>NW_001799544.1:255150-421209 GCF_000165425.1 Paramecium tetraurelia | reverse complement strand
CCTTATAAATTATTGCCTACCAAAGTTTCTGATATCGAGGTTGAAGAGGTTTCCTAAAACTTTCCCCACATATGATGTATTAGAGTTTGTAAGAAGTAAGATAATCTTGATCCTAAAATCATTACATTGTTTTTTATTTCAATTATTTGATATTGTCGTAAACAAATAGTATAAAGTTACATATTAAGATTTTTGTTTCATTTAGAGATATATTAAAAGGATAATTCTGTTTATAATAGGAAATTAACCATCTTTTTTAATATATTCTGCTGTAAATTCATCAAATTAAAATGACACCTACTTCTTGAATTAATATCTTAATGTTAAATAAGTAACCCCCAACAAATTATTTTGGATAGTTCATATTTCTTCATTACGATGCCCATAAAAAAAAAATATCTAAAAATTAGCCATATAATAACATAGTTTTCTATATAAATCCTTAGCGTATTTTTAGACGTCTAATAATTGATAAAAGAAGTAATTAATATTAATACAGAATTAAATTAAATAGTATCCTAATTATATTTATAATTTATGATAATTATATCACTTATTCTCATATATTAGGACTCTATATTATCTAACATCTGCACTTCTATTTACTAAAAAATAGCGCTCTTATTTCATGCGATCAGATTATCTGATTTTTTTCGGATTAACTCTTGTCATAAAGATGGCAGAGAAAGACTTATTGTTTACTTGAATAGGTTTAGCATAACCTTTATCAACACAAACAGTGAACTTATCAGAGAAGTATATTCCTTTTCCAACAGGAACATTATTTCCAAATTCATCTTTACATAGGTCGTCTTCATATAAACTCCTCCATCCTTCTTTTAAAGAAGACACTATGATATCATTTACATTCTCATTCTTTGTTCCGTGGAACAATATTCTCCATTCATCTTTGTTACCATCCATTTAAATCCAATTTTAATCAATTCCATATTTGGTAATATCTAAACCAAAACCATAGCACCCTTTAGGAAAATAATAATCATAACGTTAATTTAGAGGTCCTCTCTATTGACATTCTCGAAGACCATCCCAAACCATATTATACCTACTATCAAAATCTTTACTGCTTAATCCTATCTGGCGTGATTTGTTATGTTTACTTTCAAAAAAATAATTATAAATATCAACTTTTCCATTACATGTTTTTTCTAAAAACTCCATTGACTCTGGTTCATTTATTAAGTCAGCTTTACTCTAAATTTTGAATGAAATTATGCTGCTACCTTCAGTTATATCTAAAATTTAAACATCCGATGGACTAACCTTAAAAATTTTTGAAACTTTTTCCTGAAAATTTAATAAATATTCTTCCCTTAACATACAATCAGATTTTAATTATTCATATTCTACTTAAGTTGTTCTGAATCTTAGACATTCTTAATCTTAACCAAAGGCTCCTATTATCGAATCAAATCCGCAAGAGTGTATCCCATCAGTCATAAATAATTCTCTGTTTTAATCTCTTGCTAAAGCTTCTTTTAACACATAAAGCATAAGTTCTTTATTCTCTTTTTCAATTTTTTAACCTATATGATTTATTGATAATGTTGAAACATGCTCACTTTGTCTCAAAACTTACATTAATTTTAATTTCAATCTGCTCTTTCTATATTTTCTCTGTTCCTCACTTAATTAATCTGTTATTTAATCTAAAGCTGTAATTTCTGATTGTAAAAATTCTATTTGATCTTTTATTGAATGTTTATTCTTGAGTCTAATTTCGCTTTAGATATTATATTATATGATGGCAAAATTATTTTCATTGCTTTACTTTCTTTAAACTAACTCACTTTTGGACCTGAGAGCACTTTATTCTTTAAAAATTTAACTTGGACTTTACATATTAATTTAATTATTACGATAGAATATTATTTATTTTTATTTATTAAAAACACATTTGTTTAATCATTTTTAGTATTCTATCAGAACTACTTACCAAAAACTGCATTCTATTAATCAATATATCAAAGATTTATACTATTATTGATTTATGAATAGAGCCATTGTTTGTCCATATTTTTAGTATTGTTAACCTAAAGTTACATTAGTAATGAAAGGGTTCATTAGGAATTTTCTTTTTTTGTTTGATTCCACAAATTCTAAATTACGGGTAGATATTTCAAGCAATTTAAAATAAGCATTAAAAAAAACCTAATTAGAAAATGAGATTTTTAATTTAATATCACTTAAATATGCTTGTTTAAATCAAATTTTGAGAACACTTAACTGGCCTCTTTTGTCTTGCTGACTATACAAGATTCTGTAATTCTTCATATGTATTTTTTTCAAAATAATATTAACTAATTTGGTAAATAAACTCAGGCTTATATAATAACATTCAACAGAATTTTATCTTGTGAAAGCACATTAAGTTGATTGCAACGCCCATAATTAATTTTCAAAGTTTTTTGTTTTTGATGCATTATAAATATACAATTAATGAGTTTAAGAATCAGTAGTTGAGTTATTATTGACAATAGGTAATTATACAGTTTCCCAAAATTAACCATCAAACAGAGTTATACTTTCATTTTAGAGAGGGTTTTTACAATAATCCATACGATTTTATATCTTAGGGTTATTAGTTTTTGAATTTAATCCTTATCTTATTTCTTGGAATATATTTTATTTTGAAAGAAGTTCAAGAGTTATTCTGCCTTGTTCATCTTAACTGATATAAAATGGAGCTCCACATAAGAATTATAAATTGGGCTTTTTCCACATCGTGTTTTTCCAATTAACATAATTACATTATCTTCATTTTACCCTTTAAAATCCTCCATTTGCCACTCTATCTTTTCTAACAACATCATTAATCTTTATTATTTATCTTCTTTTTATATATCAAGCTTATTTTAATCCATTTAATTGATAATATTTATTAATTAAGGATGTGGACAATCTAAGTTTTAAATAAGTATTAATTTGAACATCAAGGCTCAAATATCAAAAACTAAATCAGTAATAAATTTATGAGGAGGCATATTGAAATATTTATATAAAGAAATTATAAAATAAAAAATTTGTAAGCCAATACTGTAATATTAATTTTAACCTTCTAGTTGAAGTAATAAGAATGAAGGGAATTCCATTTAGAAAACAAGTGTGAGCAAGATTAAAATTTATTAAAAGCATATAATTTAAAATGATAGTGAATAATTACTAAATAAAACGTTGCTTCATATAAAATTGAAGATAATTACTTTAGATTTTGGAGAGAAGTTAACTACTTTTATTAAAAAAAAGAGGATGCTTATGGATTATCCTCCAAATTCTAAGAATAATTAAAACCATAAAAGTATTTCATTACCTTTATATTTTATAAGTTTCATAATTATTTTTTCCTCCTCCCCAAAATGTTAAATATTATCCATTGTTTGTTATTGTTCCATATATACACCAATGTTTACAATCAAATTCTTAAACTATAGATAAATATCCATCATTCTGCACTTTTAGTATGCAAATATGCATTTTGTGTCTCAAAAATATAAGATTTTAATCTTTATTATAAATAATTGGGAAGTTAAACTCATTCAAATAACCTGAAGTTTTTGAAAAGCAAACCCTCTTCTTTTAATTCTCTTGAAATTCACCATCTTTGTATTATTCAAATACACATAAATGATTACTTCTCTCTGGTAACCAAATGAATTGATCTTCCTTTAAAAACTTAACATGACATCCAATTTCTTATTGTGTTTGCTTAAAAACCTGAAAAAACTTCCATTTATTATTTTTCCCTTTATCCCACATAATAATTGAATCAGATCCACACGAAACCAAAACTGACTCTGATTCATTTAAACTTAAAGAATATACAATACCATTATGTTTCTCTAAAGAATATTGAGGTTTCAATTGATCACTACTAAAATCTACAATCCAAATTTTAATTAATTTTTCTTTACAACATGATATTAATTAGTCTTCTTTTTATGTTAAAATTAAACATTAAATCATTCCTTTATGATCATTATATTTTTTAGAACTTTACCACTTGTTATTCGATTATTTCCACAATCTAATAGATTTATCAGAAGATCCAGAAATAAAATAATCTTGTTTTTAGCTAAAAACTAAACAATTAACAAGTTCTTCATGTTCTTAAAGTGATTGAACCAATTTGATTTTTCCATTCTCAAAATTCCAGATTTTAATCTCCTTTCCACTTGTTGATACCATTTTCTTTCCTTTTGGATCGAATACTATTGCTCTGCATGCTTCTTTTTATTAGATAGAATCATCAATAAATTCTAATTAAAATGTGCTTTATTAAGATTGCAATCCACCCAGATTACTTAAAATTTGATTACAATTTTGGTATTCTGAAAATGTTTTGAATAGTTCCAAATTTTTAGTAATTTTATGTATCCAACCTTTATTCAAAAAAATAATGGAATTCCCTAATATAATATGATCATCTTGAAATTATTAATTCTTTATTATTAGATCTATCTCTTTTAAGAAACTTTATGCAATGTTTTATTTTTATTAATTTGATATCCAATCCTTAGTTATATCAAGTATTTGATCTAATTTTTATATAAGACTAGACTTCAAAGAAATTATTTCAATTTATAACGATTCTACCTTTTAGGTGTTGATTTTAATTAGATATTCTAAAGATTCTAATAATTTCTACCTTCCTTCTTCTATGATCATAGCTTTATTGAATTCAGTTGTTTTATGAGAATCTGATTGTAAATCTTCAATGCATTACATAATAATTACTAATGAAGTTTTATTTATTTAAAATGTATTATAAAGAAAATTATAACAAATGAGATTTCTATATTTTAATAGAGATTATGTCATCGAATTAGTAATAAATTTAATATTATTCGAGTTGCTAGATTTCTATTAAAAACTAATGTAGTTCCCTTGCTAATCTTACTTGGTTAGAATAATTTATTTAAATTACAATTTTGAGTCTCCAAATATTTAAGATAACTAAAAAGAATTTATTCGCCATAATTCTTATTAGTATTGTTGAACTAAACTACAGAATACTAGGCGATTATTGTTTGTATTCTGAAAATTAATTATTTCGCTAGTGAATAAATATGGATATAAACTTGATCACATTTAAATAAGATGAGGATAATTTCTCTATCACAATTATAGTTTAGTAAATTAATAAATAATTAAACCGAAATTAAAGAATGATAAAACTATTATGAATTTACTGGTATTTCAAAGTAAAAGAATTATTTATTTTTGATTAATTTTATTTTATCAGATTTTTAGTATCAGTTTGTATTCTAATATTAAAAATGTTTTTACAGTTAAATTACTGAAAACTATTAAAATCTGACCTTATCTTGAATTCATATTAATAGATCTACCCATGGAATAAATCAAGATTAGCTTTCTTATTTTCAAAATTTTTAAAATATAATTTTTTGAATACTTTAGTTATTTTTTCTTAAAAAATCTTATATAATATCAATGCTTTGATAAATTTTACTCTTATTAATTATACAATTAGACAAGTTTTTGATGATGTCATAATTTGGTTTCAATTTATTCATTTACTAAATAACTCAACTTACTCTAATCTTAAATTATTTAGTAATTCAGCTAATAAAATTATTTATATATGTCCCTGTGGCCACTTTATTTCTAGGAGATAAAAGCAATTTTCGGAAATAATTAGTAAACATATTTAAACTATTTGATCATATGATGTAATAATCAGATTTAGTTATGAATATTCTAAATATATTATCATATAGGAATTCGAATATTTGATAATTTAAAAATTGTTATAATAAATTGAATAATATATATGCTATTATAATTTCAGTATTTTAATTAACATCTACACTTATTAAGTTATCAAGACACTAACTTTAATTTCTAGTATTATAATTCTAGAATAATGTTATAAGCATTGTAGTAAAAAACTAAATATTGTTGAATATTTAATTTAAAATCTCTGACATTTTTGATAAACCTATATTTATAAATGAGTTATTATTCTATTTACCTATTTATTGTAGTTATGATGATCTTTTTAATATGTTAAATATTGAAAATATAAAATATATTGGAGAATGAATAGTTTCTTTTACAATTTTAGTTCTTGAAAGAATTTTTTATATTTCTTAAACAAGGAATTGATCTAATTATTTTTAGATAAACACTATGTAATTTATTATAGAATTTAGAATAATAATATTAATTATATGAAATAATAATAGGAAATAATATTAAAGTGTCCAATGCATGATTGTTAAGCAGAATTTACTTGCTTCAATTAATTTTGTAAAAAAAGTAGAATTTTTTGTTTTGAATGCGTAAGAAATGGCGATCACAATATTCATTCAGGAGATTAAAAAAGGATTGCTGATTTGTTTGATTATATAGAAAATAATAGGCTATAAATTGAAGAAATCATATAACAATTACACTAAATCTTTGCTTATATTACTAAATCATTTTCCTTATTAGAATAAGGTTTGAAGAATAAATTTCTATTAACAAATTCAGAATTGTGTAAAATTGACCCAAAATAAGTGAGTTCTGCAGTTAATTAAATATTCCAATATAAAAATTTTTCTCTGAACATTCTACAAGACATAAATAATAAATCCATAGTTTTATGTGAATCAATAAATAAATGCGGTAGTGTATTTGGCTTAGAGAATATAAATATAGAAAAATAAGATTATTAACAAATTAAATAAGTAGATGAACCACATTAAAATAGTATTAAAAATATTTTTATATTTTAGACTAAATCAGATAAATCGTATATTATAATAACCCTAAATTTAATGAAGCAATGGAAAATTTGAAAAAATTAATACCAATCAATTTATATGACGATGTTCAACGTTTGCACTTAACAGGTAAAAAAATGATATCTATATTTTTAGCTGAATTCTTAAAAATGCTCAAATATTTTAGTGAAGCCAACATAAAGGCTGATCAAGCACTCTAATAAGACCCAAAAAACCCCTAATTACTCTAGACAAAAGGTATGCGATTTTAAAAAATGTTAGTTGAAATCTTAAAAGGGCTTGGAAAATTCGAAGAAGCGATTCAATTCGCTGATAAGGTTCTTTTTATAGATTCAAACAATTTGCAATGCATAATTATTAAAGGTAGACAATCCTTATAAATTTAATAGCTGAATGCTTAAAATCGCTTAAAGATTATGAGGAGGCCATTAATTGGGCTGACAGGGCACTCTAAATAGAATCAATGAATATTTGCTCCTTAATAATAAAATGTAGCCAAATCTGTAAACCTATTAGTTTAAAGCTTATACAACATTGGAAACTATGGTGATGCTATTTTATGTGCTGAATAAGTATTAAATGTTGAACCAATGAATTTGTAGGCATTAATAGTAAAAGGTACACAAATCTCTTTTAATATATTAGCTGGCAGTTTACGATTACATGGTAATTAAAACGAAGCTCTTGCATATGTCGATTAAGCACTGAGAAAATATCCATTAAATAAATTCTTATTAGAAATAAAAAAAAAGTGTTATAATCCATATATATAACAACCACCAAAATAGATGGAAGGGATAGGGATTTTCCAAAAAAGTACAGGCAACCCTCTTACGTTTTAACCAAAAAGTAGTATTAACTTCAATAATAAATGATTATATTTAATTTCACAATATGTGGAAACTTATAATACAAAATTATATCTAATTGATTTTAGAATTTTAAAAAAATCTAAATTATGTAATACTTTCTTGATCCTATTTTACTTTCATGTAATTAATCCTCATTTTTTACATAACAAAATTTGCTTTTTTAGTATGTTCTATTCGTAATTCTAATACAACCTGTCTTATTATGATGGGAGAGTGTTAGTAAGAAAATACTCAATAAAAAATATCTCCAAAAAGTGAATAAGATGAACCTTTTAGTTTTGGTTAAAATAATATATAAATTGTAATTATAGTTCAAATTTTAAAAAGTCAACTTGAATTAATTGGAAATAATAATTTTACAAAAATAATTGATATTGATAAAATTGTTAAGATTATTATCATAATAATTAGTGAGACAATTAGCAAATACAATTTCTTTTTAAATATCAATGTTGATTATGTCTAAAATATTGAAAACAATATAAGGGTCTTATTACAAGTTATCTAATTGTGATATCAATTCCCTTAAGTGCTTAAATTTTGAAATTGAAAACATTAACTTTAATTTAATCTATAAGTAATTTAATTATATGATAGTAGGATGGATCATAATTATTAATTGAATTGGGAATTAATAATGCTCATTTATGCAACTGTAAAACATTAAATAATATTTTAACAATCAAGTAGCTCTCTTCCATCCAATAATAACTTCATTCAAATCCCAAGCATGTGGCTTATATTGTCGGATATTTGTTAGGAAATATTTGTCGCCTTCTTTTTTTAAGAGGACTTATCTAGCATAGCTTTGAGAATCCCAATCTTCATCATAGTTCTATTCGGCCAAATCAATGAGGTTTCCATCGACATTCGTAACAACAGCAACGTGTCCCCACCATTATTTGCCACTTTTTTAATAAATGACGAGATCCCCTTTTTTAGGAGGAATGGAACTTCCTTGTGGGATTGATTAAAATTGTCTCTGTTACTAGGTCACTAGGTCTGTGACAGTGTTGAGATCAAAGATATGATAGGCACAACCAACATCACCGAAGACAACTCCTTTGGTTTAGATAAGGTATCGTCTTGCAAATTCTACACATTGGAATCTAAAGTAATAATGGATAGTGTAAAACCTCACTCCAGTATACACTTATCTGTTATCAAAAGTGACATAATTTGATCTGAAGTTAATGCCTCTATTATAATAGGCTGGAACATTGTCAACAATTCCAGCAACAGCAGGTTCCTTATTACAAATATTTCCCATTTTATTGAGCAATTCCAAAATCCAAAAATTTAATATTATGACAATTAATTATATGTTTGATATAAGGTTAGCGATTCTGATGAAATATATTGAAAGATTGTAATTTATTATGAATCGTCTATATTTTTATAACTAATCAATATTGAGATAGATATCCAAGAGATCTAATTATAAAAATTATAAATAATTAGTTAGGATGGGAGGAAATTGTTCGAATTGCAATTAATGTTAGAAGGATAGGTTGGAGATAATCAACGAAATCGAAGTGACTAAAAAATCTGATAGTTAAAGAAGAGTATTGTCTTCGGTTTCATAACAATCATAAAATAGTCAATTAGATGTGGTATTGAATATTATCAACTTTAGAATGATTTTAAATAGATTAAGTGTGCACCAACCGAACAGAAGAATACTAAGTTTTCAGTGTTTGCAGAGGATCAGGAAAAAGACATAAAGGATGATAAGAATTTGAATCAGAAGGCCGTTGTAATATAAAAAATTTGGAAGGGACACAAAGCTAGGTAGAATTACTAAGAAGTGAAGAAATCCCTTTCGGAGAAGAATTAAAAAGAGGAGGATAGGAATCAAGAATAACAGTGCGATTAAGTAACAATAGCAAGTAAAGACAAAAAAAAGAATGTTTAATATTTCAATTGTCAGGAGTTTGGAGGTAATCAAGTTACTCTAACTATATAGTCAGCAACTCAACTAATTAAAAAACACGTGAAAAGCGTCCTTTGTTTGTATTTAAGAGTGGAGCTACATATGAGGGTGAATGGATCGGAAATAAAAGAGACGGTAGAGGAGTCTAAATATGGCCCGACAGTGCTAGATACGACGGGGAATGGGTCGATAATAAGGCCTGTGGGAAAGGATCATTTTATCATGTGGATGGGGATGCTTATATAGGAGAATGGGCAGATGATAGAGCAAATGGTTATGGAATTTACAAACAGAATAATGGAGCTATTTATGAAGGCTATTGGAAGAATGATTTGCAACATGGGAAAGGCGAGGAGAAATGTATTGAAGCAATATTTAATTTAGGGATTGATTAATCCAGTTATTAAGGGGATTATTATGAAGGGAAAAAATAAGGAAAAGGCAAGTACACTTGGCCAGATGGTAGCTATTATGAAGGAGATTGGGTTGACAATAGAATCAATGGTTATGTATTTAAATTAAATGATATCCATTAAGGGAGAGTACTATTGGGCAGATGGAAGAATCTACAAGGGATAATGGAAGGACAATAAGATGCATGGGATGGGATACTATCAATGGTCAGATGGGAGATCTTATCAAGGTTAGTATGTGGATGACAAAAAGCAAGGGATAGGCAAATATACTTGGCCAGATGGGAGATATTATGATGGTGATTGGTAGGATGGTAAATAACATGGCAGAGGAAAGTACGTGTTACCTGATGGTAAGATGAAAAATGGAATTTGGGATTAAGGAAGGAGAGTGAATTGGTTGGAAGAATGATTGAACTTGATTAATTTGATTAACTAATTAATAATTGTTTGTATTATTAAATCATTTTAACAGATTCCTAGAAATGATCACTTTCATTATTTCATTGGTACCTTCCAGTATTTGATGCACTCTTAGATCTCTAACAATTCTATTGATATAATACAAATCCTCACCTTTCAACTTGATATTCTCTCAAATATCCGTAACCTCCATGGAGTTGCAAGGCTTCATTGGCCAAATTGAAACAACTGTCAGTAGCATATCTCTTTGCCATAGCAGAATACAAGGTTTTATCAGGATGACTGTTGTCAATCATTTGAGCAGCCTATCTTACAATCAATCTAGAAGTAACAAGATTGGTGGCCATATCAGCAAATTTAAATTGTAAACCTTAAAATGCAGCGAGTGGTTATCCAAATTATTTACGATCTTGACAATTAGTAGTAATTATTTGATACCATGCAAATAATCTTTGGTTAAATCAAAAGCAAATGATGCACCTCCAAGAGAACAAGATGCTATGTTAATTCTGCCTCCATCCAATGCACTCATTGCCATTTTAAATCCATTACCTTCTTTTCCAAGAAGATTGGATTGAGGAACACGTACATTATCAAAAAGTACCATGGCTGTAGGTGAAGCATTCCATCCCATTTTGTCTTCGAGTTTACCAAATGACAATCCTGGAGTTCCTTTTTCAACCAAGATGCATGATACATCTTTCTCTGATGTTTTACACATTACCAAATAGACATCACTTACAGAACCTCCAGAAATAAAACATTTAGATCCATTAATTACATAATCATTTCCATCCTATATTTCGATATCAATTATACTTTCTTTGCAAATGTCTTCATGTTCTTGCTATCACTGCCACTATTGGGTTCAGTTAAACAGTATGAGGCAAATGCATCAAATGTACCAAAACGAGGAATCCATGTCTTTTTCTATTCTTCATTACCAAATTAATCCACCATGTATGCACACATGTTTTGAATTGTTAAATATGCTGTTGTTGTTACATCTCCATATGATAGAGCCTCAAAGATTACACTTGCTGTTAATCGATCCAAACCAACACCACCTTATCATCATTTTCTAACACTTTACCTGATTCCTATTTTACATATATTGTTGAGAATCCCATTGCTGCTAACTCACGTAAGACATCCTTAGGAAAATGATGTTTCTTATCCCATTCAGCTGAATATGGCAACATCTTCTCTTTTGCAAAGTCTAATGCTGCCTTCTATATTTAGAGATGCTCTTCATTGAGAAAGGTGCTGTCACTCATGTATTTAAATCCGAATCTTGGAATGTGATTCACCATGAACCTATTACGTATTATTTACATTTTAAATATCCAAAAAATATAATTAATTACACCATAGTAAATGCACAACTCAGCATTTCTCTTCAGTGTTTTGGAGGATAAACTTCATAAGCTGTACCAAGGGAATGTTCACGTCCTGGAATCTATTCAATATTTTCAATTAAAAAACATCAGAACTATCATTGTAGTGGGATAGCATAATTACAAATAATACACAGACTTTGTCACCTATCATGTATTTTCTATGTAACTAATTTAGAAAGTTGATGACAATCATACAGACATCATTAAAACATTTGAAAGAATAGCCATGCTCATTTCAAATGAAATCAAGCGTTCATCTGTTTTGGTATGTTGTTCTAATGGACTAAATTGGAGTGCTGCAATAACAATAGCCTACTTAATCAAAGTTAAATAATGGCAATATGAAAAAGCCTTCTATCATCTTAAATCAATGAAATCTCTAGTGAATCCCTCTTTACCACTCAAAAAATAACTCATATTATTCAACACTAAAATCCATAATCACAAACAAGAGAACCAGGAAAACAATATTAATTATTGTAATCTCATCACTCCATCCAAATTCTAACAGCGAATTATTGAGTAGACTCAGAAGCAATAATATCTGGAAGATTCTATCCATTCCCAGGATGATATACAATCTACCGGCTCTTGTTAAGGTGGACAAACACCTATATTCTACTCACCGAATAAACAGAGCTAAATCTAAAAACGAAAGTAATCATCCAATCCTAAGAGTCCAGAAAAAAGAACAAGTAGACACATCAGGAACTACACTTTCTAAATTGATGATTCTACTGCACAGTAACTTTAAAACAAAGAGCAACAAGTTCAAAGTTCTCCTCAATTCAAAAATGAAGAAGAATAATTAACTCTTAGACATAGAAGAAGAAGAATCACTCATAGAACAAAAAGTGCTTTGAATTAAAAATGATTATAATTTTATATTAAATAGTTTGAATGGAAATTATAAAATTACAATATTTGGGATTCACATACATCTATAGAGATAAGTTAGAGCACTCTTTACTCAATTTATTCATAGTGTAAAACATAACAAAAGAGCCCTATTAAATCAAATGGATTTATTCCGATGAAGTATATAATCTAAATAACCCTAATTCTATACATTTTCTAAGAGAGAGTATTTAAGAAAAAAATATCTAAAAGGTCGTATTATAAATTGAAGATCAATAATGATTATTAATATATTAATTCAAAGTTAAATTAATTTTAGGAGATTGAATTACATATGTCTAAATTAATATTTCTCATCTATAAATACTCTAAACAAGCTTTAAATAATTACTTATAATCATTAAATTGAAGATATTATTACTAGCCTGAAATGAAACATTGTATTAATTCATAAGTGAATATATAACCATCGATTTATTTGTATATTTAAGAATTTTGATGAATTATTGATAATTAATCAAAAATACTTTCAACACTCAAAGTTTTAATCTATTAGTATAATTATAATATATATAGAACCATTAATTAAATTACTTACATTTTTGAAATAAGAAAGGAAGGATATTTAGAATAAAGTACTGAAGAATATGATGAAGATTATTTTAATTATAATTTTTTGAATTACATGTCTAAATTTAAATCTAGATACAACTCTTTGATTATGAAATACTCATCAAAGATAAACATATAGTAAATAGAAAGACTTAAATAGATATGTGAATTTATTTATGTTGAATTTTTGAAGATTTTTATTAGAAAATAATTAGTACACACCATTTGAGGAAATAGTTATAAATAATCATAAACAATATCTTTATTTATAGTTAATGTTCAAATTATGTATTTAGTTATCTTAGGATAAAAGGTCTGTCCCTTCTTTTTCAGATTCCAATTTGCAATAATGACATTCTCATTTTCACTTTATTATTTTTTATGATCTAAATTCTCTGCTATTTAATACAATTGATTGTCATCATCCTAGAGCACACATTCATATTCTTTGTCGAATTTGCTTATTCCTTATAATTAGATATCCAATTTATGATCAAATGAAAGCAAAGGAGAGTCTGGATTGATTTCCTTCAGCTTCTTTTTTAAATCGTCCTAAGTCTTCTTGCTGTATAAAGGTTGGTTAAGTTTTTGATTGACTTGTATGATTTCAGTAAATTGCTATTTTGGAGTATAATGAGTAGAGTAATTTGTATAAATATCTGCAACTACTTGGGTTGAATCCATATAATTTGGTTTTTCATCAACAGAGTAAGGGTCTCTATTCTCATAATAGCTGTTATGCTTTTTTCTTATTTAACGGTACCATACCCTCTTATCTGCTATTAGATGATCATTCAAAGCCAAGTTCAACTCGTACTTTTGTCGAAAGTCATTCGATCTCTAGTATAAGGTTTTATCTAGACTTCTGCCTGTTCGATTACCCAATACTAGAGATGTCTCTATCCTATTTTATTATAACTATTGAAATTGATTGAGAATTCTTTCTTCTTTAGTCACAACCATTTTAACTTCCTTTTTCATATTGTCAATTAAATCAGATTTTTATTCTTAACGAATTCTGTTTTTTAACTTCATCATCTTCAATTGATATAATAGATCCTACTTGTTAATTAATTCAGGCTAGATCAAATTGGGTTTCTTCTTTTTGGGTTCAACTGAGACTCTTTATTATTTTAGCTTATTTTCTAACTTCATTAATCCCAATGAAGGTTTTATCGATTGATAGAACTTCTCAAATCTTGATGGTTCAACATTCTGGATCTAACTCTATTCGCAGGATTAAGTCTTCATTTCTGATAGTTTCTTTAATGAAAACTTGGGACCAACCAAATCCCTGTCAGACATTGGACTTTTATTCTTCATAATTTCGATAATGGGATCTTGGAAGATATTCTTTTATGTGTATTTCTCAATAGTAGTAGGAGTTGCCAAATAATACATATAATTAAATAATAATCATATGAATTAATTTTATAAATGTCCAGATGAAAACTTTTAATTTAGCGATCCGGATTATCTAATTCTTGCCAACACTTCTGAACTTGTCTATGTATTCATATTCATGTCTGTATCTCTATTAAACTCCTTACGTTAATTTTTCTCTCCTAATCTATTAATAAGCTTCTACCTCTTTAATTTGGTTATACACCGCCTGCTTTTAGTTTTTCAAGTCGTTCCCTCTCCAATTTCTCCCTATGTTCCTCTGCTAAA
This sequence comes from Paramecium tetraurelia, assembly GCF_000165425.1. Taxonomy (NCBI): domain Eukaryota; phylum Ciliophora; class Oligohymenophorea; order Peniculida; family Parameciidae; genus Paramecium; species Paramecium tetraurelia. Next base: position 406,257 of record NW_001799544.1, on the reverse strand, counting down.
CTCTTTGGTCTAAATTCTTAGTCATACCATATCATAAACTACTTTATTTCCTCAGGATTTTTAGGCTTTTATGGTAATTCTCCTAAATATATACTATCTAATTATTATTATATAAGAATTACCATTCTTTTGTTATTATTGCTATTATTATTATTAAATGGGTTATGTTTAAACTTTCTTTCTTTCATTCAAATAACTCGTTAACTTTCTCTCGCCACCCTATGCAAAATTCTCCTCCAAAAATAAGTCCATCTCTGAATTTTCTTCTAGTCTCTAAGGCTATTACTTTTAAGGCTCCTACTCTTTAACATTCTTAGTCACTTCTTTCACTTTCTCTGGTGATTCACTTTTGCTAATATTTGAATTGCTTGATTCTGGTTCTTAATACTTTATTCCTTTCACTACTTCATCATATAACCCTCTTACATAGTGTTCCAATTTGATGTTTTTATTGACCTTCTTGAATATAGGGGCTTTGTCATCCCCTTGATTTTTTAGTTTAAGTTTATCCATTAATTTATCAAGTTTCTCCTTTACACTCTGATTTTCAATCCCTCCTGTTTCAATTACACACCCGTCATCCAATTAAGAAAATAGATCAAAGAATTCCTCCAAGTCATCTTAGAAGATCTTAATGAATGATTTAAATGCTTTTATCACTTTCTCTCTGTTAATTATACTCTTGTCTTTCTTGCTCTTTTTTTCTTTCTTACTCTGTGGCTTTTCTTCTCTTAATAAAGCCTATCCTTTTTGTTGAAGCTTCTAAATTTTCTTTAACTCCTTTTATTTGTCACTGGAATCATGTCTTTTCTGATGTTTTTTATCTTAAGACTCCATAAATTAATTTTATTATAAAATACATTGATTAATATTAAAAACAAAATTATTGTGCTATCATTGTGAATATTATAATCATTTCCTTTAATTTTCGACAGCCTCTCCCTTTGATGAAATTGATTTAGAATTTAAATAGATTTTTGTTTTCATTACCAAAATATTTATGTTTAGAAATATCATTTAGTTATTACGAATGATTTTTATTCTAAAAATCTTTATATTGATATAGATTCACAATTAAAGGTATCAAGTATTTTTCGTAAGTTCTTTATATCAAAAATAAATTCGTGATTTTATATTAATGAATAACTTTAATCCTTAAAACTTGAATATAATCATTTATTTATTTAATCATGAAACTTAATCTAATCAAATTCAATAGATTAATTAATAAGTTCCTAAATTCGAAAGAAGAATTATATTTGATGAATAATAAAGTTTATTAAATAAGAATTAATAACTCTACCTTTTAGATCCTTGTCTTAAAATAACCCTTTTAAGGATTATCAAAGAATATAATTAATAAGCATCAATATATTATTTCGTTTGATTAATTAAAAATGGGTTCGAGTTCCGGAATAGGACTCTCTCCCACAGCCAATTATATTGGTTTAAACTTGGATAAAGTTAGCACTTAATTTTTTAAGTGCGAGAATCAATTTAAATTAAATGTATATATATATGAATAGATATTTAGATATTATGGGTTTATGCTTAAACTTCAAAATTATAATCCCATAAATCTAAAATGAATATAATAATATATAAAGAAATATAAGAAAACAAAATAATTATTACGAAAGTAATCCTCGGCCCTTTGGCTAAGTATAAATCCAAGTTTAAACCAATATAATTGGTTGTGGGGGAGAGTCCTATTCCGGAACTCGAGCCCATTTTTAATTAATCAAACGAAATAATATATTGTTATAATCATTTTAATTGCATTAAAACTATGTTAAATTAATGATAAGTGATTAGTAACTAGTATCAATTATAATAGTGTGTAAAACCTATGATTTGTTTAAGTATAAGTAATTATAGTGATTAATTAATTTTTATATTTTAAAATAGTTGAAAAGTAGATTACAATTTATAAGCATTTATTAATTATGAATGTAGTCATTTTAATGCTTAATTTCGGATTAATTTATAATATGATAATAATAGAATAACTAAGATTAAAGAATGTACTTTATATTTTAATCTAAAGTAAAAAATCAATTAGATAATTCTGGGTTGTTATTGCTTTTGTAAGCAGTTTTTGCAATACAAAGTAATAACGTAAATGGGATTGCTGCTAAAGCAATAGAAATAAACCAAGTTTTTTTATAAAATGAATCGTCATCCTCTTTTTATTCAGCATCTCCCCTTTCATGCTGCAAATATTAGAGAAGTCCGATTTCAATCATCTTTTGTTGCTCAATGATCTTTTGTTGTTCTAACATCTTTTGATGTTCTAACATCTTTTATTGTTCTAACATCTTTTATTGTTCTAAAATCTTTTATTGTTCAATCAACATTTGCTATTCATTATCAATGGGAATAAACGGGCTTCCTGAATCTCGAGCTTAAAAAGGACGCCTAAGGACTTGGTGTTATTAATTTCCCATCTCAGGATTTTGATTAAGTTCATGATTTGATGTTTATTATGGAATGGCTTCGCTTTCTATTTTTTGTATTAGCTTCTCTATTTTTTCTACAATTTCTTTATGGTCACTTTAATTATGTTACATATTTTCATAATTTTCTTCTTTTATATTGTGATTAGAAAAATTTGAAATTAAACTCTCTGAAAATTGATATGTGGCAGAACTAATCCAAGGTAAAAGAATTTATTATTCTACCAAACTTGATACATTTTTAGTTAATTATTAGCTTAATTCTGAAATGATTTTTAAATAGGATTCATCTTCAAGTTTTGTCTCACGTTCAGTTAAATCGCTAAAGAAATCTAATAATTATTAAGAGGTTTAATTTTAAATTAATTCAAGTCTGAGTTATTCATTAAGTTTATAATATGTTTTTTACTCAATTTCATTATAAATTTCAGCCTGTGTGCCTAAAAATTCATTTACCTTTGTTATAGTTTCAATTTCTGTAACTTAAGTTACATTTTTGTTACTACTCCATTATTTATATACAATTTAGAGATTATATTCTTTATTAGCATAACTAATCAACTACTTTATAAATTAAGAATGTAATAAATCAATTGATAAATTTTAGGTTAAAACTATGGTTGCAACTTTAAGAAGTTTATCACAACAATTTAAAATCCAGCTTTCAAACTCGAAATTTACAGATATTGTAGAATTGATTATGAGTTTTTGGAGTAAAATAATGAACTAATTTATAAATCCAATTTTTGTTATTAGTTCAATGCCATATTTTAGGATATTCTCAGTGAAATTTTCATTCTTGATTTAATATAATACTTCAATTTTCCTCAAAAGTTTAATTGTATCCTTTTCAGAGAACTTTTCCTAAATAATTTTTTACAGATATTACGATAGCTTAAGCTTACAATCTATAAGTGCTTTTGAAATAATGTTGGTGAGGATCAGATTACTCCCTTTGATGACAATTGATTAAAAGGACAATATCCATGTTTGTTGAACAATAGAACTTAATTTGACGCTTCTGTATTTTCCAAAACTTTCAACGAACTATCTTGTTTTACTTGTATCTTTGATTGCATTCAATCCAAACGTGAGGACAGTACATAATACACTGGCAGACTTTTAATAACAATAATCGGACCATGAAAATTCTCTCCTATAGCAAGATGTTATAAGGCTTATGACATCTGAAATACCTTCTTAGAGAATCATCTTGCCAAGAATACTTCCCAGTCCTGTGGAAACTAAGACACCTCCAACTATCAATTAGGAAAAGGCTAATGTACCAAGAATTAGTATGTTATAGAAGGGAAAGAACTTAATTTCATTCAATGTAATGATTTCTTTAAATCCTCTTGCTTTAAAATTCTAATATTCTTGTTACTCAGTTTGTCCTTATGACTAAAGAAATTCCTTTAATTTTTTCCTATTGACTACTTAAACATCCTATTATTGAATGTCTGCCTTTTAAATATATTCTTTTGTTTAATTATAATCCAGATTATTAAAGATCAATTAAAATTCTAATTAGATTTACCTTAACCACCTTATTAAATCTTTAATCCATTTATGATCTTTAAGTCTAAATCTTACATTAATAAAGAGATTCTCTTCTATCCAACAAACCCCTTATATCGAATTTAATTATAGATTGAATCTTGCTTTTTCTTTACATTTATTCAGTACTTCCTTAACCTATTCTTCTGTGATTTTTGAAATGGAGATAGTTTGAGTACATTTATTCTGGCTGATATTAAATAATGATTATTTAGCTTTCTCCTTTGTATATGAGATGTGTAGCTATTTCTTCAAATGCTTTATTCTCTAAACAAAATCTAAATCTAGTAACTTGTTAATATCTTCAATGTCACTTGTAATTACAAGATCAATTGAATCAGATTTAATAATTTACAAATCTTATTCAACATTTCTTTTATCCAAATTGATAAACTCAATGTCTATCTACATATTTTTTAGTAATTCAATTTACCATTATGCTGACTGTTTGTTTATGATTATCATATCAATATAAGTTTCATTAACCGTATTGACTTTTTCAATAGCTTCTTGGATGGCTAATGATTCAAATTTATTTTAAGAGGTTTTTAAAAGTATTGAAGAATTAGTTACAGTATCCCTTTCATTGTTTTTTAATTTTTTCAAAGCAGTTTATTTATCGAAGAAACAGCCCTATTCGAGAGCTTTCTAATAGAAGTATAAATTGAGTTTGGATGCCATAATTTCATTTAATTATATCGTGATTTCTTTATCAATTGGCTTATTGTTCTCATAAATCTATTCAATAGTTTTTATGACAGAATCTTAATCAATATAGTCTTGGTAATAACAGAGATCATTGAATATCAAATTATACTTGGTATCATTTTAATTACGGCACAATTAAATTGCATTCTATTTTTCTAAACCAAGATTAATTGTTTTGGATTAGATGTTTTCCTGTTTAATATCTTATTACAAAACAATATCTATTAATCTCTAAGATTTCTATATTACTTTCTTATTCTCTACAATACTATTAGCACAAATTTCTATTATTTGTAGCTTTTGATAAATTTGTTTTTACAAATCGCTCCCTTAAAAATTCTTCAAATACTTTGATAAAGTTACATACAAACTCTACCATTAAGCAACTTCCTTGCTCAATAACTCAACTGCCTCTTACAAATAATTTAGTGCTTTATTTTTATCTTAATTTTCCTACTAAAGATAGAGTAAGCCAATTTCTTAATACACAGAAGCAAATGATTTGCCGTCAACTTTAATGATTTCATTTAAAGCATCCAATTTATCTTGCAACTTCTTTTTTTTTTAATTCTATAAAATATCTATTTTATAATAAGGATTGCATATGATTTACTACGTTTCACATAATTTATCCACCTCATTTTTAAATTTTTCAAAGTTTGCAACAATATCATCTTTCATATCTTTGTTCTGCAGTAGAAAAATAGCCCATTTTTCTTCTATACTTAAAATTGTATAATGCTGAGTTAATTTTGGTAAAGAATTGATTTTTTTTGTTTGATCACTCAAGAGATTACAAAAGTCTTCAAACAGCTTCTCTTTTAACTCGATTTCCTTCAAATTTTAGTCCACATATTTCTACAACCTTTCATCTTCTACTTCCTCTCTCTTGATTTTCATTTGTGAATAATCCTCTACATTCTAAATTAAATGCCTGAGGCTTAATTTATTTAATATCATTTATCCAGTTCCTTTATTGCCTAATCTAGCAGTTCTTCCAAATGCTTATTCTTCTACTCTTTGATTAGCCGGCATGAATGTTAATATCACATGCAATCCTCCATACTATTCAATATCCTCTGAATTGATATCAGTGCCTCTGCCTGCAAGATTGGTAGCAACAAATATTTGTTCAGATTTAATGACATCAATTTCATTTTCCAAACATTTATTATTCATATCATAAAGCTTGATCATATTTCTTGAATACTTCTAAGACAATAACTGTTCATGAATTTTCCTCGCATCTAAAATTGTCTCACATATAATGAGAACACCTCTTTTATTATTGCATTCTTTATTTGCTGATGCAATGATCTTCTTCAGCCATTTTTCATCATTATCAACAACAATTAAAGGTAGTTCTTTAAATAGCTTATACTTGTTTTAAGGAATAATAACTGAAGTCAGACCATAAACTTATTTCAACATTTCTTTAGTTTTTTGAGAACCTAAAGTGCCAGTTAAGCCAAAAACTCTCTTTTCATATTTTTTAAAATATCCAACATTAGATAAGAAATTTGTTAGGAAGGATTCAGGTGTGATTTTCAGATTATGCTTGATTTACAGGAACTAATGTAATCCATTTCCCCAAAAAGAAGAATTTTAAATTATTCCTGTATTTAAAAAATCAACAGGTTTTATTTTCCCATTGATAATGACATAATGGACATTCTCTTCTAATTTAATTGCCTACAAGGCACTATCTATCCAATTAGGTAATTAAAGATCAAGATATTATCTAAAATACTTAGGCAGAATTATAAAGTCTTCTTTTTCCAATATTGCATTGATATAAATTTTTAAATGGTCTTTCATAAAATCATCAAAATTCTCTATTGTTTCTATTTCTCTCAACTGCTTTAATTACTCAAAATTATCAATAGATTCTGAATCCAAAAAATGAAGATTTTCACCTTCTTTCTTTTTCACAATATTTCCATTTTAGGAATAATAGTTGGATTGTAGGATATATATTTACTCCTCAAGCTATTTAATTCTTTACCAAATAAGAATATAAATTGATTAAAAGTGCTCAATACCAGTAACAGTACTGGATAATCTAGCAAACTTTGAGCTCTCATCAATAAGCATACTATCCACTTCATCAACAATTGCAATTTCTAAATTTCTGTCACCCATTGTATTCAATTGACTGTGATGATGTCTAAGATAATCAAATTAAAATTAGGATACATCTCCATATACAATCTGTTTTTCATAACATTTCTTTACATTTTTCTTGTACTTGGTTTTGTCACTATTTTCAGCACAGCTAAGACCAAAAAACTAGTATAGATTTTTCATACTTTTTGAATCTCTCTCTGCTAAAATCGGAGAACTGGTGTGAATATTTATTTTCTTTCCTTACAATCCATAATATATGGCAATGATACCTATTATTATTGATTTGCCATCACCAGTTTTCACTTAACATAATATTCCTTCATCCTTTTCTTACTATAAAATGATCAATGCAGTCACGATTTAAGTACAAGTTAAATTCACCTCTTTAATTTTGAAAATAGCATAGTTGATCACAGCTAATAATTCAACTATGAAATTAATATCTTTGAATTATTCAGTCTCTTAATTCTTGACTATTGCAACCCATTAATATATTTCTTACTCTGTATATTTCTTTTTCTCTTCACTCAAAGTCTAAATTTAATTGATCTTTTCAATATAAAAATGCTTAGGGAATTTTAATTCTTCCAATTCATCCACTAATTTCTATATGTCCTTTTCTCCAGCATTCCCTTCAAAACTTCCCAAAAATAACTTTTACAATACTTAACTCCATATCTTATATGGCTCTGGCTAATCGAAGATATTATTTAAGTCTGTATTTGGAGAAACTTAGTAATAATAAAGAGTCTTGAACAATTCCACCAAAGGTTTATCACTCTGAGAAATTAGTTTGGCTACTTTAGGGTTATCAAGTATTTTTGTCTATTTCTAAAAAGTCCAACCCTTCATAAGTAATTATTTAATAATGTTTCTTAACTATTTATCTGTTTTATGGTCTGGAAATCTAAGAATTATAACTTCAATTTCAAAATATTATTGCAACTCATTTATTGTATATTAATTTTCTGAATGTTTAATAATACATCCGTTTTGAATAATGAATTCTAAGAGACTTTGAAATTTGTTAAGGTTATCGATCTCCCTTATTTATGAAAAAAGAAAATTACATTATTATGTATTCAATTCTTACTTTTCGTCGTTGCATATCAAGCCAATCAAAAAAAAAAAAACAATTTCAATGTATGGACCACATTTAATTTTATTTTTGATTTTGTTAACTATCATCTTTCTTAACCATCCTTAAACTACTTTGGCCCATATTAGTTTTATCTAACATTTCTCATAATCATAAATAATATTTTGCTTCAACAATTAATTTGTATCTTACAATCCAATTGTTTTTAAAAAAATAATCAAATCGTTAAATTACATGTCTTACAATCCTTCAATCTAAGTTATAATTTTTAGAAGAGGTATATAATGTTCTGAATTTATTCCATTTTCTTGAATAATCTCCTTTATTTTTTCAATTTTACACCCTTTATTTTTTATTTCAAAACCACCTTCAAGTAACTCTCTATGCCAATTATCCTCAGGACTTTGAAAGACTTTAGCCAAATCATACTATAATAAGTAATTAATAGTTTCAAATAAATCATAGTTTTCTTTAATTTCATCCTAAACATTTTTCAATACTTTTAAAATTATATTGCAATATCCATTAAACTAATCTGAACTTAAATTTTTATCCATTGCAGCCCGTAAACCTTTAAAAGACAAATTGCTAATTATAGGTTACTATACAAGATTATCTTCTAGTATGGGCAACCAGGTTTTCTTCAAATCGTCTCCAAATTAACAGGCATATGAAACACATTCATGTAAGGCTAACATTTTTTTATTATCAAGTTTTCTCGTTAATAGGCTGTCTATGCAATTTTGTAGTTCCTTATACTTTTTTTCTTCAATAATCTTTGTATATGCTTGTATCATTTTGGTTGTTAATTTGATATCATTTCGCTTAATTAATTTTACTACTTCTAGTACTATTATTTCATTCATGTTAAATTAATTCAACACCAATTTAGATAAAATCTTTGAATAAATATAAACCAAATCTATATTAATATAAGTTGATTAGAATATAGTACAAATAATTTAAGTTCTTTATTTTGACAATAATAACCCTGATTTCATAGACTGATTTATACTTTTAAGTAAATTGATTGAGTACTCTGAATTCCAAGCCTGGTTTTGCGCATCTAACTATTTAATCATCTACAAGTTTCGTGTAAGAACTTCATTTTCTTATGACTAGAATGAGCCACGTTCTAAATCATCTGCATAATTATCAATCAGAAATTTGAGAATAGCACTAGGGATTAATTTGTTAGATTCAACTATTTGATTGAGGAGTTTAAAATAATCGGGTTTAAAATCTTTTTATGATATACATATCATAATGCTTTTGGTCAATTCAAACGGTATTTAATCTTTGTTTCTGCACTGATTTAACAGAGAAATTGCTTTTTATAGCTGCTCTTGATCTTTATCGTCCTAAAAAATTAGGTTTATTTAATTCAAGGTCTCAGGTAATAATTCAATCTATTCATTAGTATCATTTGAATTATTGTTATTAGAATTTTATGTAAAATCAAATTACTTGATAAATTAAGATGTTTATGCATCAAGTTTACATAATTTTAATATTTTACTAATTTCGGTTTTAATTTCATACTAGATTTCTTTTTCATACAATAACGTAGTCAATGTTTCCTATATTTTTGAGTCTAATATATTGGCATGCAATTAAATATAATTAGTAATTTGTAAACATAAGGGCAACAAAGTTTATTTTGATACTTAGAGTTTTGATATTAATACTTCATTAACTCTATTGATAAGTGTAATATCTTGATGAAATGAATTATTCGCATTAATTTTTGTATTGATTGCTAAAAGTAGACTAAGTTCTAAGTTTAAATCATTTGTATTTTAAATATGTTTACACAATTTTTCAATTATTTGCAAAGAAAATAATTTACAATTTTAACTAGAAATAGCAAAAAATTATATGATCAATTCAGAAATAGTTTGACAATCTAACATTTCTTCTAATTTAAGTATAAGATCTCCAGACAACTCTTATTTATTTTTTAACATATTCATAAATATTCGTATAACATTTTCATCAATATCCTATTTATTCAGGATATCCTAAAGTTTCTTGACAACACCATTTGGAATTATTTATTCGTTGCTTGAAGCACATTCTAAAATTTTAATTAATTTATCATTAGCTTCATCCAAAATAGTAGCAATAATTTCAAAGATATTTTTTGATATCTTATATCCCTCCTACACTTTCTGATATATGTATTCAATTGCATCAGGATAGTCATCCTATTTTTTTTTGATTGCTTTTCCTGCTCTTTCTAATTAAATAGAAGTAAAAATATGTTCAGATAAAGTATGGTTTTTTTCTGCTATTTCTAAAATATCAAAGCATTTATCAGAATCCTTTTCAGAGTTGGATATCTTATCAATATATTTTTGCAAAGTAGAATCAGCAACCCTATGTCCATTTCGAATAACTTGTTCTAAAATCAAGAAGAAATCCATCGGTATTTCTGATTTATTTAGATGAATTTCAAGTGCTACGACTAGGTTATTTGGTATTTTTTCATATTCTGTAAACACCTTTAGAATTTCAATAACATCCTGTTAGGTTTAAAGTTCATTAATCAAAATATTTTCAAACATTTTCATAAATTCTAAAGGTATTTTTTTTTTACCATTTAGTAGCTTTTTTAAAATTTCAAATATATTACTTTAAATTTTTTAATATACTGTATTTTCAACAAATTAATCCAAATTGCAAATTTATGCTAAAAGCTCAATATATTATAAATCAATTGATTCTTTAGTTTCAGTTTGGATAGTTAAAATGACCTTTGTATACAGAGATGAATAAATCAACTATTATTATCTCTAATAATCATCCTTAAGGATTTTAAATAACTAAGGGACTAGATTATCACAATTCTCTTTTGAAATATCCTGTTCAAGTTCATCTAAAATCTTGACTGATAAGAATTGTAAATCTTTATCTTGATTATTTATTATTTTAATCAGATCACTAATAGTATTTTCTGACAGCTAAATTTTTGATTACGATACTTAATAATAAATGATTTCAGCTACAATAAAAGATATCCTTGGATAATTTGAATCACTCTCATCTTTGATTCCTTAAGGATTTATCTTAAAAGAAAGTGACAATTTTTTTGAAAGAAAATCGGAGATCTTTATTTTAATAGTATTTCGATTTTATTCCAAGCATCTTTTTAATATGGTTCCTAGACTTAAGATAATTAAGTTTTGCAATTACTCATCAAACTTTTCTAAGTCCGTCATAAGCTCATTGTATTTAACTTCTTAATGAGTAGGGTTTTTTTTGAGAAAATAAATTATCGATTAAAGCAAATTAAATTGCAATTATTTTTCTAATTCTATTTTAGTTGAATTTTAGAACAGTTTGAATAATTTTTCAAAATCTTCTTCTTCAATATTTAATTGTAAATGACTTAAGAAATTTTGGACAATTTAGGTCAATTTTTTTCGAATATCAATTGATATTGATTACTGATCCGTTGTAATCTTGTTAATTATCATTTTAATTTTATCTCCTGACAAGAAGTTTGCTCTTTCTTCGTTCTTACTTTAATTTAGTATATATTGAATTCCTTCAAAATGATTCCTTTCTAATTTATTAATGCAAACCTTCAACGCATTTTTAGAATTATTTTAATCAAAAGTTAGGATGTAAATCTTTAATGCTTCTTCACGAAAACAATCATTATCCTCATCATTTTCTTACAGTCCTTCAATGAACTACATTTATTCATGGCTCAATTGAAGTTTTTAGTAATTAATAAGATTTTAAATAATTTAGAGAGCACATACTCTGATTTTCTAGAATTACTTATACATAATTTTCATAACTTCATCAATCACTAATTAACTTTTCTAGCCAAAGCAAGTTAATTCACTATCACCAAAAATACTACTGTGATTAGTAGAAAGTTTAGAATGAGATTCATTCTGATTAAAAAACTGTTTTAAAATATTTTTAGCCACTTCCTCAATTTAATTCAGATTACCAATTTAGATCTCACTTCTGTGGAGAGAATTAACATAAACACTTTCAGATTAATTTTTTAAGAACAAGCCTTTGACCTCATCGATCCCTTTACATAATTAAAAAACCTTCTAAATAGTTTTTTCATTTAATTCTTACTTTTGAGATATAATTAGAAATGTTTCGATTATCATTCGATCACATATAAATTCCCCAAGAATCCCGTTTGAAAAATACTTTTGATCCAATAATTTGTTAGGTAAATATTCATCTTTATCTTATTTTTGAATCTATTTATGTTTGCATGCATATTCATATATTTATTTTACAGTCTCATAAGTACTTTTAAAGAGAGTAGGTTATTTGATATCATCTTTTATTTCAATATTCTCAACGGCAACTTAATACTAAAACTCTGATTCTGTAAGTTGATCATGAATGATGCTTTGAAAGTTCTCTTAGACATATTCGGAATCCTACACTCTTTCATGATCAACATGACTTTCAACGGTTGCGATTACTTGATTGATGCCACTCTTTTTAAACAGGTGCTATTATTAATTTGATGAATTGTATTTAGGATTAAGAGTATATTTCAGATGGTTTAGTGATTTTTTTATTTCTACATTAAGATTATTAAAATTTAAAATCTAATTAAATATCTAATTTAAATCTTCCTCCTTTTACTATTTTTGGTCTAGCATTATGGAAAATATACTAACAAGCTCAAATAATGAATCATTGTCTATTATCACTTTGAAAATTGTAACGAACTTCTGGATGTTAATTTTTGCTCCCTTCTTGATTGATAGTCTTAAGATTTGACAATATGTCAGTTATTCAAATTAATTATTCATTTCAGACTGCAGTAATTCAAGAATATGATCTAAACATTCATCTGGAAGTGGCATTTTATGTGATACATGCAATAATTCTTTAAGAATACCCTTCAGTGATTGATTAATTTAATAATATTCTTTGATTTCACTTAATACCTTCTTCTAATCAAAACTTTTGTAATGTAACAAAGACCTCTAATCATCGTCTTAACTAAAAAATTGATTTTTAGAGTTTGTTTTGCCTATATTCATATTTTCTTCTTAAATCATCGACCAAAATTCTATAATAATTAAATTTAATTAATATTTAAAGCTATAAAATTCTTAATATATAAATAATGAAAAAAACTATTAAATACATTATAAAATTTTAGAAAATATCAATGTAATCTGATCTAGCAATATTTAATTTTTATTATAAGTTCAAAGTAAAAAATTTATTGCATATCATTATGATAGAAATAAACATCATACTAATTTATTATATTTATATCAATATCTAATAAATTTAAATTATTATTACTCAAATAATCATCTATTTGATCAACTATAATATAATATGAGAATGGGAGTTCACTTTATTTATTAGTAAATTTAAATCAGTTAAAAACAAATTCTAAAGAATAATTGCAATAAATCAATCCCATTTACAGTTTTATGATCTACCTTCTTTCTTGTATTATTCAGCTTCTTCCTACTTTTACCTTTTTTATTCGAATTCAACTTATGATTATGGTGTCAAACCTCTTTTTTCGTAGTTTTATAATCTACGTTCTGCTGCCTATGCAATTAAATCCTAATTTAAGAAAGAATTGATAAACATTTTGACTGAGTTCACGATTTTATTCACCTCCAATAACTCTTTTTTATTATTCTATTAATATCAAAGAATGATTACTATTTTAGCGATTGAATTACTCATAATCGGTAGGATCCTTAGGTTCGGGTTGAATAAGACATCCCATAATTTAAAATTAATAATAATAATCAATTTTATTCATGATTTCCTACTTGTACTTCTAGATTGCCGATTCTCAGATGAAGCTCATTTAATTTAATGGCCAGAGCAGTTTTTTCACCTTTTAAATGTGTTAGCTAAGTTTGAATTCTTGAATTTTCTGCCAATTGATATCCAACTTCCCTTTTCATTTCATCATCTAAATGACTTATAGATATAAATGATATTACATTAATTCATTCTAAAGTGTTTTGAGCATATCTTCAGTTTTGTTGGAAAGAATGGCTTCAAATTCATCTTTAAGTTATTTTAAGGATTGATATTCCTTTCTATGAATTTCCACAGAGTCAGCTACTTCATACATCAGGGATTCTAACGCTGAGATCTTACCTTTTAAGGAAGCATTGTTTTATGAATTATCAATTGAATTAGAAGTAATGCTAAATGAACTATAATGAGTTTTTTACATTTTAATATATAATGTAAATAATCATCTTCTCATTTCTAATGATTTCATATATCTCATTGATTGCTTATCTTGAATGGTTCCCTTTTCCTAAGGATTACAACTGATAGAATACTCTAAATGGTTCATAATTCAAATTTCATTGCATTCTGAAGATTATTCTCTTAAATCATGAATAGTGAAATAGGCTAAAAGGAATTACCTTTATAATCCTGATCAATTTAATAGTAAACATTTACAAAATCTTCATCTGTATCCTTTTCTTCAGATTCTCCTATATAATTTTGATGAGATTAAAATCTGTGATCATTTGTATTATTTGTTGATATTTTCAAATTTATATTACATCATTACTATTTGAATTCAGAGAATCAAAGATTTCTTTATATAAAATAATATATCTTTATAATGATATATTCATTTGGATTGATTTCAATTTTATATTGGTAATTACGATAATATCTAAAATATATGAAATTTGAATGATTAGATTTAATTTTTAGGGAGAGTGGAAATGATTAGTATGTAAATAATATATCTATTTATTGAATTGAATTTTCTTTTATTGTAATTACAATTATGATATTATTTATTAAATTATTCATCTTTCATTCTTCCTCCTTCATATTCATTAATTTAGATTCATCTCCTAAATCAAAATCTTTCAAACTAAAATCGCATTTGTTTTATCTTCCCATTTCTGAAATTTCACTCTTAGTTGATGTTATGAACTTCATAAATTTATTTTGTCTGTCTTTCCTCAGGGCTGGCTACTTCGACTCTTCAATTTGTTTGATTAGTTCATATTTGAGGAAACGAGACTCTTTATTAATTTAAGGCATATTACACACTTTTTGTCACAATTCATAAGGGTTATGCTCTTGATGTGTAGTCGATTATTGGATTCCTCAATGAAACTATCATCATCTCATAATATCTTACTCAATAACTGATCTGACCAGTATTTCAGAACTGATTGATCTGCTTTGCTTAATAGGGCAATCACAAATTAAGATTTCTTTGTACTGATCATCATTTAATTATGTCAAACTATTAATACTAATTTTATAATACCACTCTTTAAATCCATTATAATATTAAAACAAATCTTTTTCTGACTAATCAAATACCAATATTTGATACCTCAAATGCTCGCACTCGATAATAAGTAATGCATTTGTAGTTGCTCATATCTAGATTCTAAGAGTACACATTTTCGTAACCAACTATTAAGGTACTGTAAGTATAGTACTTTTACATAAATTGTCATAAACTTATTGTGTATAGGAGGGTTGCAAAGGTATTTTCTCAGGATTGGTATATAAACAGACTCAAATAAGATAATTTAATTACTTACGCTCTCTGCAGATTCATTTTATATATCTCCTAATTTTACAGTTATTTTGATATTCTAATATTCTCGAAATATAACTAATTCATTGTTTAGTACTTGATATTCTTTATCTCTTTATAGACAACAAATTCCTTCTTAATTACCCATATGGTTTTATTTATAAATAATAAATAATAAAAACACATTATAAACAAAATTCATTAGTTAAAATGAATTCTTCTACCCCACTCAAGACTGTCCATTAAATTTTAGAATTATTATTCTGTGATTTCTGTACCGATTTAATTAGACATTGTTCTCTCTTCTAAAATAGTATCTTATGTTAGAATCATGTCATCAGAACTTGCATCTACATGATTTTCTTAATCAAACCATGGATGTAAGGGTATTTCTAATAAATAGAATTAATACCATGGGCAGATAATCTCTAATGAGGATGAAGTTTGAGCAGTCTCTTAATAAGGTCTCTTTGAATTGGATTCAAGTTCAAAAATTCTTGGGAATATTGAAATTAAGGGTCCAGCGAAGTAATCTATTCTATAGTTTCACTGATGGTCTCAGCATAAAAGGGGAGAGTTGAACATAACAATTGATAGAGTATGATTCCTATGGACCAAATGTCGACTGCAGATACAAATGTAAGGATACCTTTTTCATCATAGCCTCCTCCTAGAAAGACTTCTGGAGCCTAATATAAGATAGTTCCAGTTGCAGTCCACATTTCAGTAAAGTTGTCTCTTTATTTGAATCGTTTGGAGACTCCAAAATCAATTAATTTTATTTAAATGTTTGGTTCAGTTTAAATCAGAATGTTTTCAGGTTTTAAATCTCTGTGTGAGATTCCTCTGGCATGAATTTAGGCAATAACCTAAACTAACTGTTTAATTGTGTCTTGTTTCTATCTGAGAGTGAGGTTGCGATACACTTATTCCAAATTAGGGCTATCACAATATTCTATCACTTGATAATGATGCTTTGTTTATTGGTCGATGAATAAATCGTAAGTCCTGCACACTTAAGGGATGTCTAATAATTGTCTCTACAAATTGAATGTCTGTATGATTGTGTTGACAATCTCTGGATCATCAGTTCTGAAGCATTTCACAGCATAAACTTAAATGGATTTAGACATTAATGACTTTTTACTCTTCTATTTAGGAATTTTGTAACATTTTCTAACAACCGAATGTGCCCCTTCACCTATCCTAAATTTTAAAAGTACTACCTATCTTTTCCTATAACACATATGCATCTTTAAATCTTACAGCTGATTGTACCTCTTCCTATTGGACAATTACATTTTCGATATCCACTGATCTTCTTATTCTCAATCCCTATTTGCCAAACAAAAGAGCCCTTAATTCATTCCTTATATTTTCCTAATGCATTTTAATATTACCTAATATATATATAAATCCAATTAAATTAATTATGAATCGTCTTACCAATGGCGTGATCGGATTGGCAATAAAAAACTCCTTCTTCTTTAGTACAGCCAAAAAGGCTAAAATGGAATTGACAGTCAGAACTCCATACAAAACTATCATCGACAAGTTTGACGGCTTCTCTAGAATTGTAGCTAAGACCAATGAAGTACTCTCTCTATCAAATTTAGGCTGCTCTTATCATATAAAATCGTACTCCAGCTGCAGTATATATTTTACCACCTGGACCATTGAAAATTAAATTCACTTAAGATGTCAAAGGAGTAACTGGAGATTTCTTGCATTTGGGAGGGTATGTATTTGTCAACCCGTAAGATAATTATTCATTAATTATAGAGATAACACCTGCGAAATCAATTTGTTAGATGTTGTTGATAGAAAAGAAGCAAAAGTCGATCAATTTGATAAAGCTGATGTAAAAGATGCAGATACTGTTGCTGGAAGATACGCAGGAAAAATAAGGAGAGCTGCATAACGTACCTTCATTAAAAAAGCAACAGCATGATTTATAATACATAAATAATTATTTAATGTATTTGAATTTTATGTATTCCTATAAATATACATTACAAATTAATTCACTATCTCAAATTCATTCTCGAATTGCGTTAACTCTTAGTATATAATACTCACATGTAACCTTACTATTTTAAATTCAAAATTAACAACAATAAGGAGTTAAATTTTATTCGTAGAAGTTATGTCCTGTTTGCTCATTCATAAGATATTGAAGTTATTATTGAAATCATATCAAAATTTGCATAGTAAAGAAACTAGAATCTTATATTATCGAGAATTCTAAGTTTTATTGAGAATCAATACAATATGAGGGGGATTATTTAAAATTAATCACAGTAGCATTTTATTAATTGATGATTGATATATTTTTATATATTATTTTGAAAAACGAATATTGATGATATTTTGGAATAGATTAATGTCATGGATACCTGTCATAATTCTACTAGGGATCTTAATATTCATATATAGTATATACTTTGTGGTAATTGCTATCTTGAATTATACTAGTACAACATTCAGCCAAATTTTGAAGGATTCACTTTTGGAATAGTAATATAACACTTGATGATATTTATGTTCCTTATATCAATGCTTCGTGCTATGCTTTTAGAACCTGGGGCAATATGCTAAGTAATTTTATGTCTAAATATTGAGGATCTTATTGAAGAAACTTGGAGATAATGGGATGAATACTAATAATAGGAGAAAGAGAGGATGACTGAATAAAGACAAAGGAGAAGTCAAAGATCAGTCAAGACTTTTAAAACAGAAAATGATGAAGATAGAAGTGTTGTAAATATGGATGCAGATGAAAATTTAGATGATGATTATAACATCAAAAAGGATATTACTCAAAAGGGATAAGAAAAGAGATTCTGTAAAAAATGTTGCATTCCAAAACCTCTTAGAACTCATCATTGTTCTTAATGCAGATGTTGTTGGTAAAGAATGGACCATCATTGCCAATGGATCAATAATTGTGTAGCCAAAGACAATTATAAGATATTCATTTGCATGATCTTTTATGCTAGTAATTTTCCATCATTTTAACAGTAGAGGCTGTCTATTGGTTTGGGTGTCAATTTCTTAATACAGGGTGTTCCTTAATGTGATTGAAACTGATATGCCAGATCTTATACTGTTCCTAATTGTGCTCCACTATTATTTCATACTTTTGATTGCAGTCCTTATTACAGGCTTTTTCATATTCCACTTGTATTTGATATCCCAAAACAAGACTACTTTGGAATAGTTGGAGGATAAACCAGACGTACTACATATTTATTATTGTAGAGATTAAAATATAACGAAGGAGTATGGTAAAATTTCAAGTCCATAATGGGTTCAAACATCCTATTATGGTTTTTACCAGTTAAATGATATTATAATATCATCACAACAATTTAAATAAAGAAACTAAGATAAATTAAATTAATGTCATCTTTAAGTGTAAAACCCCAAATCTCTTTCCTGTTATTTTATCAATTTAGTAAGGTTCTACTTTATTTCTAATCTTCTTGATGCGATTGGAGACTTGTCCATTGATTTTTTTGACAATGATTTCAATAAAATTGAAGCAGAACAAGTGCTGATTCCCTTGCCTTGAAAATTAGAAGAACTCGGTACAGAATAAATAGATTATTAATACTTATTCTTGCTCTAATCGAAGGTAATTCAAATACTATACTTAATAAATCTCTAATTGCCCTTTACTTTTTTCTTTTGTCTTTCCCTTCGATTATCTTTCGGTTTAGCAATTCCTCTATGACATTATTTAGTCATACTAATTTAGTAGTTGTTGAAAATTCATTTTATTCTCAGGAATTTAGGGAATGACTAATTTTGGTATGATGACATTTTTATTTTTGGATTGATTCCCATTAATTTTATTATTAATTACAGTTTTCTTTGGTGATAATTTCATCAATTATTGATTTGTGAATTTATTTATATCTCTTATTACCATTACAATATCCTTATCGTTTTATTAATAATATAGCTAATGGATAGAATTGGATGTATTAAGATGGTTCATTTATTAAGTTGTAACTGGCTTCATTTTTTGAGAAGATACATTAAAATTAGAATAAATATTATGTTCTGAAGTTTCCCAGCTTATTATTTTGTTTTCATATTCTTCTATTTCAGATGATAATCTATTAAAAATAACAGAAATACTCAATATTTTATGTAGTATTGAATAATATTCGATATTTATTGGTGGCTGCCACGATGTTTACAGGTTATTTTTGTAATTTTTGCAGTTTATTGTTTCGCTTCTAAAGAATTTGATGAGCTGTCACGATTAACAAATTGGGTATTGGAATCTGAGACACAATTGATTGATTATACGCTATAGTACCTTGAATTAAAGTTTGCGCATTATTTATTTCTACTCCAATTAATCGTAACACTTTGTTAAATATTCGTTATCATCATTGAAATATAACAAATCCTTAAATAGGATAACATGATCAATTTGCAAATTGCCTAATATTTCCGATATTGGTTTGGCAAAATAAAAATGAAAGGCATTATAATACCTATTGTATTTGTGAATTGCATACTTCTTCTTTAAATTATCAATTTAGATTTATGATAAAGAACCTTAACATAATCTACATTCTTTATTTTATTTATAATACATAAATTTAATTATTATTATATTCTAATTTAAGTCAATTATCAAAATTTTTCTATATAAAACACAGATCATTTCGTAATCCCATTCGAGAATTTCTAATACAGTTTCTCAAATCCTTCTTTTCCAAAGAATTTAAATAGCTCCACCAAATCTAATTTTTTATCTGTTTTTCTCATTATTTTTCTAATCTCTTTTTCTTCTATTGGTTTAAGCAAGGCTTATTTAATGATGTCCTCTGCACATCTAACTTTTTACTCTTGAAAATTAAAAAATGAAGAAAGATCAGCTTCATCTTTAGTCAGCAAGGCATCTTGATGGATAGTCACCATTGAAATTATTAGGTCTGTGTATCCTAACACAGATCCCTTAATAAAAATGTAATCCCAAAATAATACGCAATCCAATAGATCAAACAAGTATACAAATCCACTTAGTAAAATCTTACTTATCCAAATTGAAGGGGAGATATTGCATTGGATAAAATGATCATATACTTTTGGTAATCTCACTTATATCAATTTCATAATGATTTCCTCCATAATAAAAAGCAAAGGTAAATCATCTTAAAACAACAGATTAAACATGTAAAAGGAGGAATCAAGTAGTTCAGCAAACACACACACGGTTTCTTTTTCTTAAACTCCTGAAACCATCAAAAATAATGCTAATAAATAGTACCTAATGTGATACCTGCTATGTAATTCATACCTTGGCAATAGCCTACTTTAGGATATAAATTAGCTAAATTGTTAAGGACATAATCTAATTTGTCTATAACAGCCTCCTCTTTGAATACATCATTAATCAAAGTTCTGTTTATGTCTTTCTTAATACAATAAGTTGCTTCACTTATTTGCTTATCCATCTTTTTATGCATTATACCCTTTTGTAAGGTGATAACTTTCCAATATCCCCATCTATACTTTTATGGAAGACCTATCAATCCATAGTATTTAAACCCCTATTTCTCTTGAATGAAAAATCTAAACATATAATATTCATAATCCTATGTTATTAAAGGACAATCCTAGAAAAACTATTTTATATTATCTGGTTTTGAAAGCGAATTTCTATAATTTGAAGAGGTTCTAGTGGGTTCATCATAAACTTTAAATGAATTCAGTTTTTCTGCCCACATTTCATCCAATTTAGGATTCTTTCCTACTTTTAAGTATTTACCAATTTCATATTTTTAAGAAAAGGAATTGGATCTATCAAATGAATTCTTATTTTCTTGTTTATTGAAATCCAATGTCAACCTATACAAATTGGTATCTGGCTTCTCTATTTAAGCACATGACAATTATCCCATTAATTTAAATAATTATTGATAAAAATCTATATACCTCTATAATAATAATTAACATTACTAAAATAAATTGGATGGAATCAAAAAAATTAAGTAAAATTATTGAATTCATTTTTCTGTCTATTACAGTAAGAATAAAAATATAATATATCAAAGAGGTAAGATCTGTAATGTCCAGCTTAATAAGGAATGACTTTAATTTCCCTTTGCGTTTTTTTCTGCTATTATCTTTGGATATCAAGAAATGACAAGGCTAACACCCTAATGGTATTCAATCACAGTCTATCTAATGTTGTTAATGGTTTTGAATGGAATCCTAATCTTGGTAGATCTAATTTGGCTATTATCTATCGGATCCATTTGGACAGCAACTGAGTAAAATAATCCTATATGGGGAAATGGTCTTCATGTATTTTTGTGATATTTATCAACGTTATAAAAGTCATATTGAAAGTATTTTAATCAATTCTATTAATAGGTTGATGCTATTGCAGCTATTAATTCCTATAGAAGAAATCAGACTCAAGCAGGTAATCTATATAGTTTCAATTGTAGCTGGTTCAATATAAAACCCACAATAAAGTGGTGTAAATGATTATTCATAAAATAGGCAAGTTCCTTATGGGTATAATTGAGGAAATAAAACATTTATATTTATATAAACTTCAAATAATTATTTAATTTAACAGCAAAATTGCATAGCAATGTCTTTACAAGCATAGACCAAATTAGTTGGTTCCGATCAACTTTTCTAATTATGTACAGGATTTATTAGGTTTATAGAAGAAGTAAGTAAAATAAATGCATTCTTAGATTTTTTTACCTATTTCCAAGTAAGATACCAAGCAATTTCAATATTGGACCAAGTTTAAGGAAATTATTGATCCAATCAATTAAACCATTGAAGTCTCTAAAATTCCTATATTTTTCCAATCCATTCAAAATCCAAAAAGTAACTAAGAAAATTAAACATCTACTACCATTTAAAAGTTACAATTAAAAAACAATCTAAGTGCATAAGATAGAATATGTTGTATTAATGATAATTAAATTAAACCTTGTGAATTTGAAATGAAATTGAAAGAAATCTCAGAAAAAATTAATAAAACATTTCATTAAAATAATACTCATCTTGAAATACTGTTGAAGATGGATGATACAACTTAAGATGCAAAAGTAAAATTAGAAATCGGTAACTAAAGAACTACATCCACAACTAGAAGAATAGATTTCAAAAGAAGAAATACAGATTATTATTCATTAAAACCAATAAATATATGACTAATTTTTCAATAATACTCATAAATGCAATCAAATATATTTCTTAATTGTTTAAGTATTCTTCTCTTATAAATGTATATATACAGGTGATGCACTGTTTTTCGGACATTTTGAATTAAATTTTGAAATATATTTTATTTTCAACACTCTTGTTATTAATAAATAATTAATAATAATGAATGTAAAAAATTATATATTACGTAAACTGGTTGGTGACTCTTCGAATACATTGACAGTTGAATAGGTTTAGAGAATTCTAGAATCACAAAAGGATGATGATAGGATATTTAGGTAAAATGACATATGCGAAATAGAGCAATTATTAATTCATCATTGTCCAATTAAAAACTACAGGCAGGCAATTCAGAATTCCATATTAATACTTCAACAGATTTTGGTCATCTATTGTTGAACTAATTACAATCCAGTTTAGTAAATATACTAATCCATATCATCATTTTAGTAATCCATAAAATCAAAGAATTAACTTTTATCCTTCGACTAGTTTCCTATAGACATCAATTAATTCAACATTGACATTTCACAAACTGATCTAATGAAATAATAACTTTAATACATTTATCGATTATTTAAAGCTACTATTCGGTAAAATGGTGATGGTTTAAAAGAAACATAAAATTACCTTGCCAATTTAAATTAAGCAGAGTAAATTATTGAATCTTAATATGCATAATAATGTATTATGAAAGCGCCCCAATACATTTAAGGAATAGATTAAATTAATTTATGGTGTGAAAAAAGCAGTACCTTGTATTAGACTGTAATCTCAACTAGATAGTTATTGCAAGAAAGTAAGCGCACATCTTTAAAAAAATAATTGTAAATTGTTGAAAAGTACAAATCCATTCAAAGGATAAAATATACTTTGGAAAAGTTAATGATCCTAAAATAGACTTTTGGCTAATTAGCTTAGGCAATGAACAAATATGATGATAATGCTTATGAAATCATACCAATAATGAAGGAAACTCAAAATAATATTAATAAATATAAATTGAATGAATTAAAATTAGCATGCATTAGTGATAACTTTTTTGAAAATAAAATAGAATCCTTAAAAGAAAGAATAAAATCAGGCATCTTAGCAAATTTTATGAAGTTTGATGAAAAAAAATACTATTCCCTTTTGAAAAGCTATTATTTTATTGAAAAACATTATTAAATGTAATCTTATGTAACTCAAATTTGGGGTTTGGCTAAGAAAAGTATCAGTGTAACCTTTAAAAATGCTATAAAATTGTTTGAATAATCTTATATTCCACATAAAATCTATCAAAATTGCTAAGATGAAGACTTATTATAATTCTATAAATTACTGTATAGTGAATTGGTAGAACAAATGCTTAATTTCCATTATTGCAATAGGTTCCATCAAGAGAATGATTTTAAAATTGAGGAAGAGGATGGCAACTCCTAATTCGAAGAGTATACAGAATAAATTAGACAATCATACTTAGAAATGAGATAGTTAATATGGTCATAAATTCAAAAGAAAATTGTTAAAATCATAAATGCCCATTTAATCAATATAAAATCATTGGTTCTTGAACAGTTAATCTACTTCTTAGGTTATAATTGCTTATTGATAAAAAGGGCTGAAGATTTTAGTCATTCTGATTCACAATAGTATGAATATTATTATTAATTAGATTAACTAAATGCATCATTGATGTCTATATGAGTTTTGTTTAGTAGTTCCATAAAACAAATCTTAAATCTATAAGTACATATTTACAAAATGAATTGTACTAGAGATTGCCCTTAACAAAGGATTCTAAATTAATTCAATAATTAGAATAACTCACAAATTTAAATCAAGTCAATACTAAGCTTTTTGAATACTTAATTGAAAAAAGGGAGGAGAATTATCATTAAGAAACAAAGAAAACAGTTGACTTCTAAGATTTGATTAACAATGATAAAGAGATGTAGTTATTTTATTTATTTGAATACCAAAATCCTTTTGTTCTTTAATAGGAGGAATTTGATCTCATTATTAAGGCAATTTGGATAAAAAAGTATGCTACTTAATCCACAGGGGTTTTGAATTAAATCGAATCAGTTTTATCATCATCGAGTATTAGAATCTTGGAATTGCTACCATAATATGCTCTGCTTTCCTTTTATCATCCATCATGTCAACAACAAATAATTGCCAATTTTCTTTAACTGCTAGAACTCTATATGTTTGTTTCATATAATCAATTGGTAGGGATAACATAATAGAAATAAATACTAGAGAATTTTTCATAAATAATGAAGTTTGATGAAAGTAAGGAAATTGAATTCTTTGTACAAACTTATGATTCATTTAGTGACTGTTTAGTTCTTTAAGAACGATTTTGCTATTTCAAAAGATTTGTCTAAAAGTTTTGTAAGGAAGGAATAGACTTCAAAGAAATTGATATATTTGCATCCAAAGAAAAGAGACAATTTGTTGACATTGCGGAAAGAGCTATAGCATCAGAATCCTTAGCGTATTTACTTTCTTAAACTAAATCTGTATTTTCTCTAATTGGAATAACATCATAAAATTTTGATATTTTTAAAGAAGTCTATAATTAGTATAAGGAGTTCATTTATAGAAATTTTGTGCAAACCTATATAAAGATTGATGGAATAGTACAGTATGTACCATAATAAAGGTGGGATCTTAAGGATCTACACAATGAAAATAATAATATTTATTTGGACAGGTTGATACAATTTATTCTTGATTAACGAGATAGACTAAAAAGTATAGGAGGCGGTGTTATACCACCAAATGCTCAAAAAGATATTTTTTCATTCTTGGCAGAGCATTGCTTAAATGTACTTTTGGAGACGTATGGGAAGATTAAGAAGGTAACATTTTATGAATAATAAAGTTAAATTCAATTGGAAGAGATTAAATGGTGTTTGAATATACGACTTGCTGTTAATCTATAGAATCAAGTTAAAAGAATAGTAAAGAGGTTGTGCTTAATCCGAAGATTACTTTAATGCAATTAGAATATTTGAAGGTTTTCAATTCCTAATAATATGAGGAAATTGATCAGTACATTCAAAAATCAAAAGTAAATATGATTAAATATTATGACTAGACTTTGATCCCTTTAAGACTGCTATATAATTTGATGAGTTCAAGTTCAAGTTATAACAAATTATCAAAATAATAGAAGAAGGACATATAAGTCAAATTCTTTAAAGATTATTATGATACATTTAAATTATTTTGAAAATATTTATAAACCAGCAGCAACTGAACAATTAAATCATTATAAATTATCATTAATCATGCCTTAATTTTCTTATATCTGACTTTGATTTTCCAAGGATTCTTATGGCAATTATTATTACTGCAGAGTTTAATTCATTTTGTTAATATCAACTAAACAAATAGAACACCTTCCCACATTTTTTTGTATTTGCATATGATTCTATATACAATGTTCGTGGAAACAATGCCCACAAAAGATTTCAATAATTATTCCAGTCTAAAATGATTCTAAGCAATAAGCGCATCTGTCTTATTCAAATTTCATTTCATTTTACTTGATCTGATGGATGAGCTTCTAAGATTTTAATCTTTCAAATTCTGATAAGACATTGAAATGCCTTCTTCTATGAGGGAAAATAGGTTCTGGATCCAACCATTCAACAAACCTTCTGCCAAATATCCGTATTAAAATAGTCCTAATCAACGCCATTATCACTATGCTTCCAAGTATTGTTAGCAGAAGTATGATAATAAACTAAAATAGTTATTGCTAATTTTATTAACTTCTAAATCCTATAATGAAAATTAATACAATTTTTGTATGCTGATAATCTAATAGAATATCTAAGAGAAATCTATTTCTGCATCCTCTGTGAATTACAAAGTAATTCTAAATTAATTTGCTCTTATCCTATAATAAAGACTCTTGGTTAATTTGCTCAAATTGTAACATAATTTTACATTTATTAAAGAGAATCAATACAAGGAAAGTCATCAAACAGACCAACGGATAAGCAAATACTTAGGTCTGCTTTAACCTCAGTTTATGATAAATTTCCTATTCCTATTTATATCAAGAATTCTGGACCCATTCTTCCTTAAAAATATATTGTACAAAGTTCTCCTTAACCAACCTATGATTTGACATTTTAGAAGATGATTCTAGATTCAGCAGAAACATAGTATGATTAATTTGGACAATATTTTGGTATTCCACAAATATCGTGATTCTTATATAAATAATTTGTAGCATTATATAGAGGAACTTCCTTAACAATATTACATTTTGGAAAAGTAACATTCATTTGTGGATCCGGATATTCGGATAAATTCTTTACTTCTACTTTGCTTCTATCAAATAGTTCGGAGTAATTAAATGGTGCTTTTAACAGTCTGAAACACTGATTTTTTTCTAAATTAAATTAACAACAGTTCTTAAACTCACAAGAATGACACTAAAATTTGAAACAACATTCATACAGTTGTATAAGAATTACAATGAATTTTCTTGCAATATGTTTATAAGCCGATATCAATTTCCTCATTATCTTCACTTAAATTCTCAGTTGTGTTGACGATATTTCCACAAAATAATTCTCTAAATTATTATCACTTCTTACATTAATACTAAGGATAACAATAATCTCATTAGAAATATTTATTATTTAGTTTATAATTCAGAATTTATAAATATCTCATAACAATATTTATTATAAATGAGCATTTGATTTAGGCACTAAAATTTTCTTTTTAGTTCATTATATTACATTGATGCGAATGAATAGAAAAATGTAACTAGTTTATAAAGTTCGAAATTTGATAGGAAGTCAATTATTTATATATTTCACTCTTGAACATAAATATATTTTATTTCAATAAATGGTTTTATTTAAATGCTCTACTCAATTCTAGTTTAATAAGTTTGAGAAAAAACTTGAATAATCATTAGATTTTAATTAAATTATTTAAGAAACAGAAATTAAATTAATAATTAAATAAATGAATTAAAAAGTTTAAGAAATAATAAATCAAAAATATTTTTATTAAAAAATTCATTTTCAAATTGATTACAAAATTTTAAAGACGTTGCAAATCATTTTTCAATTGAATTTTTTAAGAAAACTAAATTGTAAAAAACATATGCTAACCTAAATTAGATTTTTTGGCTAAAAACGTATCAAATTTTTATTCTAATTTGTTTTTAGAGTTATGTTAGGCCTTTCATGGAAAGATATTTCCATTTTTTAAAATTAACTATTGTTGAATGTCTATACTTTACAAATAAAAAATATAATTTGTTTATAATTTTGATAAATTTTTAGGAATATTTAAATAAATTCAATTAATTAATCTTCTAAGCATCTTTATATTTGAATTTATTATAATTATTTGAATTAGGACATTTTGTATTTACTCCAGATGATATTATAAGCATAATAGATTTTAGTATAGAAATCATAAATATATCTAATTGTAAAATAATGACTGTCAAAAATTAGAACGAATATTAGCAATTAAATTTTAATCTTGGCTAGGTTTCATTGTCGTTCAAATGAAATAGCAGGTTTGAAAACTAACTTCAACCATCTAGATGTAGATAGAAAAAACTATTTTAGAAAATCGGATTTATTAAGTGTATAATGATCTATTACTTTAGAAATTAAATTTATTAAAGAATGATAGGAATATGGTAATAATATTATAAAAATTTATGTATAAATGATTATGTGATAGTAAAATAAAACCCTCAGATTATGATAGATTTGGTTGGTAAATTTATAATTGATTAGCAATTTATTTAAGAATGATTATACATGTTTTTTGAAGTATATAAATACTAAAATTCAATTTGTTACTTTCTCTTCTTTCTTTACTAACTACAATTTATAAGTTAATTTTAATTGGCTTTGGCTAAAATTTAAATAGTAAATTTAAATCATAATAAATAATAATAACAAACTCTAACAGAACGGTTTAAAATTGTGAGTCATAAATTGTTGTCAAATTTTTAAATTAACATTTAAGAGGTTTCTTTATTAGTCTATATATTTAACAAGTAATTAAAGAGTATTCATTATAAGTTATTTTAGAAATTAAATCTATGATAATTCATAATGAATTCATAATAAATTTATTAATTTATACCAGAGATGAATGGCCCTTTTAGTAAAATATTATGCATTCGCCATAATTAACCAATTACGAGGATTAAAACAGAATAAGAAGTAAATTCATCAGAAAGGCTTTTGTGTTCTTTATGCAAGGGTCGAGGAGAATCTATTGAATGGCTTCAATTTACTTTAAATTAGCTACTACCAGTGTTTGAACTTATTCATCTCAATTATAAGAATATTCAATCAACATTATAGAATTTAAAGAAAGAGATAGAAAATATGATAAATTAGGTGTTTTTGTACATTGAGAAGGTAATTCAACAAAGCGAATTTGAGATTACTAAATTAATGAGATACATTAAATATCAAGAATTTGGTAAAGAATTTGTGCTAGAAGATTTAAGGGCGATAGTAGAATTTGTTTACAATAGTGATATAAAAAAAAGTGCAATGTATTAAACTACTGAATAATTAAAAGAAATCTAATCCAATTATCGAAAATAGTTTATAACACTTTTTGAATAGTTAATAAAGTTGGTAAAAGGGGATAAAGAGGATAAATCAATTAAATAATAAAGACCAAATATACCTGTACCCATAAGATCATAAATTCCTTTAACAAAAAAAAAATTTGAAATAACAAAAGATTATTAAACCAGCATGGTATAAGCAGCTATTTTAAATTAAACTGGAAATCTGCTCATCTAAGGATAATATCCTATCAACAATTATAAGAACTTAGAAATTCTTTAGATTGATGAAAATTTAGAATTTAAGAATTAATCTATTATTGATTTTAATAACGATAACTTTAATGTACAAGTTACTGCTTTAGCTTTAAATAATAAATGTAATTAATTATTTGTTGGATATGAGAATGGTTTTATCTCACTTTATGAAAATTTAGGAAAGGGTTGGATTTAAAAAGATCAATAATAGTAGCACAGAGATTAGGTTATAACTTTGATTGTAGACTTTTCAAATACTGAATTATTTTCTGGAGGAAAGGATAATATTATTAAAAGTTATTCTTTTTAACAGGGTTTAAAAATATGTAATAGAATGAAATCTTTTAGGCAAGAGCTACAAGAGATCTAATTAAATAAAGATTCTAAATATTTGCTTGTTATAATAGAAAATAAATTATAAATTTTCAATAATAATAAAGAACTTTCTGAATTTTAATAGATTATTTTGGAGAATGAAGAGAAAATAACTTGTTTAAGTCAAGGAAACAGATAAATTTATGTTGGGTCTGATTTAGGAAATATCTATTTATATTAATAATAAAAAATTGAAAGTGAATTTAAATTTGTTACATTTTCAATATTAAACTAGAAATCTCTAATTTCAATCAAATATTGTGAAGAAACCAAAATATTTCTTACCTTATTTGAAGGTGAAGTTATTCTTTATTAGAATAATCCTAGTGGCAAGTTAGACAGTTTATAATAAATGAATGGGAAATTTGAATTGAGTGTCATTCATAATAATTAGAAGTATTCCTATATAATTTTGTTTTCTATGACTGAAAGTAGAGCCTATATTTATAAAAGAACAAACTAAGTTTAATATTGAATTTGCAACAGAATTTAATGATATTAATATGTTTGATAAAGGAGTAAAACAAATTTATATTTATTCATTCTCTTAGATAAATAATTTGCTAAATATTTTTCCAGGTTTATTATTATTATGTTACAATTTTTAAGCAAAGTATGAGTAATTTTGATTAAATTCATTATTAGAGTTAATAATTAAATTATTAGTAATCATTATTATAATTTTGTATAAGAATCTTCTAGTTTCAAACACTTTAATTTTCAATTGAACAGTTAAGTTAACTTATTAACCATCATTTCATAAACTCTTACTTACCTTTTTAATCGTTGAATGATATCATTTATTCTCTTTGATAGTCTCAATTCATTTGATTTTAACCAATTTTATGCTAAATCTCTTCAAAATTTTCAAACATTTTGAAGACTTTCATAATATTATTTTCCTAATGATTAGGAACATCATGATGATATCATAAAATTTTCTGTTTCTTTGTCATCTAAATCAATCATTTTTACTCCAACCTGTTTAGCACAAGCAGATAGATTTTGTTCAAATTTTCATTATTCATGATTTTCTTTTTAATTAAGAAGATTACTAGAATTAATTTTATCATTAATATAATTATCATAGACTGGTAATGTCGTTATTATTTTATTACAATAAGTAAAGATATTAATTATAAGAAATTTGATTCTTTAATGGCAAATTTATCTAATCTAAAATTTAGAAAGTGTCAATCTTATAAATTAATTATTTTCAATTTCTATATCTCAACATATTCATTCTATACTTTAAAATAAGTATTGATTAAATCATTTAAATAAGTAAGAGGATGATATTGATCATTTAAGAAGAACATTAGAATACATATTAATAAGTACAATTCAAATGTTATTGCTGATAGTTTTAACAATTCATAATAAATAATAGATTTAGAGTATGTATTGATATCAAATAATTGTGATTATAATACTTGATATTAATTGATGAATTCAGTCATAATGAATGGCTTTTTGCCTTCCTTTGTGACCATTATTAGTTATTAACAAAAAGTAAGTCAGTCAAATGATTATTACTATATTTAGATGATATTCTTAATGATACCAATATTAAGTTATGAATACTCATGAGTTCTTTGACTTTATTGCTTTGTTATTTAAACTAAGCTTTAGTTAGTTTTTTACAACAATTCTGTAAAAAATTGATTATATTTTTATTTCTTCTTTTTTATTGATGGTTGTAGAGTAGTTTGTTGAAGTTTATGGAAGTTAAGAGTGTTGTGGATTTCTCATTAGATTGCTTTATATTAATCATAATCTAATGAAAAGTAAAATGAAATTTGTAATATTCTAATATATATTTAAATAAAATTGAATGCAATCAGAGATAAAAAATATACCATTAAATAATGGAAGATATATCACCCAATAGAAACTAGGTAGTGGTTCTTTTGGAGAGATCTATTTGGTGACCACTTAGTAGAATGACATATTGGCAGCCAAATTTGTAATAATGATTTTGAATTTGTTTAGGAAGAAGCTAAGTCCAAACATCCTCAGTTAGTTTTTGAAGCTAAAGTTACAAAAGCATTAGCAGGAGGAAGTAGTTTTTGTAATAAGCAAAATAGTTGGTATTCCAGCATTGCATTATTTTGGATAAGAGGCAGGATTGAATGTAATGGTAATTGATTTACTGGGTCCAAATTTGGAAGACTTATTCAGTTTGTGTCAAAGAAAGTTTTCATTAAAAACTGTCATCATGTTGGCAGATCAAATGATCCAAAGGGTTGAATATATGCATTCTAAAAGCTTCATACATCGAGATATCAAACCAGATAACTTTCTTATAGGGTTAGGAAGGAAATCCAATACAGTGGTACATAATCAAATTAATAAAATAAGTACATTCTAGATTTTGGTTTGAGTAAGAAATATAGAGATGCTAAGACTCATTAACATATCCCATATAGAGAAAATAAAAATCTTACAGGAACAGCTAGATATGCCAGCATTAATGCACATCTTGGTATAGAACAATCCAGGAGAGATGATTTAGAGGCTATCGGATATGTTATGGTGTATTTATTAAGAAGTTATTTACCTTGGTAAGGAATCAAAGCAAATAACAAATAAGAAAAATATCATAAAATTATGGAAAAGAAAATGACCACTCCAGTTGAAGTCTTATGTAAGACTTTGCCTAGTAAAATAAAATATCATGTTTTTAGTTGAATTCTCAACCTACTTAAATTATTGTAGATCATTAAGATTTGAAGATAAACCTGATTATAGTTTTCTCAGAAAAATGTTTAAAGAACTCTTCTAGAAACATGGATATGATTGGGATTATTAAATATGATTGGTGTTTGGCTATAAATGGATAAAAGACTAATACATATAATAATGGTAAGATAACTATTCAAGTTAATGCTAATCAATATGATGCTGATGAAAATCAACCCCCAATTACGATTTAAATTAGTAAATCAACTTATTAATAACATAGATGAGAAAGTTTAAGATAAATAGGCTGTTGAATCTAAAATAACAGACAATAAATTTTAAAGGGTTTAGAACCCAGATAATGACATTGATTAAACTGAATAAATTGCAAGAAATCTAATGGGAAATGAATAATTTAATAAATAATAGGAATAAATTAAAAAGAATCTTATGGGTGATAGTGAAATTAAATTATCAATCCCTAATAATACTAATTAATAGAATTAGGCACCAATTGAAACAGTTTTCAATCCAAGAGTCATTATTTAAGTATTTAATATCAAAAATTATCTAGAAAAAAACTATTTATGAAAGATTAGGATAAAGCATGGCTATTGATTTTACTGTTGATAAGCTACTACAAAAATTATCGAATGACCCAAAACTAAAGAATTTCTTTGTAAAAGCAGACATGAAAAAGCTGAATTCTTAGATGTAAGCCTTTCTCACTATGCTTTTTGGGGGGTATAAATTAATTATGATTTAGACCTTCTAATTATATGGGAAGAGATATGCTAGAAGCTCATAGAGGATTAGGAATCGATGATACTCATTTTAATCTTGTAGTCAAACATTTAAGTGACACTCTTGTAAACTTGGCACTTCCATAAGAAATTGTAGCTGAAGTAGTTGAGGTATGCGAAGCTCTAAGGGATGATGTACTTGGAAAAGAGTGAAATAATATTTTATAAATAAATTATTGAAATATGTCTAATCAATAAAAGTGTTGCAATTGAGGAGTTAAGGATCATATTGCCAAATTTTGTTATCGAAGAAATAAGAAAGTTCCTGCTACTGTTAAATTATCTACTTAAGTCAAGAAATCGAATACTAAGGAAAAGAAAGCAGAGAAATTGTAAAAAAAAGAGGATGAAATTATCACAAAAGTTTTAAATTAAATCCTCAATCGAAATATGAGGAGGATAAATATATTGGCTAGCATACTTAAATCTGGGGTAGTTACTGGAATGAAGTCTTGGAATGGGGGTTTAGAAATTGCTATTCGAATTAAAAATCTCAGGAATGTTTATGAGAAAAGGGGAAACGACAATCCCTCACTAAAGAATATTCCATCATAAGGTAAATTGAAGAAACTCCCATAGCAGAATAAGAGCTTAATCAGGGCCACTAAATCTAGATGAATTATACAGAAAATCGAATCTTCGAGAAGGTGCTCCAGTCGATGTTATTTATAATTAAAATAATGCTATAGAATTATGAGTGTATTTTCATATACCAATTGATTATTGGGTTTTGGGTTTATGTTGAAATTAAATATTTATTTTTATAATAATAAAGTCTTACATTTTTAATTTCTTTTGTTTTTTTGAAGTACTCAAATTTTCTAGTCTACTTTTTCAAATTTTATTCCTCAAACTTCCAAATGATTAAAACTGTTCATTATAATTTTCTGATTCTGCTAAAATATTGCCTCTAATATGAAGAAAATTTCATTATTTAAAATTTTATATCATGATGAATAAATTCTCATTAAAATTTAAAGATAAGGATTTAGAATCACTATATCAATCATTCTTGTTAGAGAAAATATAGTACCCAGTATTTATGGTTTTAGGAATTTTTTCTATAGTTATACTAGGAATCAAGAATATTGATGGCTTGATAAATAATAATCAGAGCCAATTTACACTTAAAATAGTCGGATTTTGCGTATTTCTTGTAGTCAGCATCATTAGCTTTTGCTATAAAAAATTTACTAGAATTGGTTTTTATGTTATCAACCATTTCTTAATGTTATACTAAATTAACTAAAGAGAGAATGTTGTGTAACATACGTATCTTTTTGGTTAAAACTAAATGTTTGTACATTCAGTAGTAATGTTAGTGAGTGATTTTCCTGATGGAATACTTACAAACTTCACTTGGACGGTTATTAGAATGACAATCGCGAATACATTAGATACAAATCTGGACTATCAAGATCAAATATACTCAATTGCAGTATTCTTTTGTCTTTGTCTTTGTATATACATCAAAAATGTGCATTTAAGAAAGGCATATATGTTCTCAATTAGAGACAGTTCATGGGGTATTAATTTATAATAACCTAACTTAAAGAGGTTTTGTTACCATAACTTATATCCAAGCCAACATTCATATTCACATGCAATGAAGAGAAATAGCAATTTTAGATTTCAAGAATGATTCAGATGCACTTTCTGATGAATATAGAGAATCCCTTATTGCACTTCTTAAGAAACACTAGATTAGGCAATAAGACATTAGAATAATATATATGGGACAAGGCTAAATAAAGGTAAAATACTTCAATCAGGTATACGATCGAAAAACTCAGTGTTCATTATAACAAGAAATAATAACAAATTACATTCTCTGAGTGCCTTTTAGACACAGTCACATTTATACTTGTGATAGACTCAGAAGATAAAGGATTCATTGAATTACGAAAGAAGCAGTAAAGCATTTAGGAACAACATACAAATCAAATACTGAAGGTCTTTAAGAGTCAATAAAATATTCTTAGGAAAGGGTTGAAAGAGAAGAGTTTTGATTTATTTTTTGACTTAAACATTGCAATGGTATAAATAATTTAAAGATGCTAATTGAATAAGACCTGCTTGAAATTAGTGAATTTAACAAATTTGCTCGATCATATAATAAAATAATTTTAGTAAACTTAGAGATCTGAATACGATTTCTAGTGCAATTAAAATATCTTATTGTTAACAATCTAACCTTTATTGATTTCATATTTACTCTATTTATTTTAGAACATGAGGCAATTAAACCATATTATGGTAGATTTAACTAGAATAAATGGTCAAATACAGCTTCAAATATTGGGATAGATATAGAAGGAGATGGATTCATTTTATGAAGAGGTAGAAAAAATCTTAATTAAAAAAAAAATATTAATTCAACCTTGTAATAATATTTCTTTATCTAGGTACTATATTGATATTTAATGAATCTCCAATGTTATCCTTTAATTCTACTATAATTCCGCAGTGTTATATTTGAATAAGTGAATCACTATATTATGTATTTATTTAATAATAAATGGATCTGTTGCTTATTAGGAATATTGAAAAAATTATGCAGAATCAATGGATTCATTTTAAACATTCTCAAAAGTAGATTTAAATTAGAGAAAATTGATTTAGAATGAAGGCTCAACGTAGTGAGTATTAGTGAAGATTTATAAGATATTAGAGACAAAAGAATATATATTATAATATTATTCGGTTTTGAAAATGATACGAACTCAAGTAGAATGGCCAAATGAATGGCAGAGCACTAGTGAAACCACAAAAAAGCTAAAATCTTTGCCTAAACATACATCAAAATTTTGGAAAAATAGTAGAAATTTCTGATTGGCATCTTGTAATCAACTTCTCAAACACTAAAAAATTACGATGTATCTGAATTTCAATATTTTATCACCTAAATTTAAATAGTTTAAAGAATTCAAAGAGAATGACTTTGAATTTATTTTTTTTGGTTTAAATATTATTTGTATAATAAAGCACTATAGAAGAATATCTGAGAATACTTATTAGATTATCATAAAGCTTAGTTTGTACTTAATATTTTTTTGCACTTTAGAACATCTAGATCTAAGATGCATTTATTTAGTAAGTGATTAGAGAAATTTTTAAAATTTTGTTATAAGAGTTAGAAAGAAATTATTCATGACAAAATATCTGAAATTAATAAATCAATATATTAGATGATTACAATCAAAAATTATATCAAAATCTCATTAAATCGCAATAATAATGGAGAGATTTAATGTTATCATAATAACAAAAATGAGAATGAAGTAAATGATAATTTAAGAAAGTAAATTCAAAAGATCTCTCTAACCTGTTTATTATATTGCTTATTGAAAATATTATGTGAAAAATAAAAGTATTAATTTTATTCAACAGAAAATTCATATAATGAACTTATAAATCAGAACTTTTGAGAAAAAAATGCACAAAAATGAAGCTAAATGTAACAAGACTTTTCAATTTTTTTAGATCTAAATTAAATTAGAAATTAAATATATCAGCATAGAGGAATGGGTAAATTTGATTATAAAAGGTATTGTATTTTGGGAATGAATTCTGTTTTTATAATTTTTTTCAAGTTTCTCTTACAAAAGAGGATTATAAGATAAATGAATATTATAAACTATTAATTTTTCAGTGAGAAATATGCGAAATTCTGCTTTGGGACCAAAATTAATACTAAGTAGAGCCCAGGTGGATGACACAGAAGACATACCTGAGGAACCCGAGGATTTTGATACAATAATAATTGAAAAAAAGAAAATCAAATACAAAGCAATAAGGGAAGATCGATTTGATGCAAAGGGACGCCAAATTAAATAAGGAACTGGATATGGAATATAGTTTGATAATTTCATAACAGTGTGCGTTTTTGATCCAAGCGAAGAAGTAGTGTAAATAAAAGACACGTTATCGAATTGCACCAATGGGATTGATCAATCAAAAATTAATCCAAGATTGGATATAAAATATAAAGCTGAAAACGAAGGAGATGAAATCATTCTCTTTTCAATCCTTAAAAAATAAAAAAACAAATGATTTGATTTATTAAATATATTTGGTCATTACTTTCTTAAATTAGACTAGCTTATTTCGATAAACTCTCCTGAAGATTTAGAATAAATCACTGGATCTGCAGCTTAAGCCATTCTCTCAATGGCAGATTCTTAAGCACCTCTCTTCATTCTATTTATTACTCAATTTATTAATTAACTAAAATTGCCTTATTCTCCCCAACTATTCTAAAGTAAACAAAACTTCACTCCATTCTCTTCTCCCCAACCATAACACAAAACAGAATGATCGACTTTCTCCTATATTATACACAACCAGATCATTCATGCTAAGAAACTGAATGATAGATACCACTTTAATAATTCATAAAGTCTTATCCTGGTTCAAATTCTTAATAACAGAACCATCCTTAAACAATTCCAACATGATATCTCTTTCATTACTCAACCAATATCCACCTCCTATATACTTATAATTCTTAGCTCCATACACTTTAGAGGATTAAGAGAAATCAATCTTTTTCCAAATTCCCGCATCACCCTTGTATGGATATTGTTCTTCTGTAACTAAATATTATTCAAATGCGAGTTTTTCAACCAAGAATGGATATCCACCATCGCATCCTTAATTATGGTAATTGCAATCCACTGAATATTGAGGTGATAGTATGACTTTCTCTACTTTCATTTTCAATCTAGCTGATAACATTTCCATAGTTGAAATGGCATAACATGATCCACATTGCTTATATTATCTGAGAGCATCTAGACATCTTTCTAAAGTATATGTTTTTGGTAGATCTGACACATCACTAGATTTTAATTTAAAAAACGAAGCTCTCTTTTCAGATTTGCCTTGATAATGTCTTCTACTACCAGCCATTTTATCAATTCCAACAAACAAACTCTTACCTTCAAAAGTGATCGTATATGCTTTAGCCTTCCATAATTTTGGAATACTATTCAATTTATCTACTGCTTCTTTATGTTAGTAAAGTCTTTTTTTAATTTAACTCTATCTCCCCGTGTATTGTACTTTTTTAAATGAATTCTGGTTGAACAACACTAATAAGTTTATAAGTATCTGTTGCATCAACATTTCCATCAGCCTTCTAGGCTCTATAACATCCTTTCTCACCAGTCTTTAAATTATTATACCAACCAATCAAAGCTTCTCCAACATAATGATTTATAATCAACGCTATTTTGGTTCATATTTAGAAAATGCGAAATATTTAACACCAAAATGTTCAACCTCAAATCCTTCATCATATACCATAGTCCATGATCCAATTTATTTTCTGTCTTTGTCTGTGACTGTATAATCATTTCCCAATGTTAATTCAAATGAATTTAAAGCTTGGAAATCCTCCCAACCAGCTTTATATCAAGAATTCTATGTGTCAGGACCATGATAGCCACAGGGCACTGAACCCATGCCTCTCAATTAAACATAAGAAACCTCCATTTTCCATTTGCCCACAATCTAATGTCTTAAGCAATGAACAGGAAGATCTGCTAATACCAAAGGTATTGCTAATACCCTTATCAAATAAGTTAATTCATCAAATTAATTAAGACTATTAATATTTACTTTATTATAAACTCATTAGTTTTATACTTCCTCTTATCCCTTTTATGGTTCTGCTTATTCTTATTATTATTCTTCTTATGTTTATTCTTATTCCTCTTATTCTTATTCTTCTTCATCATCTTCATCTGGTTAACCCTATCCATCAAATCCTTAGAAGTTGTTGGCATTCCAATCCTCTAATCCTTTGCCTCCTTCTTCAGCTTCATCATCTTCATCAATGTATTTGGTCCAGTCAACCTATAAATAATTCAAAGGATGCTTCTACTTATAAATATTATAATTTATGAGCTTCTTTGATCAATCTAGTCCAATATGAGGCGGCTTAATCTTTTTTACTTAAAATGAATCTCACATTAACACCATAATTGGTCCATTTGCTTTCCTTACTTCTATGTAATTTAATACTTCAACAATAACTTCAGCATAGAAATTGATTTCAAATGCATAATTTACACCTTCAGCATTTGCACTAAATTTCAAGGATGTTGATGTCAATTCAACTTTCTCATCTTTTAAGTCTCTTACTTCAACAGTCAAGAAAATGTTGTCTTTTCTTTAAGCCCACTTCACAATTGGATTGCTTTTATTAGTTTGTATATATATACATTGTCTTTTACATCACAAATTAATTATTTTATTTTACATTTTTGCATTAATTTCTCTATTTTCACTCTATTCACAAAGATTTATTGCTATGACTATGAGTATTGGTAATCTCTCATCAGAGATGTGATCATTTTTATGCTATTTGTAAATTTCTAAATGATAATTTAAAATAAAAAATAATATCAAACATGTAGAATTCCATGTTGGAAGATCTAAAAAATATAATGAAAGAAGGTTGGCTGGAGAAAGAATCAAGAGTGTTTAAATCATGGAGGAAGTATGATCCCTATTTATTCTAGACGATGGTTTGTATTAACTACTACTACCCTATATTCATTTAAGGCAGAGAAATAATATTCAAATCCTACAGAAATTATTTAATTGGCAACTGTTAGCACCATTAAAAGCTGTTAGGAAGAAACTAATAAGGAGAATACATTTGTAAATATTGATTACGCTATACATCAAGAAAATTGATACTCCTGATTAAACCTTTTACCTGCAAGCAAGTAATAATTAAGAGAAGGAAGCTTGGATTGGAGCAGTTGGTAAAGCTATGGTTAAATTAAATCTGAAAAAAAAAAGAAATGATGATGATGATTGATAATCTGATACAATTTTATAGATTTCATAAATATGAATCTATAATTTTTAAGTAATTTGTTTAAAATAGTTTCATTATTTTAATCTTCTTCATATCTTGATCTTTCTATTTTTATAACCACAATTTGAATGTAAATTCCTTGTACATCAAACAATCAAAATATGGTACTACTGTCATTTGATTTTTATATAATTCATTAATGCTATTTTAAGGGATATACTATTAACAGATCTCATCTCCAAATACAACCTCTATAGACGCAGTGAAGTCTGTTAATTTACATTTTAGATAACAAAATATCTTTGGGAGTGTAACAATATGTTTAATTCCATTCTATCCAGAACATTCATAAACATCGTTATTTTGTACTAATTTAGTAAAATTGCATTAAGGACACTACTACGATAGTCTGGCTATCAATATTTCTGATATCATTGCTCTGCAATATTAATAGGGCAATTCTTCTGATAGACTGCATTGCAATTTTATAATGTCTGTAATCAATTTAACTTCTTAATTGTAAGTAAAATTCTAATATTCAATACCCTCGATAACTAATTATTTTTAGATTTGTCTCCTTTGTTTATTTGGGAGATTTTTATTAGGAACATTAGTAAACACTTTGGTGTGAAATGAAGTTTTAAATTCTTGTTTACTTTGGTCATAGAAGATATTGTCTATCCTTATTGTTTGACCAATTTTATAATCACTGATTTGATTATTCCATAATGTTATTTTTCCTGAATTTGATTCGTCTGATATCCTAAGGTCTTAGAGTTTCACATTGCCCTTTTAATATCTGACTTCAAACAATTCATCAATCTACACTAATACATTAAATCTACTTTTATGCATTTTGCCTTCCAACAAGGGAATAATGTCATCCATCAATTCATCTCTATCAATTCCTTTCTTAAGACTTTCAGATAGTACACATTTTTAATTATCAAAATATGAGAGTTTCTGGTTAATTTTAATCTTTATGGGGTTTTTTTTCTAGACATTAATTTAAACATCCTATTCTAATTCATTTAAGGATAATGATAAGGGCTTAGAGAAGGGTTATTTTAATAATGCAATTTATTCAGCAAAATCAATATCATCATCGGGCAAAACTCTAATCTGAGTATTATGTTCACTGGCAACAATTTTATCATTTATGAATTGTAAATTGCTAATAAATATTAGAGCCTATTCAGATATATAAATCTTTTGACATAATCGATCACCTATTAGTTCTATTGTTTAACTATTATTATTATCACTAGTAACAATTATCTGCTTTATGCATTTTTGAGTTTTCATCTAAAATATTGCTGGTTTATCTTTCAATATTTTTACTACTGTGTTGAAATAAGGATAATTGATAGGTGAATGAATATCACTCAAAAAAAGAGGTTATTGAATTACCTATTCAATTTGAATTTCTTGATTGTTGGGTTATAGCCAATTGTGTTTTTTATCCATTATCAATTTTATAATATCCTGATATTTCTCGTCTTCCTCAGTATAAACCTTAAATCTAGTTCTCAAAGATTTTAACTCAATCACATCAGTGTATACTTTTAATAAAACACCTTCGAAAACATACACATCACCAACCTTAAAACTCAATAATTTATGATGATCCCATAAGATTAATGGTATCTTATAGTAATCTGTGTTACTGTCAATTGGCAGAGTGTATATGATTATTTTTTTATTCTATTATCTTAATTCACCTATTTCTGCTACCATACCTGCAACAATAATTTCTTCACCATTCTTTAAATTATAACTCAATGCACTTTATAATTGTTCTAAGACAGGTACTTTAGCATATTATTTAAACTATGTAGTTGATGTCACTTTTATCTCATATGTCTACTTATATTGATGTATCTCCATCTCACTTATATCGTAAATAGTTTAAACTTAAAGGTTCTCATAATACAACTAAAATTTCTCCTTTATTCTATTCTTAGTAAAGAATACTGAGCACATTCCACTGTCATCCCTAAATTAGAGACTATAATCTCCAATTACTTATAACTATTCTTTTTCTATTATTGGTTTATTAAATAGCTTTGCTCTTATGGTGAATTAAGTTCTGCCTAGTGGGTATTATTTTAAATTTGCTAAAGGTACAATCAATTGAGCTTCTTAAATTTCCTCCACAAATAATTCTTATTCAGGTTTTTATTCACTCAATAATTAGAGTTAAGTTATAAATCTCACCTCTTCTACTTAAGTCTATTCTCTAACTCTATTAATTGATTGTCTTTGAATTAAATCAATCGCCTCTTCTTCAAATTACTATTCGCTAGCCTCTATTGTATTGCTTAATAATTCATCAACTATATGCAAAGGTAAAAGCAATTAAACTGAAAACATCCTTATAAATTATTGGATTTTGTGTTCATTACCTTAATTCATATTCTTTTTAATGAATTATTCTAACTTTATTCAAAAACATTATACATACCTATTTGACTATATCAACATCCATTAGAATATTGCCTTCACCTCCATTCTTCTGAAATTCTTAAGGCAAATAAATTGGTTGAACCTAAAATTCTTTGAATTTCTTTTCAATATATCCTTTATACATAATTTAATATATGAATTTATATTTAAAAAAAAGAGGGTATTTTCTTAAATTTTATAAAATTCATAAGAACAAAAATAAAGCCTATTCAAATTTATTAATATAAAGCGTAATATCACTTAGGATAGATTTTTTTTATGATTGAAAGGATAAAATTCACTTATACTAATTAATTAAATTAAATTTTACTTTATTGTGGTAAATCGATACTTTTAATCTTCTAATTCTAATATAAAGTTCTTATTAATTATTAGTCACACTCACTGACATCAATTTTGATTATTATTCTCAAATGATGTTATATTTGTGTTATTTATTACACAAATAAAAGACGTGGGATAATTAATAAAGAAAGAACTGAATCAAAAAAAACGACCTGAATATATGATTTATTTTAAATATAGAAAAATAAAGATGAAGATTTAAGCGATCAAATCCTTCTTTATTCAATCTATGAAATTTGTCCAGATTCCTTTCTACTAATTTTACTTTTGGGAGAATTTGGATATCCATTCAGTAAAATGTGTCTCACATCTTTAAGTCTCTGGGCTCTTAGATTAAGCTGAGAGGGAGTTTCAATTGTCATATTTTCTATTTTAGGCGAAGATTATTTTTTTTAGACTTCCTAAGTAGCTATACTTAATTGTTATTATGAATTGACATGTTTTTCTCTTACTTTCTTTTAAATGGTACAACCCATATGTTATTTAAATTTAAATAACAAATTATTGGTATCAAACTTGAAAATTAATAAATCAAAATTATGACTTTTTTAATGAGTTAATTTGAACCACATCATTATCTGGTTTTACTATTTCTCCCTTTATAAGAAAAGAAAGATAAATAATATAAAATGATATGATGATATATCTAAATAAAACGATTTATAATTTTTAAGAAAACAATAATTATATCTTAAATACTTTTGTAATTTATTCATTCAACAATAAGTTTCTTAGGGTATTTTTATAATATTTTTTCAATGGCTTAGACTACAACTGGATGATAAAAGGTCTTATTCTCATCAAACCAATCATATGCTTGTTTACTTTTATATAAAATTATATATACTTATAATTCTAACCCAACAAATCATATAATACTTTTAAGTAACTTGATACTCCTACTTTAGATACAAAATCATGAACTCCTTCAAGCGCCTGATCGTATTTCACTAATAAAACAAGCCTATACCATTTATATACAGTCTTCTAATCCTTATAAAATGTGAGTTTATATTTTTCATCCATTTTTGTCATTACTGCAGTTTCAACATCTTTATAGTTATCAATTAAATATTAGAAGAACACACTCTTTTGATTTGGTTTGTATTATTGAAAATCATTTGCCTTTTCTGGAGCCTATCCTTTTCCATCAATCCATGCTTTAGCTAAGTTATTTGCATCAGTGAACAATGGAGTTGATAAATCAATTGTGATTGG
This sequence comes from Paramecium tetraurelia, assembly GCF_000165425.1. Classification (NCBI taxonomy): domain Eukaryota; phylum Ciliophora; class Oligohymenophorea; order Peniculida; family Parameciidae; genus Paramecium; species Paramecium tetraurelia. The sequence goes on along the minus strand of NW_001799544.1, from coordinate 361,984 downwards.
TGCTAGACCTGGTGTATAAACCCACTTTTTCCATATTTTTTAAATTTCTTCAATGATCCTTTAGGCTTCTTCTTATTTGTTTTTCCTAACCCAACTTAATAAAAATTAATAAAGTTAATCTTCATCTATACTCTAAAATTTGAAATTCTCTATGTAATCTCTTAAGAATTATTAAAATGGATCTTCTTTAATTAAACTTTCCAAATATGTTAATAATTAATATCCTTTCTCATATGGAACACGACTAGTTGATTCATCAGGATTTCTGTTTGTAGTATTTGGATGCATACTAGAGAATGAGTTATCTAAACCAAAAGTTTGCATTGACGTAAATGCACTAGAATTACCATTAATTGCATCTAATTTAACAGAATCCAATCCATTTAATCTAGATAAGATCTTTCTTTCTAAAAATACACAAAATCCTTCATTAATCCAAAAGTTTGCCCAATTTCTTCCTGTAACTGTATTTCCAACCCAAGAATGAGCAATTTCATGAATGGCAGTACCAACTCCACTCTTATCACCTACTATAATAGTTGGACTTGCGAAGGTTAATAAAGGATGTTCCATACCTCCAAATGGGAATGAGGCTGGCAAAATGACAATTTTATAATCTCCCCAAATGTATGGTCCAATGTAATCTTACATTTTCTTCATGTATACTGGCAAATCAGACAACTCTTAAGCATATTCATCAATGAAATGAGGCTCTGCTATCACATATGTGCCATTTCCTGTAGATTTTTCAACCACTTCACCTGCTATAATTCCAATCAAGTATGCTGGAATCTTGATATCCAATTCAAACTGATAGAGTGTTAGTGCTTACAAATTTTCATAATTATTGAGTAATTTGAATTTCGTATTATACAATTTATTCCCTGTCATAAATACATTGATACGAGGATCTTTCACCAAAACAGTTGCTGTAAAGAACACTTTGATGCTTGGTGTATCTTATAAGGGAATTATAGATCTGCAATTATTATCTTCACATTGCGAAAATAGATATGGAACTGCTTTACTATAGGTTTATTCTTTAGTTAAAAATCCTAATGCTCTTGCTCCTTTTGAATCCAAATTATATTTTATGTTTAACTTAATGTATTCTCCTCTAGTATAAACTCTATCTAATTGAATCGAGAGAACATCTCCTTACAAAAGCGATTGATCTCCTTTGTTTATTATTTCATGTTATAAAACATTTCCTGAAGATGACAAATAAACTGCTATTATACTTAATTGATATATATCCAAGTCAATCTTAATCATAATGAGAATTCATTACTTTCTTTAATTTATTAGTATTAACCCTGAAAATTGATTAACTCGTAGCATTTATATATTGCTCATCTAAATCAAGAAGCCATTCAATATGGACATGCTCTTGACTCACTTCTATGTAATTGCTAAATGTATTAACATCTATTTCTGCTCCAATAGCTAAGGCTACACAAAGGAGTATATAAATCATGAAATAATTAATTATTGTGTAATTCAAAACATCTTATATTAAACATTCTCAAACCATAATACATCATTTTTTAATTACTATTAAATTTATATAAATTTTATATTATGCATTAACAATAAGGTTTTGATTCAAATGAAATTCGAATATAACCCATACTTCATTGTTTTTGAGAACAATTAGTCATTAAGAGGATAATAAATGTGTTGAATATTATATTCTTAAAGTTATAGCAATCATAATCATAGTTACTATTATGTGACTCATAGTAGTAGTTAAGTTAAAGTTATGAAAGAGTTTATGAAAATTTTGATTAAACATTTTATCATTTAGCAATTGATTAATTTTAATTATAAAATGAGTAGAAATATTAGAGTACTTGATCTCAAAAATGTGGCAAAATAAAGGCTATCTATTAAGGCTCCTGTTCAGATTCGGAAATTTGATTTGTCGAGAATTAGAGAATAGGAATTGGAGTTTAAAAGTTTGGTTGACTCATTTGAATCTGATCAGAGGTACTAGATTTAAAGTAATGTAGCATTAATTCTCCGATAAATGGATCATTTGTTTTGAAATCATAACGTTCATTGTCTAAAAAGAAATATGTAAATTCCAAGGAAGAGTAAAATATATATGGATTAAAAATATTGACAAATTAGCGTTCTTCTTAAAAGCAATTTGATAGTAGAAGGTCGAGTACGGATATAATTTATTTGGAACAACAATAAGAAAAGAGTAATTTGGAATGGTTAGAGCATTGCAAAGAAATTGAACCTCCATAGGCGAAATGCCAGTTTTTCCATTAAAAATCAAAGTATTTAGATTTATAAGTAGATAGTCAATATTTTTGGGAGGATGTTGCAATATTGGATCTTGACATTCAATAAAATAAGTTTATAGTTTAAAAGTATCCTGGTGGTCAAATTAAGAAAGTGGATAGACTCTCTCTGCAATTTGTAAATTAAAACTAAGAAATATATTAGAAAGTTTAACAATCCAAGTAACAAAATGAATATATAAAAGTTAATAGAGGTAATTACTAAAGAAGATAGAACACAAGAAATTATAATAAATTATGTCTGTGCATAGTACTGAAGTTTCATAATTCCCTAAAACCCTGAGATAAAAATTATTCAAGAAATATATTAACGCTTCTATGACTACGTCTCTGCTAGATGAAATTTCGAGTGAATATATTGTAGCTATGAAGAAATGCGCAGTAGGCAATTTTGATAACAAATATAAATTTATACCATAAGACAGGTATCAATTTTATACTTCTAATCGAAAACAACTGAAAAAATTGGTACACTTCTACAAAAAGTCAGCAATATGTGCTGTGTAAAATATGATTTAAAGAATTGAGGATTATACAGTATACACCTATGATTTTAGATTGATTCATTTACCATTAAAATTAGAGGAATTTAATCATCATATTGATTAGCAAATTGCACTCTAACTTAACGAATTCAAAAATTAAAGATTATTTATGCTATCCAATATATAAGATTGTTTGTCGAAAGAACATAGCTTTGTAACCACACAGTTAGATCAGTTCAAAGGTGGACAACTTGATAAGTTACTCACAAAAATTAATTATATCTATCTAACCTTTCTAAAGAAGTAGATCGAGAAGGAATACTATATTTTGAAGTTATTCTTAAAACAATATACTTATGATGATAAGAATGAAATCAAAATTGAATTAAGCACCCTTCTTGAACTGAGTGTCAAAATTATTATACCTAAGGGTGGTAAAATGTCAAGGAAGGACATTCGTCTTTCGAATGTTCAGATGATTAAATAGAATGATCCAATTATTTATATCTAATACTCTTTAAACGATATTATAGAATAATTATTAAAACCTTGTAGGTCATTGTTGATATTTGTACAAAAATTCTAAACTATTAGAAGCGAATTGATGACTTTGTTATTATTAAAGGAAACACTTAAAGATATATTTGATCAAAAATAAATTCATGATTTAGAAGAAGAAATTATACAGATAATAACAATGGAATATTAAAAATGTTACAATTTAGTTGAAAGATTCTAAAAATTTAAGAAATTCTTGATTCCTTTAAAATCAAAGGAAATTGCTGAAATTTTAGGAATTGAACCCAAAGAAAAATCAATAACATCAATTAATAAGCAATAGATTGTGACAAGATTGCAATAATCTAAAAGTGCACTTTTGGAAATTGATCATTTGTGTAATACTAGAAGTAGATTGGGGTTATTTTCAGTTAATTTAAATGATTTAAAATTTGTATTGAAGGAGAAAGTTTAAGATCAAGCCAACCAAATAACAAATGTATGAATTCATATCTTTAATAGAAAATAATTGATTTGATCAAACATAATACAGCAAATATAAAGTCTTAGTTTGATGAGATACAATCAAAGAGCTCAACATTACCCAACACTGAGGAGAAGTTGGTGGAATTGAAATTGCTGTTAGGAGAGTTGAAAATGGAGTTTTCAAGAAAGAAAGTAGAGATATTGTAGATGTATATAATTTCATTTATAGTTTAGAGGATAAATGTTAGAAGTATTAAACATGTTTTATGTTCCTTTTGATTTCAATTTAATGGTGGACTTCTTTTATTTGAAATATTGGCCATAAGATATCACTGAATTGGTGCAAATGAATAAAAATATGATTGAAAAACAAGAGAAACAATTCTTGCAGAAACTTTAAGCTGAGAAGTATGAGTTTGAAGAACATATCTACAAGATTTCAGAATTATTCACTGAGATTAAAACGTTTCATTCTTATGAGGAGGTTAAGCATAAATTACCTGCTGTTAGGTAGCTTAATTTATATTTTGATGATGCAAAGGAGATGACACATTCATTTCATTAGAGAGAAGGATTGTTCGGTTTACCTAATTCCACCTACCCTCAATTAGATTTATTAATTAGTGAGTTTTAACCATATCAGAAGTTATGGGAATTGGCTAGTAATTTTGAGTAGTAAAAAGATCAATGGTTATATGGATCATTTAAGAAGTTGAATTCATAAGACATTCAAATAAAAATAAATGATTATGTGAACTAAACCATTAAGATGACTCAATATTTCAAAGATGTCAATAATGAATATGCTCAATAATTTCTTAGAGGACTCAGAGCAGCCATGGAGAGATCAAAAGAATTCATTTGGATTATTGAAGCTCTAGTTATTGAAGCATTTCAGAAAAAGCCGTCCTTTTGGAGAGACCTGTTTAGAGAATGTCATATAGCAAACTTTGATCCAAAGGAGGATTTTCCGTTGTAAATTCTGATCACAAGAGGAATCCTGAATGTAAAGGAGTAAGTGCTGGCAGTTTCTTAGAGAGCAGAGAAGGGGTGGAACATAGAGAAGAGACTAAATGAAATGTAGGATAAGTTATCAGTAATTGTGATTGAGATTGTACCTTATAAAGATACATACATATTTAAAAATTACGAGGAGGTTTAGATGCTATTAGATGAATAATTAAATGTTTTGGGCATATTAAAAGCCCAACCACATGTGAAGATGGTGTTGAGTAAGGCCAATTAATTGGAGTATAAGACAGTTCTGATATAGGATACTTTGGAATATGGTATGAAATGTTAGAAACACTGGATTTATTTGGATCCCATCTTTACTAGTGAGGACATCAAGAAGAAATTGGCAAAGGAGGCTTAATTCTTTAGGAATGTTGATCAATCATTTAAGATGTGCATGGAAAACTTTAATCAGAATAGGAAGATATGGGAATGCATAGATTCTGAGAAGATGAAAGTAGAGTTCAGCAATAATGTTTTGATGCTCGATCAGATTCAAAAAAGTTTAACCATTTATTTAGAATCAAAGAGAGTGCTCTTTCCAAGATTCTATTTTGTTTCTGATGAAGAATTAGTCGAGATACTGGCACAAACGAAAGAGCCTGTGTAGGTGCAAAGACATATCTATAAATGTTTTGAATCCATATAGGAATTAAAGTTCGAGAAGTATTCCCTGATTACAGGGTTCTATTCATCATTGAAGGAATGTGTTCCTCTGGAGTAGGCAATTAATGTAGCATAGGATGATAAATCTGGCAATGTGGAATTGTGGTTATAGGAATTAGAGACACAAATGAAAAAGTCCATTTCGAGGATATCAAACAGAACATTGAAAGATTTGAATTGCACAAAGTAAGAATTCATTACAAAATGGCCAACATAATCTATTCTATTGGCCAATTAAATTAAATGGACTAGAAGCACAGAAACTGCTATTAGACAGCAACAAAAAATGAATCTAAAATTATATTTAAGTATATTACACAAAGAACTTTAAGACACCGTGTTATTAGTAAGATCAGATCAAAACAAATTACAAACAGCTACCTTGGAGGCTATGGTTGTAATTGAAGTACATCAGAAAGACATCGTGGATACTTTGTATAAGAAGAATGTTCAAGATGCAAATGAGTTTGTTTGGATTTCGCAGATGAGATTTTATAATGAAATTGTGGAATAAGAGTTTGTGGTTAATGTCAAGATGGTCAATTCAGTATTGCAATATGGTTTTGAATATTTGGGGAATCTAACTAGATTGGTGATAACTAAATTAACTGATCGATGTCAAAGAACTCTGTTAAGTGCATTAAACATGAATTATGGAGGAGCTCCTGAAGGACCAGCTGGAACAGGGAAAACAGAAACGGTGAAGGATTTGGCAAAAGCAATTGGTATGCCTTGTATTGTATTTAATTGTTCTGAAGGATTAAATTATATAGCCATGGGTAAGTTTTTCAAGGGATTGGCTTCTTCAGGATCGTGGTGTTGTTTCGATGAATTCAATAGATTGGATCCAGAGGTGTTGTCAGTGGTTGCTCAATAGATCTACACAATATTCTAGGCAGTAAAGGAAAAGAGGAAGCAATTCAACTTTGAAGGAGTGCACATTAACTTAACTTTGACTGTGTCTATCAATATAACAATGAATCCAGGTTATGCAGGGAGATCTGAGTTACCAGATAATCTGTAGATCTTGTTTCGACCTTGTGCTATGGTGGTGCCAGATTATGCGATGATCGCTGAAATTTATTTGTACAGTACTGGATTTGAGAAGGCCAGAGAATTGAGTCAAAAGATAGTTACATGTTTGAGATTGTGCAACGAATAATTATCCTCTTAGGAACATTATGATTTCGGTATGAGAGCTCTCAAGGCTATACTGAGTGCAGCCAAGAATATGTACGAAGGATATGAAGAGGAAATATGTTTGACAGCAATCATCAACGTAAATAAACCAAAATTTATACCCAATGATGTCGATCTCTTCATGGCAATTACAAAGGATTTGTTCCCTGATATAAAACCAGTTGAATCCAATCAATTGGAATTAGAAGAAGCATGTTCAGAGTTGAATTGTTAAATGGATAAGTTGTTCTTATCGAAAATCGAAGAATTGCAAAACAACATCAATGTCAGAAATGGAGTTATGTGTATTGGTGAGACATTCTCAGGTAAAACAACGACCATTTAAGTTCTGGCCAAAGCTCTGAATTGTCAGATCTTTAAACTCAACCCAAAATCTATTAACACTGATTAGTTATATGGGTTCTTGGATCCTGATACAAGACAATGGTCTGATGGAGTAGCTCCCATTTTAATTAGAGAAAACATTGAGAAACCCCAGAGGATTTGGATTCATTTTGATGGTCCTGTAGATTCACTTTGGATCGAGAACTTAAACACCGTCTTAGATGATAATCAGAAATTATGTTTAACATCTGGTGAAATATTGAAAATCCCAACTACGATGTGCATGGTCTTCGAAGTTGAAGATCTCTCTGCAGCCTCTCCTGCCACTGTATCTAGATGTGGTATGATATATTATATTCCATTCAAATGGCCATCCTTGATTGCCTCACTATAATTGCCAAATGGCTTCGATCTAGATTATTTTATAAGACGAATGAGATTGTAACATATTATTCAATATTTAGTTTGATTGATCATACCTTGGCATGGACCAAGTTGCATGTCAAATTCCCTGTTATGTACATTGAGACTATCCTTGTTTCCAACTTTATTAATCTCACCAAGAAATGTTTGACCTTCCTTAGTGATGAGGAGAAAACTCCAAATAATATGGACAACATGATGATCTTTGCTTTGGTTTGGTCTGTGGGGGCAGCCATGGATGAGATCTATAGGCCTCAATTCAGTAAATTTATCAATCAATTAATCAAAACTAATAAATCTGATTTGTAGACTATCTATTAAGATGAAGCAACTTTCTAATTTCCCAATAATGATGGCATTGATTATTTCTTATATTGTTTTTCAAATGGAAAGTGGGTCAAATGGATCAATGTAATCTCATTTCATTTATTAAATAGCTTAGCAACAAAAAGCAGATCAATCCTGAAATGCAATTCCATCAAATAGTTGTCCAAACACAATCCTCCATTCGCAATGACTATCTGGCTACTATAGGTCTCCATATGCTTTATTGTGGACCAACAGGCACTGGAAAAACTCTATCCATGGCAGCAAAATCAGGATTCCAAATTGTTTGTTCTGGTTCAACTACAGGCAATTCTATCTAGCGATTGATCGAGACCAAAATCAATAAGAGAAGGAGGAAGGGTTATTATGCATCAGAGGAAGGTCACATCTTTATATTTATTGATGATCTAAACATGCCTTACAGAGAACCTGAAGGTGCTTAGCCTGCTATAGAACTACTAAGACAATGGATGGAGATGGGAGGGTGGTATGACTTGGACAATAAGGAATTCAAATACATGTGTGATATCACATTCCTTGGAGCCATGCAACCAAATGTAAGTGGAAGGAATTAGGTGACAAAGAGATTTCTGAGATTCTTCAATATTTTGTATATCGGAGGATTTGACAACGAGAGCATGACGAATATGTTGGAGGTGTTTATCTATTGGTTGTCGATCAAGATAGAGAATGGGGTGGAGTTCTTGAATATCAAGGATTAGATTATAGTTACAACGCTGTTCTTATTCGAGAAGGTGCAAACCAAGTTGTTACCCACTCCCTCGAAATCACATTACATATATACAGTTAGAGACATCTTCAAGATATTTTAGGGAATGAGCAAAGTACACAAGATCATTAATTAATAATATTTGGTTAAATTATGGTGCCATGAATGTGCTAGGATATTTAGTGATAGATTGGTAGACATGAATGACCTCAAGATTTACAATGATATCATGAAGGAATCACTTCAGTAGTTGTACCCTGATCATCTTCAACACAATCTATTCCTGCCGTTATTCAACAACTAATATGAGGAGGCTCCTTTGATGCATCGAGTATTGGACAAAGTTAAATGGTATTTAGAATAATATAACTATCAATAATAACAATACAAAATGGAATTGATACTGTTTACTAATGCTATTTTACACGTGGCCAGAATCTCAAGGATTTTGTTAAGTGGACATGCATTGCTAATTGGTATGGGTGGAAGTGGCAGAAGTATGAAAAACATTACTATATTTTAGCCTCATTATCAAAGTTGGCTAATTTCATCTTGTTTTAGCAATCAGCAGAAACCATTGATTCTAAATAATGGGATGAAAATCTGTTGACAGTACTCAAAGACTCAGGAATGGAAAATAGAATAATAACATTAATCTTCTAGGAATCTCAATTTCATTAGGATTACATGTTGGAAGACATCTGTAATATCATGACTCATGGCGAGGTGTCTCATCTATTCCCTCCTGAGGAAAGAATCAAAGTTTAAGAAGAATTGCCATACTCCTAATTCATCAAAAATTGTAAACACAACATGCATATCATATTGTGTATGTAACCAATAGGTGAGACTATACGTAAACGTTTACGATCCTTTCCAGCCATTATTAATAGTACAACCATCGATTGGTTTATGAGTTGGTCAGATGAAGCTTTAGAATCTACTGCCTTTGGATTTCTCAAACAGAATGCTTTAGTGAAGGTGGCTGTGGATATTCATCACAAAGTACTCGATCTCACTGATAAGTACAAAGAGGAGATGAGAAGATACTTCTATGTGACTCCCACCTAGTATCTATAGATGTTGAAGATCTATCAGAAGATTTATGAGGAAAGAGTATTGCGATCAAGGAAGGCTATTGATAGAATGGAAACAGGAATTGAAAAGATTCTACACACTGAATAGGAAGTAGATAAGATAAGGAATATGCTCTTTGAATTGCAACCTCAATTGGAGAAGGCAACGAATGATAATCAGATTCTCTTGAAGAAGATTAAGAAAAGATAGCAGGATGCAGATTAAAAGAGAATGGTATGTGAACAGGACGAAAAAGAATGTAGTGTTTAAAGAGAAGAAGCTAATTCTTTGAGAAATCTATGTTAGACCTAATTAAATAACGTTATTCCTTTGCTTAAATAGGCTACAGATGCGTTAGAGAAGATTTCAAGGGAAGATATGATTTTATTGAAGTCATTCATTTACCCTCCTCCTTCGGCAGCTATTGTAATGGAGGGACTCTGTTATGCATTCGAAATCGACGATCAAGTTTAATCAAAGAACAAAGATCCTCCAACTATTCAAGACTTCTGGGATTTTGCAAAAAAGAATCTATTGAATGACAAACTAATCAAAAGAATCAAGAAGATGAAATTAGAAGAGATCAGATCAATCAATATTGTGAATATTGAAAAACTAGAAGTGTTCTCATAAAATCCATTATTCGAAAGAGACAAAGTATTTAATGCCTCTACGGCTGCAGGCAACCTTTCTGATTGGATCAGAGCTGTTTTGAATAGTTATTAAGCAGTCGAAATTATTGAACCTAAGAAGTAGCAATTAGCAGAAGCTGAAGTTAGATTGAAAGATGCAGAAGAGAAATTAGGCGTCAAAAGATCTGCTTTGGATGAAGTCATGATTGAATTGAAGAGATTGTCGAATGAGTATCAAAAGGCTAGGATTGAAAAAGAGTAGATTGAATAAAAAGTTGAAAGTATCACTATACAATTGTAAAGAGCAGAAAAATTGACCAATAATCTTTCAGATGAAAAAGTCAGGTGGAAAAAGAAAACCCAGAAGATTAAAGCAGAATAAAACACTCTTGAAGGAGATAGCATTCTATGTTCAGCCTTGATATCTTATATGGGAGTATTTCCCATACAATATAGAGAAAATGCTATACAATTATGGTAGATGAAATTGTTATAAGAGGGTATTTAATCTTCCTCACCATTCCAATTGTAAAAACAGTTGAGTGATCCTTTGTAGATTAACAAATGGTTACAACAGAAATTGCCGAATGATCAATTTTCTATTGATAATGCCATCATCTTGAAATAGTCATCTAAATGGCCTTTGATTATCGATCCTTAATTGTAAGCAAATCAATGGATTAGAAATATGGAAGACAGCAAAAGTTTATTGATATTTAATGCAAGATCACCAATCCAATAAGTCTAATTGCAATTAGAACATGCTATTTAAATTGGATATGCTGTTTTAGTTGAAAATGTCACAGAAGACATTGATCCTCTCTTTATTTAAATCTTATCTTAGAAGGACTTTGGATCAACTGCTCAAATTAAATTCTTTGATAAAGTCATTGAACAATCTAATGATTTTAGATTCTACCTTACCACTAAATTAGACAATCCACATTACCAACCTTAAATTTGCGTTATGGTTACTCTATTGAACTTCTAAGCAACACTTCAAGGATTAACTGATCAAATGTTGAATGTGGTTGTCAAAATTGATGAACCAGTAAAGGAAGAATTGAGAATTAAGAATATCTTTTACTTTATCTCCAATCAGGATAAACTAATCAAAACAGAAGATTAAATGTTGGAACTACTCTCTTAAGCAGGAGGAGATTTATTATAAAATGAGACTATCATTATCGCTCTCCAGAATACAAAAGATGAAGGCAATAACATTGAAGAAAGAATTCGTAAGTTAGAGACTGATAGTCAGGCATTCAATGTCACCAGGTAATCCTATTAATAAGTGGCTGAAACTGTTGCCAATTTATACTTTGTAGTCTATTATTTAGCAACAGTTGAACCCACTTATTTGTGGTCCTTAGATTTCTATGTTGCTCTTTATTCTAAGGCTATTAAAGAAGCATAGCAAGGTAAACTTAAGAGAAATCAAAATATCATTGACAAATTCATATTAATGCTTTACAATGCTGTCAATCGATCTTTGCTAGAAAAAGATAAATTGATTTTTAGATTTCTCTTATGTCAACGATTAATGAATGTTCCCATCAACCTGGTTAGAACATCAGTTATGGGATGTTCTTTGACTTCTACTGAAATACCTATGCCTAAAGATTATTCATGGTTGACATACAAAATGTGGTTAGCATTGGTTGACCTCTAATAATAATATCCACACATCTTTAAAGGGATTTGTGATTCATTTAGTAATAATAAACCATTTTGGGATCATTTCTATACTACTTCTCATAGTTTCAAGAATTAAATCCTAAATTTAGATTAATTCTAAATTAACATGATAGTTAAAATCATCAAACCAGAATAATTCATTCAAGCCACAAATGAAATGATTAGAACATTTATGGGCTAAATTTTCTTAGAAAGCATTCCCATCACATTTGAATAATTTTATCTGGAATCTGATCAAAATACTCCATTGCTCTGTGTCACAACTCCAGGAGCTGATCCAAGATCTGAAATCATTGGTTTAGCTCATAAATACGGATTTTAAGATAAGCTTAATGTTATCTCATTGGGATAAGGATAGAGTTAATTAGCAATTAAGTTAATCTTGAAGGCTATCTAAAATGGAAATTGGGTGCTCTTATAAAATTGTCATCTGGCAGCCTCATTTATGCCTGAATTAGAAAAACTTTACGAAAATTAATTGAAGCAAAATATACATACAAATTTTAGACTCTGGTTAACTACTTTGCCTACTAATCTATTACCATAAAATGTAATTATAAGAGGTAAATTAATTCATCTCATATTTTTAGCTCTCAAAATGACATACGAATTGCCAAGGGGAATTAAGAATAATATGTTGAGGTCATATTTGTCTCAAGACCCGGAGAAGTTTGAATTATGTAAAAGATTAAAGGAATGGAAGAATTTATTTTTTTCTTTGGCTCTTCTTCATGCTTGTTTGCTTGAACGTAAAAAGTATGGACCATTAGGATGGAACATAGGATATAATTTCTCATAACATGATTTAGAAATGTCTAAAGAATAGATTCTGTATTTTCTGGATTAAAATAATGATATTCCTTGGGATGCTCTTCATTACCTAATAGCAGAAAATAATTATGGAGGTAGAGTCACTGATCCTGTTGATAGGAAGTTGTTAAATATTTATGTTTCCGATCTTATTAACAAAGACATTGTGGAAGGCTTTTCATTCAACGATGTTTATAAAGTGCCTTCAGAAATGCCATTAAAGGGATATATAGAATATATAGCAACCTTTCCAATTGCTGATCCTCCTCAGTTATTCGGATTGCATCCAAATGCTGAAATCTACTCTGCCATTTTAGATACTGAAAACTTAAGTTCGACGATCTTGTAATTGCTTCCAAGAACTTTAGGAGACTAAAGCATTCATCCAGACAAATTAGTTTAGAAGAAAGGAAGATCTATTTTAAATGAACTACCAGCTTAATTTAATATTTCATTAGTTGAATCAAAGTATCCATTACTCTAAGACAATTCTATGCATACACTCATCTAATAAGAAGTTAATAAGTATAATAAATTAATTTCTCAAATATTCAATTCATTAGAATAACTGATGCAAGCACTGGAAGGCTACATTAATATGACAGATTAACTAAATGACATTTACAATTCCATTTTCGATAATAAAATACCCTCAGATTGGAGCAAGCTCTCTTATTTGACTACTAAGCCTTTAGGATCATGGTTCAGCGATTTGCTTAAAAGAATTCAATTTTTAGACAGTTGGATTAATAATGGAGAACCTACAATCTTTTGGCTTGGAAGCTTTTTCTTTATTCAAGGATTCTTAACTGCAGTATTACAGAATTATTCAAGAAAATCCAAGATTCCAATTGATTAATTAAAATTTGATTTTGAGTTTATGAAACAAATTCCAAATCAAGGTTCTCAACATGGAATTTTTATTGAAGGATTATCAATTGATGGAGCTCAATTTGATTTGGAAGAATAAACTCTACTAGAACCAGATCTCAACATATTATTTTTTAAATGCCCAATTATTAAGTTTATACCAACTAATTAGCCAAAAAAATATAATCATTACTCCTGTCCTTTATATAATACTTCTCAAAGAAAAGGAGTTCTGACCTCAAATGGTTTATCAATCAACTTTATCTGCAATATTAAAATACCAATTAAGAATGAAAAGAAACATTGGTCTAAAAGAGGAGTGGCTCTGATCATTTAAATTGATTGATATTATATATTTATTGGCTATTTTTATAATTAATTTATTAAGATATAATTTTATGATTTTTAAAAGAAAAACATTTCAGGGATTCCAGTGGTATTTGAATAATTTGCAACGACATATTTTTACATATTTAAATCATATTAAGAGAAAAATATCAGAGCTAGGCTAAGCATATCAGATATTATTGAATCATATAATTTATTGATTATGTTAAATGGATAGAATTCATGGAATAAGATGGTTGCTAAGTTTTGGATTAAGTTATGTTAACTTTAAAATAACAAGAAATTAATGAAGATAAAATCTAGAGGCTATAGTATAATTATCTAGTTCTTTATTCTAGCGTGTTTTATCGCTTTTCAAAATATTTTCTCTTATTGAGTGTTATGATGAGTTGAAATAATATGTAAAGATATTAAAGGTCATTAAATTTTGCAATGCTTATAGCTTCATGATTATTTATCTATTTTATATATTCCAATACTAATAATTAATATTTATGTATTAAATATCTATTTTATTGAGGATCTAAAATATATATAGATCTTTCCTATCTTCAGAATCTACAATGATTTAAGTATTGAAATTATTCATATTGAAAATATAAGAATCATTTTGGCTAGGTAAAATTATGATAAAACACTTTACTTTTCAAAAATTATTTCTGCAACAATGAAACTCCTTATTGAATAAGCAAGCTTTGTGTGATTTTTGCATATTTTTGAAGCCAACAATTAAGTGTGTATTATAAAAGATATATTCGTAGAGTTTAGAGAAAGAATACTCAAAATTAAAAAAGATTCTCCTTATAAGATAAGATTATTAAAGTAACATATGACTAATACAACTGCTAGACTATATTTTCATAATAGTGAACTCTCTAAGAGCAAGATATATATATATAGACAACCAATAAAACTATAAGGGATGAAAGTATCTTTACAAATAAATGGCAAGGATTGCTGATGAGTGCATTAAAGTATAGTTGTTCAAGGAATTACTTCAGAATAGATTATTTTTTTAATTACATTTTATCCTAGAAAATAATATAAATTGATCTGTGGTCCTATAGAATTACATGAGTATCAAATTTTAACATTAGCTTAAGGTAGCTATATGTTGAATTAGTTAGTTAATGTGGATGGATATATTTCCAATCTATTATAAGATTGAACACTTTCATACATAGCAAAAAGAATATAAATAATAATTTTAATTTTAATGGTTGTTTTTATTGTTTTCATTTTTTCTATTTTTTTTATGGCTATTTCGGATTGCTCATTGCTTAATCAATATCTCTTTAGATGTCATCATCTATTTCTACATTTTTACCTTTTTTTGTCTAAGCTGGATTTTATTTTTGCTATGGTTATTGTTTAGTCTATTTTCCTGGTTATTATTTAACTTAATCATCATTATTGCTTTGTTTCTATTATTATTATTTGATTTATTGTTAATGTTTGGCGGCAGGTTGAACAGATTCGGATTCAAAATCATCAACATTGTGATCAACAGCGGATTTCATTGATTTTTCATCAAACTATTGTTTGTTATGATTCATCTTACTTTCTCTGACTTCTTGCGTTTCTTATCGTTGGTTTCAATACCATTTTTCTCATTGTAATCTTTCAACTCTTAATCATATTTTTCCTTAGCTGCATTGTATTGGTCGAGATAAGGCTATGGACAATAGTAAAAATCAATACTTTCTTCTCCTATTCACTCATAGATGTCCATTTATTTCCAGCCATCTAAGATATTTAAGTGAGCTTAATCTCTATGGATATTTCTCTAAATATAAATACCTGGATTTCGTTCAACTACCTTCTGTCTGTACTTCTAATTAAATAGAAAGAAGGCTGTCAAAGGCTTTTTTGGAGCATTTGGGTCTCGTTCCTTCTTCTTCTCTGTTGTGGTTGGGATTTCAGGTACATTCTAGTCTTTCAAAAATTGTTAACAAAACTTGTTCATATGAGCAAAGAACTGTTAGAATTTCTTAGCAATTTCAATACCCTATCATATAGTGAGAAACTAGCATACAAATTGGTTAGGATCCATAATATTATTTATTTAATTAAAATTAATTGATGTAGCAATTCAAAAGATTAGTCCCTCTCATGAATAGAGTTCTTATTAAGAAGCTGGAAGTTCCAACCAAAACCTAAAGTGGTATTCTTCTAAATAGTGGAGATACAAAGAACCCAGCTGGAGTAGTCATTGAAGTATATCAATTAATTTAATGAAAGGCTGGTGAAGGCTATTATGACCACAAAGGGGAATTTGTTAAAATTTGTGTTAAAGTAGGAGATACCGTTTTACTACCTGATTTTGGTGGATAAAAAGTCAAAGTAAGCGGATAAGAACTTCTCATATTTAGAGACACAGATTTGTTAGGAATATTGTCCAGATGATATGTATAATATGAAAAATTAAGAATTATAAATTTTATTTTTTTAGCATAATTTCTATCAGTAATGATTATCCTTGTTGCCATTATAAAATGCAAAATCTAAAATCAATTTAATAAACAATTAAAATATAAACAATCTAAAATGGGAATTTGCTAATCTAAATCAAAGCTTAAAAGAAGCGGGGCATTTCATTTCATTCCAATAGACTTTGACAAATTGAAGAAACACAACAAGGAACGAGAAAAAAATGACCCCAACGTCGCTTAGTAACAATCTTTTTGTCAACTCGTATGGTAGGATGCCATCAAAATCTCGAATCCATAAACATACACTTACAATAACGTCTAAACTCAATAAATTGAGTTAAAAAAAGAATGACATCTTAAATTTTGTTCACTCTATATAAAACTATTTCATCAAAAATTCTATATGCTTTTCCTTGATTTAAATATTATTAATCTTCTGCTATTAGATTTATACTCTTCATAAGTAAAGCGTAAATGTTGAATGCTCGTACCATTCTTTTTGTTCCACCAAAGGCTTGCAAATATACGAAACAATAAAAATTAAGAAACTAAATTATGATTTTAAAGTATTGATAAATTAATTTCCCTAACTGGAAAATCCTCCTATTTTCAACACAACCAAAATAAACAAGAGAATAAACCGAATAATAATGAGATCTATAAGCATTAAATTAAATAGATCGTTGTGAGTTTATATTCTTTTATAAAATCAAAACTCAAAAAAAATCCCAGATTATTTATTTAGGATTAACCAGCAAATGAATCAATTATCTAAACTGAAAATTTAATATTTTATCAGATAAATCGATCAGCTCTTTCAATTCTTTATTTCTAATAATAAGTATTTTTATTATGATAAATATTCATAGTATTTTGCATTATCTACTTATCCTGCAGATTTAGTATCAAATAACATTAGTATCCTGAAGCATATTATTATTGAGCAACGCGCGATGCAGTGCAGTTCTAAAATTACTCAATAACTGATTATTAATAGATATTACTAACTTTTTTTTCACTTCATAATTTTAATATTTTTAATATTTTTATTCTTTTAGGTTTCTCAATAAACTTGCTAAATTTTTCTATCATACTGCTTTTAGCAACATAATATCTTAATAATGCCAAATCTGAATTTACCTGTAAATTAAAATTCATTTCTTTTAGATGAAAAGATTTGCATTCGATTGTCGATTACAAGGTTACTGTTTGATTTCAACATTAATAGAAATATTTTTATACTTTATAAAAAGAGGACAACCAAATTCCTAAATTTACAGATTACAGATCACATTTTGAATAATCAACAAATATTATCTTTAATTTTAGTAAATTAATCATATTATTGCAAACAGTGATACTTTTATTATAAAATTCTTGTTTTCGGCTAAATTATCAAATATTCAAAATAAATTTTGTAAATTGGTGTCATTAAATTGAATTTAAAATTTAATTTTAACAGCTAAGTGACATCAGTATGTTATAATAATCAAGTCTTTTATTATAATTATATAATTCGTGATTATTATAATCACAATTAAGATCTCATAAATCCTAATTTAAAAATTTTTAAATGGGCAACAAAATTCAAAATCCCCCTGATCGAAGCAAAAATACAAAAGTGGAAGAAACTAAACATTTTATATATGCGTCTTCAGAAATGAAAGGTAAATCTTTTTATTTTATGATACAGGTTGGTGGGAAGACATGGAAGACGCTCATATTAATGTATGTGACATTGTACCTGATGTCTCTATCTTTGGTGTATTCGATGGACATGGAAGCAAGGATATTGCACACTTCGTTGAGGAACACTTTATTGAAGAAATTTAAAAGAATAAAAACTTTAAAGATCAAAAGTTTGAAGAAGCTTTGACAGAAACATTCTTAAAAATGGATGAGCTCTTGCGTAATTAAGAAACTTAAATGTACAAAAATTAAATAATAGATGAAAAACCAAATCGTAATATTTTACCTATATCATTTAATATTAGTCATTTGCACAGGATGTACTGCAAATGTTGCTCTGTTCCATAAGAATGTGTTGTATGTTGCTAATGCAGGTGATTCTCGATCTGTATTATGCAGAAATAACACAAATTACGATATGAGTGTTGATCACAAACCAGACAACTATGAAGAGAAATCAAGAATTGAAAGAGCCGGTGGATTTGTTTCTGATGGAAGAGTCAATGGTAATTATCATTTCCATATTCTTAGGTAACTTAAATCTATCCCGTGCCTTAGGAGATTTAGAGTATAAGGACAATACCGCCTTAGGATTAAATGAATAATTGATCATTGCTCTACCTGATATAAAAAAGGAGGTTTTAACTCAAAATGATAAGTATTATTTTAAACTATGATGCTATGATAGATTCCTTTTAATGGGATGTGATGGTATCTTTGAGACACTTATTCATTAAGATTTACTCAATTTTATTAATTCAAGGCTTGGTAATCAAGCAGTTACTCCATAATTTTTAGGAAGAGTAGCTGAAGATTTGTTAGATAACTTGATTGCTTCAGATCTCATAGGTAACGGAACTGGATGTGACAATATGACAATTATAATAATTTATTTTAAATGAAACGAATTTTGTTATAATTAAAATATAATTATAAATATTTCAGAAGAATAGAGAAGCTATTTCTTAAATTATTCTCATTTTTCATGGGATTGGATTTTTTACTTAAAGATCTTTCCTCGTACTATTATTTTCATTTGTATTCGTAGGATATATAGATAAAAATTGGGTTCTTCGTTCAAACTTATTATTAAAACAATACTAATAAAGTTTTATTTATTTATATAGTCTTATTAAAATTCCTTATAAACTTCTCTAGTGAGCTTCACTAAATAAAGATTATAACAATAACAATAATAATAATAATAATAATAATAATAATAATAATAATAATAATAATAATAATAATAATAATAATACATACATACATACATATTCATTTACTAACTTTATGTCTTTTTAATTTTATAAAACCTCCTGCTTCTTTTTGTATATTTTTAATTTTTTTTCAAATATTTTCTTCTTCTTTAGTTTATAATTACTTTTTATTAACACGAGGCCCTCATTTTTTAAATTGCTTTTATGCATTTATTATTGGTGTGAAAAAGTCATCCTCTCTTTATGTATACTGCAAATTCTTATTGGCAATAAGAATGGCTCTCTAATATTCTCTGGTATATCTTTAATTCTCTTTCATATTTTCCTTTACTATTAGTTTTATAATATAATTGGCCTTCTTGTGTTACCTCTTGATTATACTTTAAATCAATAAGATGATCAATCTTATCATATTGGAAGCTGCAATATCTTGCAATTTGCCTGTTAATCCTTCAAGGAATATATCACTGGTGATTTTTTGTAGTAGTAGCCATTCCTTTAAACTTCATTCACAGAGTTGTTTCAACTTATTCTGTACTTTCTATAATGCTTAAGATATATCAAAAATAGAGTTTCATGTAATTAACCCATAACAAGAATTTGTAGCCAAATCCTAGTTTTTCAGTATTCCTAGGAACTGTATTTTATAATAGTTCATTCTTTTCTCTATTTTTGCAAAATGTTCCCCTACTTCTTCCTTTATTATCTATTTCAACTCCAAGGGTATCTGCAAGTTCTCACAAATGTAATTCCATTCATCACCTTTTCCTAAAAATTTTTTTTCTTTATTTAGTTTCAGAATAGCACATTTTTCTTGTTGATTATCAAAACTCAGTTATTTAGCTAATAATTCAAATCCTTTTGTTACTTTTGGTGCATGTTGTTCGTAGCATATTATTGCTAAGTCATCAGCTTAGAAATAGTAGTTATCGAATTTTTTCATCAATATTTATTTTCTTTGTATTTGCAGTGAATAAATATGTATAAATATCAAATAAATGAGGAGATAGAATACTTTCTTAAGGTACTCTATTTCTTAAAGAATATTTAACTCTATTATTTTCATAGTATTGGTTACTAATTATGCTTTTAGAAAATGAAGTTCGTTAATTGCAAGTTTTGTCTTCTCCTTCATCTACCGATATATCTAGATTAGCAGTCTTTTATGCCAATTTAAATCAATGAATATTACTAAATTATTATCATAATAACCTTGAAATATCCTTTATTAAATTTCAATATCTGAAATTAAGCCAACTTTTAGTTTTATAATTTCGCTTTTATAGTATCTACTTAAAGATTTTTCAAAACACAATTCTAACCATTTAAATAAGGGTCTTAATATTATAATTGGTCGAAATTCGCTAGTCGGTGGAATAGGATATCCAAAATTTTTATTTAATTGGATTATCAAGAGCTCCCCGAAAGTTTTAACTAATTCTTTTCCACTATTTTTCCAAACATCATTCAAAATAATGAAGGATCAAATTTTGGAGATCCTAGTGTCTGAAATTAAAACATTCATTAATGCTATGTTTAAATGATTCTTGATTTCATATATAAAAACTGTTTAAAAGGAATAGGTTATAATTCTGGAAGTGGGAGAGGTTGGAAATTTAAAAGTACTTAACTATCTCTTAATGTAATTAATAATTATTTTACACTACCTGTTCTTATGTGATTAAGTTATCTAATTATCAAAGTAATAATTCATGAACTCATCATCCCTTTTATTTGGATTAACTAAACTAGCTTGTTTTTTAGTTTATGGGTTATCTTATTTTACTTAGTTCTAATATTGCTATTAATTAATTAGAAGATGTTTAAAGATCTTAAGAAGTTCTATGCATTATTAATTCAAGACCTTACCTTTTTCTTCTATAGAGTTAGAATCTCATTTTTGATTCTCTTGAATTTTCTAAATAAATTCTCGGAAATTCTCACTAAAAGAGCAATTCAAATTCAATAGGTAAATCTACTCCTTGTTCATTATGAAATTATATGCCTTTCACTTCTTAATTTTTTTTTTCAAATTTAATTAACAAATGATTATTGTATGATCAGATAGATTATTTTCCTGAAAGCTAATTGAAACTGATAGCTCTTAATTAATTTGAAAAATGTCTGTTTTTGATACTCAAAGCTTGTTCTTGACAAATCTTTAGTATGAATTTAATATTTCTGGGATTAAATCTATCATACCTTTCTGCTCAACTGTACTATTAGTTTTTCAAAGATTTAATATAATTTGAAGTAAAATAAGATTATAGGAATTTTATTTGAGATGATGAGATAATGATATTATTTCTTCAGAGTGAAAGGAAATGATATTCATATTTTAAAGGAATTAATATATATTAAATATATATTATCATATTGTTCATTTTCCTTTAAGATATATGATTAAGGTTGTCATATTGTCACATCCAGTTCCGGCTAAAATAATATTATTAGGGTACCTGAGGTATCTGGTGCAATCAAATTATCTAACAAGTCTTCAGCTACTCTTCCTAATAATTATGGAGTAATTTATTGATTTCCAAGTTTTTAGTTAATAAACTTGAGTAAATCTTAATGATCAAGAGTTTCAAATACACCATCACATCCCATTAATAGGAATCTATAATAGAAATTAGATAAGTACTTGTCAGTCTGATTTAATTCCACCTTTTTGATATCTGGTAGAGCAATGATCAATTGTTCATTTGATCTTAATTTGCTGTCTCTCTTATACTCTAAATCTCCTAAGGCACGGGATAGATTTAAGTTACCTAAGAATATGGAAATGATAATTACCATTGACTCTTCCATCAGAAACAAATCCACCGGCTCTTTCAATTCTTGATTTCTCTTCATAGTTGTCTGGTTTGTGATCAACACTCATATCGTAATTTGTGTTATTTCTGCATAATACAGATCGAGAATCACCTGCATTAGCAACATACAACACATTCTTATGGAACAGAGCAACATTTGCAGTACATCCTGCATAAGAAGCTGTTTAAATAATTATTAATAAATAATTACCCTCATCATCTCCACCTTTGATTTAAATAATTTCCTTTTGACCTTCTGGGGTAAGCAAGAGCTCATCCATCTTCAAGAAAGTCTCTCTAAGGGCGTCTTCAAACTTTTGATCTTTAAAATTTTTATTCTTTTAAAGTTCTTCAATGAAGTGTTTCTCTACAAACTGGGCGACTTCTTTGCCTCCATGGCCATCAAAGACACCGAAGATTGAAAGATCTTGTTACAAGTCACATACATGAATGTGAGCATCTTCCATTGTATTTCTCCAGCCTTATAAAATATTTAACAATTGTACCTTGCATTTCAGAAGCAGCAAAAATAATGCTCTTTCCTTCACCACTGGTGGTTGTTTTGTTTTTATTAGGTTAACTAAGGTATGGGCCCATTTAAAATAAATTTAAAATAGGATATTTTAGAAACTTAGTTCGGCTTATAATAATCACGAATCTGATAATTATAATAAAAAAAGTGATTATTATAGCATCCCGGTGTCATTTAGCTGTTACAATTAAAATTTAAATTCAATTTAGTATTATAAGACTTTTCAGGTTTTTTTGGAATTAAATTAGGCCTTATAATTATCAATTATTTATTCCAAAGAGTCCAATTTACCCAAGAGGTATGTCTTTAAGTATTTCCTAAAGAAATACTAAAAATAATAATACTAATTGTATTCTCTTATATCTTCTTGTCCTACGACGCCAATTAAATACTTGGTAAGCAAAGCCAATTGCTTATCTTACTTATTGTCATAGAATGGAATAATGGGAACGCCATTATCAATTTAATAAAAATAACTGCAAGCAGAATTATCCACCAGAATGATTTTGGAAAGAGATCGATTTTTTATGATAGATAAATCTTTGATGTATTATCCTAGACTTGTGAAACAGCAATGTTCTCTGGACAAAACACTGGATATAATTTTTTTTGGGTCAATAAATTCTACTATCTAATATTTAGATATGTTATTTTCACTTTTTTTGCATATTGGACATGAGAAGCTGTAAAAATGATTATCTCAAAATAAGGCTACAAATTTTCTAACATATTTTATAACCCAGGACGAATTGTAAGTCCAACCTACAGGATTTCTGATGGGGATATTCTGATATTGAGTTTTTTCTCGCATGGTAATCTCACATCCAGGGAACAATGAACAAGTGTTTCATCCAAATCTAGTAATAAGGTATATTTTCTCTGATCTATTATAAATTTATATAGTGTACCTTTGGGATCCTTTGGCAAAACGACAGGTTTTGGTCTGAATATAATTTTAGAAGTGGCGCATTATTTAAAAGCCATAAAACTTGCTTATAGATGATCTTGGAAAAGTCGATTGAAATAGCAATCTTTACTTTCATAGGCTCTAATTAAGTCGGAAACGTAATAGACATGATTGATTTCAGGGTAATTTGATGTTATTCGAAGAGTTTGCATGAGTTCAGAATTCTATTTTGTCATTGGGCGATAAAGAAATTTGAAAGAGGTAGGCTTCTAATTTGATTATTCTTGATTTTCAGCTATTCCATTCTGTTTTTGAGATGTTAGATTTGGTTCTGTTTTCTGAATATAATTCTGCCTAAACAATTTGACAGCATTATTCATCACTGGAGTGACTGACTAATTTTTGTCAATTTTAAGAGAATTCTCTTTTTGGAATTTACGATACGTTCGGTTTTCTTAGAATTTTTATCGAATAGAACTATTAGAGGGTGTAATTTATGCAGTCGATTAATGTTGGAGAAATTTTAGATTTGGCAAACTCTTCTGATGACCTCTCATTTTAATAT
Organism: Paramecium tetraurelia; assembly: GCF_000165425.1. Lineage (NCBI taxonomy): Eukaryota > Ciliophora > Oligohymenophorea > Peniculida > Parameciidae > Paramecium > Paramecium tetraurelia. The sequence goes on along the minus strand of NW_001799544.1, from coordinate 337,926 downwards.
TAATTATATTAATTTTACCCTATCATACAAACTTATTCAAAAATCAAGATATTAGACAGCCGCACTTATCTCTATCAAATCAAAAGGTTTTGATATAAAGTAATCCATTCCATTTCGAAAACAATCCAATTTAGAATTTAAGCCTGCAACTGTAGCTGTAGCTATGGCAAATCCCTTATCCAAATTCCCTTGCTGCATATTTTTCTTAATACGTTAGACAAATTCAATACCACTCAATCCCTAAATCTATCACAAAATATTTACAGGAAGGTTAATGTCAATGAAGTACAGTAAGTAGTAGCGATTTCCACAATGACATGGGCGACCTCGCTTCATTTCGATGCTGTCTAATCCCTCTGAACCTGTAAATCCATAATCACATTTGATATCGTATTTCTACAGTACCTTTTCCAAAACTATAATCTAAAAACTGTCATTATCCAGTATCAAAACTTTGGAACAACAATTATTCCTAAGTCGATATTTAATGACTTAAGTGAGTAATTTAGGGTTAAATTCGGGTAAAGATATTTAATTGATGGTTTATTCAGCTGCACCAAAATCAATTGCAGTGAAAGTTCTTTGTGATTCATCTGGAGAATCTATCTTGCCTGCAACACTTAAGTTATTCCTATTCAAAAGTTTTGTAATCTATTGGATGCTATCCTATTGGATTCCTTATTTGTAAGTTCCAGAAAAACTCCCACTTTGTTCTCTGGATTATTTGTGTATGGTGCCACTGTTGGGAAATACCCTGGAATTCGAAGTCTCTTGTCTTATTTTTGAGAGTTGTGAAAAGTAGGCACTTTGTAGATCTATGGGGTCTGTAGGTTTTATTGAGAACTATTTGGACAATTAGGTAAATGATAAGAGTCTTGATTCTCCTCCTGCACCTCCTTGATTAATATTGTCTTACAGAAGAAGGGACAATGAAGTTTCAAAATATTTCTTCTTGCCTAATACTTTTATAGGTCCAGTGTCAGAGTTTTGATATCTCATTTAGGTATTTTGAGACTCAATCACAAAAGTGAATGTACAAAACCCTTGGCTGTCAATTAGAAATTCTAGTCCTCTTTTAAAGGATCCAGATAATTGCCAGCAGAGTATTATGCACATTTACAATTCTAATGGGTTTGATAGGTCTAATTCATTTGCAGATTTTTGACTCTTTAATTACTAATTAACTAATTTTGTTAAATTTATAATCTTTTGTTTGGCAGTTTCATCAAAATCAGCTTTGGTATCTTTAATTGTGATCATAATTCCTTAGAGTGTGTAACTCTTAATATCAAATTTGATTGAACTCTTGGTTGATGATTATAAGCAATAATGTAATAAACATGAGATGATTTGTTTAATCTATAAATTAAAGGAATATTTACTCTATCTTGATCACTAAAAATGATTGTATTTCCTTCTTATAATTCTATACTTGTAGTTAATTTGATTTGCTTCAATTTTAATAAGGGATCAAAAGTTTAGAGTAAATCATCTAACAAGTCTTCAATTCTAATTGCATTCATCTTAAAAAATAATTCATTTTAGAAATAGAAGATGTGATCCCTCATTGAATAAAGAAATAATGTGTATCTCTGTGTGTGGTACCTCATAGTCAATAAAGAGTTGGCAACATATTCTTCTTTTTCTTTTTTGCTTTAAGACTAAGGATTTAGATGAGTGTTTTACCATGGTTGTTTTATTGCTACCTTCACTCATTTGAGAATCATTATGATGAGTGAGCAGTAGAATGAAGGTCATTATGCAATTGACATAATTGATGGATTCATGGGAATAGGTGGTGTAAATGTTCTATAGGAATGAGTTGGAGTCTGAATTATTGGTTTTGGGTAAGACAGGAGCTTATTCAAGATTGAAGAGTATGAATTTGTGTCCATCGATGTTAGTTATGAAGAGTTTGATTTGAATACCATCTAAGTCTAAGAAGTCATTCTTCACTTTAAAGATTGTTAAAGTGAAGAATCGCCATCTAAGTCAATGAAATAGAGTTACTTTTCAAAGTCTTTGAACAAACATGTAATCAATTCTCTAATGGTGAATTAGCCTTTGATTTTACATTTGTGGACTTCATTAATATTGTTGCAAAGAAATGAGCCACTAATTTTAGGTAAGAGATTATTTATACTCGCTAAAGATGGAATCACTGTATCCAGACTGGCCTAGCAATTCATTAATTTCCTTGCATCCAATAATAATAATGGAATCTAAAAACAGCAATTCACAGTCTAGTTTATCTCCGACGTTCTTTTACAACTTGCCCAAATAAAACGTTTGATAGATGATACTTAAGTCGCCGTTGTAGATCAACACTGATTGATTTGAGAGCCACGACCTTTTATTTTTTTTGTACTCATTAGTACATATTTGTCATGATAATGTCATCCTCATTGAGATTATTACTGTTCAATTATAAGGGCTTGATTTCCGATGAGGACAATACTTTGGATTGTTCATCCAATTGCTTAATCATCTCTTGAGACTTGGCTTAAAAAGTGGGAGGGGCATCTGGTATTTGCTTCAAGGATTTAGAGATAGTTTAAGGTTTTGGTTCCTTGACATTGAAAAACTTAATTTTCAATTGCAACAACACAAGGAACCAGTATACATAGTAGATCACATTCTGTGGAGTTTGGATTAAATTCTAAACATCATTCAAAATACTTGATAGCCCATAATTCACAAGAAGAGCAACCTTAATTTCATATTGCATTTCCAAATGGTTAATGAGAACCAAGAACAACTGTTTGTTAGAGACAGAATCTTGAATAACGATTAGGGTCAAACGTAAACAGAGTAATAAAGTAAAGCATCTAGTTAATTCTCTGTTCAAAAAGAGATTGTAGATTCTTACAAACCCAATAACTATGGTTAAGAATACATTCAAACAGGTTAGTACTAGTATTGTTTGATTACTATTTAATCTCTTAAATATAAGAAGCAATTTACCAAACCAGTTACAACTGCAAGCAACAAGAGTTCTGATAAAAGTATTTCAAATATTTTTTATTTCATTTATATCATTAAATGGTAAGTACAACCACAATATGTAGTCTTCGCGAGACCCATATCACCAAGTACCAATGATCTTTTTTGATGGTCAGAAAAAGAACGTGATCAAAGTTTTCGGCAGTATCCTTATTATTATTTTCACTCTAGATAACTGCAAAAACAATCATCAATTCAGTATAGGCTGGGATGTCCCATCCTTAGGGACAGTCTAAAGAGTATCTAATAAAGTAGGAATTGAAACAGGATTTGTCATTCCAGACTACACTGTTATCACTTACAAAAATATCAATAAAGAACCACCACAAGCCCACAATCCGTAAGTCAATCAACCTTAATCTAATAAATTCGCCACGTTGGCTCAGAAGAACCTCGTATAAGATAACTACAAAAACGAAATAATAGTCTAAAAGAGCATTGACAATGGCATAGAAAAGTTTAAGTCTGAGGAAAATCTGAAAGAATAAACTAATAAACAAATAAGAGACATATTAGCTAAGCAACGAAGAGAAAACTAACAACATCTAAAATACAAAGCTTGATTTAGCCATAGAATAATTACTATTATGTGACCAAAAATATTATAATTAATTGAGATAGCTTAATTGTTCCTTTACTCTATTCCAAATTCCTTCTTATCCCTATTTAGATCTAGAATAGTCGCATTATCATTTAATCTTCAGGTTCTATAAAAATGTGCATATACCTTCAAATGTAGTCTTTTCTATATAAGATGAGAAGGTAATTAAGGGAATTATTATATTTTATGTTAAACTTTAATATTATTTTAATTATTTAAGATGAATGAGAAAGAAGATACTATTTATTAGTCCTTCATTAATTCAGAAGATAGTGTACCTTATGAAAATCAGATGGAATAATGCTAATAATGCGTATAACTATAAAAATATGTTTATTAATTGGAATAGGAAATCTCTGAGTTAAATAAAATGATGTAAACATAAGTAAATATTAAAAGAGAAATAGTCAAAGAACCAAAAACCTCAAAACTTTCAAATACCCAAAAAATTATCGTTTTGTAAATTGTAATGTGTCAGTGTGAGACATCAGAATCATCATTACTTAAGCAAGAGTCTCCACGATGATCAAAATCAAAATACTAAAAGCATGTATACTAGTTCTGGGCATCAGAAGAGGAAGATTTTCGATGAAGTGGAAGAAAAGACTAGCACCAAAGCCCTTTAATTTTATAAATTGTGAAATTTGATATAAAATAGTCATATGAATGATTAATTCAAAAATTCTTGATATTGCTAGAATGCGATCTTTGAGGAGCAATCCTATAATTGATATACGAGATTGATGGGTGATGGCAGTTCACTATTTGCTCTATTATTCTATTGGGACTTCTGCCTACTCTGCATCTGCTTTAATCTTGGCGAAAGGATGATAATTGTTAATGGAGAGATTCAATCATTTAATCCTTATTTAATAGTTAGATTTTTGTATTTTCCATATCAATTTTTATTTATTATTGTTATTTGATTTAATCTTACAAACTCAGCCTGTTTTTCAATAGCTGATCCTAAAAGAATTGATTCTCCTATTCCAACTTCCTGATCTATCCCAGCAGTTCCGAGATGTTGGTCTGGTTTTTCTTGTTCAAGTCCTTCAGAATTTATATTTGATCTAATTAATGTCAAAACTTACTTTGTAAACTTAGAATCAATTAAGATTATTGCGATAGTTGCTATTGTAATTTGGTGATTGTATCTCTATCCTTATCCTTATTCTATTGTTCAAACAAATTCACAAGACATATTTAATTATTAGCTAATCTGTCAAGATATAAGAATTACTTAATTTCATTTCTACCTTAGAATCGAAAATGGAATCCTGACTTATTTTCCTGTTTGAATAGTTTTCAGTTGACTTATCATCCTTCTTTGATGGACTTACAACTTCTTCATGGAAGAAATATCTTTTCTATTTTATTGTATTTAAAATCAAATACCTCTTTTGCTTGAGGAGAATTTGGTTCGACAAACGAAGGCGAAGCCAACGCTTGGCTGGAATCTACAAACATTTCATGTATTTAGTGTTTTGTCAGATAAATATGAGAATTCATATAGGAAAATTGTTAAATAATTAATCTGCTTTTGCAATCAAATGTTTAAATTATAGCAATATCAAATCTTATATGATTGGAAACAAGAACTTAGGTGCGTATTTTATTCATTATCCACTATCATTCTTCAATATCCATAACCATACAAGTAGTCATCATTTCAGAGATAATATACATAATATATAATTAATCAAAACATTATGGAAGACTTTGTAATCTAATATCCTGTGTTCTTCAATAAAAGATCGGAATGGTATGATAAGTGGATGTAATAAGTTTAGTGATAGCATGCTTCCATTATTGTAGCGCATCTGATTCTAGAAGGTCATTCATTTCTTTTGTGACGTCAAAAATTAAGTTGATAAAATTTGAGCTCAAAATAATACAGAACTCTAATACCCAAATAATGAGACCTTTATTCTTATATATGGAGTCTAAAGAGTATTCGATAAGTCAATTCTTGTTTAAATTAAAGTCATAATTTTAACCTGATTGCTGGTATTTATGCAATTCTTGAATTTTAAAAAATCTTAAAAATATCTCAAGGATCTTTGAAAAGTGTTATCTTTCAGATATGTTATTTCTATATTGCTAACTCAAAAATAATGAATTATAGAACAGGGTTGATTTTAAAATATTTTTATTTTCTTGAGTCTTGATGGCTAAGCGACAGTAAAGATACTTTACTATAAATTGAATAAAAATAGAGTGCTATCAAATATTGAGTGATAAATTATATCCCTTATTTACTAAAACTGTATAAGGTTTTTAAATGATAAATTTAGTTGTTCCTTGGTCTAACCTAATTTTTTATGTATTTCAGGAACAGTTTTATTTATATCATTTGATCAATGGATTTAAAATAAAGTATTTTTTGATATTTAAGATAAGGTAATCTTAAAATTAGACAAGATAGAAATCAATATACAATAACTACAATTGATATAGAAGAAGGTCAATAGACATATCTCTACATTTCAATTAATTCCTTTTGATTTTAATTAAATGATAACTAGTTAATTGATAACTTACTATTATGAGATTCTTGAAGGTGTTTATTCGGTATTATAAATTGAAGGATTAGAATATGGTTTTGATGATAATTGAATTTGATGTAATTTGATTGACATGGTATTTGGATAATTTATTAGACTACATTTAACTAGGTTTGTTATTTGTAAGTAAAATGGATGATAATCTAATATTTAATTGTTTTAAATATTAATATATTTAGTATTGATTAATCAACAAAGACTAAGAATTTGGTGATATGTTGAGAGTTATCATAGAAGTAAAGGTAGATATTCGAAGGACTGGAGAAGGATGGAAAGCTGAATAAATTTAATTATAAAGAAATCAATATAAATTTATATATAATGAAATCACCTATAAGAAAGGAAAAGAAACATCAAACTCATAATCCTACTTCTTAATAAGAGTAATTCCAGTAGAAATTACTATACCCAGGATAGATTATAGCAGGAAGATTCAAGTTGATTGAGAAAGTAGGACAAGGTAGTTTTGGATCGATTTTTAAGACTGAAAATATAGAGACAGGGGAAATCTGTGCATCTAAATTTGAAAAGCGAGAATCGCAGAAAAATAGTATGAGTTTGTTGGTGAGGGAAATAAAGATTTTGTTGGAACTGAAAGGGATCGCAGGTATTAAATTGCATTATGGAAGGGTTTCCATAGATTCTGCATTACGGAAGGGATGAGAATTACAATTTCTTCATGATTACATACTTGGGTTAGAATTTGGAGAACTTGATAAGAAAAACCAAGAAGTTCTCATAAATAAATTGTCTGAGGATAGGATTACAATTATTGGAGAGATTGGAGCAATTGCATTTGAAGAATTTGATTCATAGAGATTTGAAACCGGAGAATATAGTGATAGGATGGTAAGACATTGATGTGGTGTATCTGATTGATTTTGGATTGTCGAAATATTACAAAGATAATCATGGAAATCATATTCCTATGATTGAGAAGAAGGGTATAATAGGGACTGCCAGATATGCGAGTATTGGAGCACATTTAGGTGAGATATATTAAGTGTAATTTTAGGTAGAGAGTAATCGAGAAGAGACGACTTGGAATCCTTGGCATATGTACTCATTTATCTGAATAAAGGGAAATTACCATGGATGAACTTGCCTATCCAAGATAAATCAATAAAATATAGCAAAATACTTGAATAAAAACAATCTATTTCTCATGAGAAGTTGTGTGATAATCTACCTAAATGCTATTATTTATTATTACAACATGCTAAATCTAGGGAATATACTGAATAACCTAATTATGCATACATAAAAGAGTAATTTTCAAAAGCATTAGGTGATTTAGAGTACATGGACAACATCTCTTTTGATTGGGAGAAGTTACCTGAAATGAAATCTAAGAAATCAAGAAGATCTAATTCACAAAAAAGAACAACCGACAAAAAACCAAGGATTTCTATTACCAAAGAACATTCAATTGTTCACGAATCTAAATAATAATAACTGCCACCCTTACAATTAGTCTAACAGACTCAACAGAAAAGTCAGGTTTCCTTTCTTAATGTGCCTGATCTAGACAGTTAATCTCCAGATAAGCAATCAGGACTCGAAAGAAAAAGCAGAGGGGTATTATATCATTAATCATTCAGTACTTAAGCAGAGGGAGTGCAGGAACTACTAGATTGATGAATTATGATCTTAGTTAGATTGAGGAGGATGAAAATGATGGAGACAATCAGAACCATACTCCTTTTCTGAATGTGAAGAAACAGAGAAAGGATCTCAAAAGCCTTTCAGTCATGTCTCAAAATCAAGTATTGAAATTCACTACATTTTGCAAACAAGCTGGCAAAACTATGAAAGAATAACAGATTGAGGAAGTCAATCAATTTTATGGGTCTTTTGATAATCTAGATCTAATTGCAAATGATGAAATCCATATCTAGATTCACAACATTGGAGCATTTTCATTTAAAAAACATTGAATCCAACATCTTGATTGTCTATAAATGAGATATGTATTGATACTATTGAAATATTATTAAACTATTAATCAAACCATCACCAACTTTTATTTCAAATGTGTATAATATTTTTAATTTACAATGATATTTTATTGCTGCAGAATGCAATCACAAAGATCCAGGTGGAATACTAATAATATGAAACGGACAAATCTGTGGTCTTCCCAATAACAAGAAACTGTCAAAAAAGAAGACCTTTCAGAGGAGGAGGAAGTGCAAGACAATGAAGATGATTAGGAGTTGGAATAATTTAAAAAAAGAATGTAGAGTGCTCCTCCCAGATATTACATTATTCGATTGAGCGAAGATGAGGATTAATCATCTTCCAGTCATTAGTTATCATAGGTTGAAGAATAACTCGAAGAACAACAAGAAGACGATGATACAACTAGATTGTCAGATGAATCTTCGAGCAATTAGGACTATGATTAAGTTCCTGATGATAGACCAAATATAAAACCAAAATCATTGGAACCTTTCTCCTTTAAAAAACAATATTATAGAACCGACTAATCGTGAGATAACATTTTTTATATTCATGATTATTTAATTTCTTCTTAATAAATTAATATACCATGATTTATTGCGTTTCTAGGACATATTCTAAAACCAACGATACTTTACATCACAAAAACTCATCTCTAAGCACCATCAACTCAAAACCTCCAGAAACTAATAATAATTCAATTCATGATCTATATGTCTCTAACAATATGATGCTTAGTATGCTTACTGTTTCTGGACAAGATTCCAACAATTAGTCCTAAATCACCTCAAATACTCAAAAAGAGGATAGCCAATTCTATTCTTATCGATAATAATTACAAAAACAATTGTCTGAAAGGAAAATTAAAAGAAACTACGAGTAAGCACCAAAAACTAGAGAAAATAATTCAAGACAATCCATATGTACTCCTCAATAATCTGAACCACAGGAAAGCCAAAGATAAAGTAGTAGAACTGTGCCAAATCTATTCAAAACTTCCTAACTCTACACTTAAAACTAAAAATAACTTAATCCCTTATTATTAAATTCTTCTTCCAATGAGATCAGTTTCGGATAGTATAAATTTAAAAAAAACGAAATCTTATAAGATGTAAACTCTATTTCAAATGCCCCTGAAGATGATGCTCAGATTCATCTCCCCATGAAATTTCAACCATTTCAGTTCAAATAATGAAAGCAATGAAGAGATTTAAATTTTTGTATTAAAATTCTCATTTATTTTCAATATTCCTACCAATACATTCATAAACTTAAAAAGTTAAATATTTAAATTCGGAGTTTATAAATTACTCTGCCAATATATTATATTTAAAAATATTAAATAATAGACCATTTAATTCACTTTTTTTTCTTTAGGAATCCTATTACTTTATTAGATAAACTACTATCATCCTATTAATTTTATTATTAACTCGATGAATTATCACTAAAAATATTAATTTGCTAAAGTACTTAAGCGAAGTTTCAAAATAATCTTTCATTTCTGTCAAGTTCCTTATCAAATCCTAATAGTTTGAACTACAATAACGATGCTATTATACTTATCTTTAAATGATTTCATGAACTTTAGAGTCTCTTCTAAGGTGTTAAACATCTCTTCAGCCTATGAAATTGGGATCGAAATAGCATTCTTCACTGGAGCTGATGCTTTATCTTTTTTAACTTATTGAGATTGCTCTTCTACTTAGAATTATGTTTTAATAGTTTTAGTATTTGTACTAGATAAACTAGAATCGAAGAAATTGGTAGTAATTGAAGATTAATTGCTACTTTAGGTTGTTTAATTTGATGGTTAAGATTACTACTACTGTATTTGTTATTAAGGTTATTACTATTGATAGAATTGCTGTGGTTTTTATTGTTGAGGTACTTACTTTGGTTATAAGGGATTAATAAATTATTACTGATTTTAATTTGATTTATCTGGAGAGGTTTCATCTTTGTAGACTAAATCTACATCCCCCTTCATTCTAAATTGTGGTTTTTCAGAAGTAATCTTAACAACCTTAGCATCCACTCCATCCACTTTGTCTGTGATTTAAGCAAAAAAAACAGGGTTGAATTGTCTATCTGAATATATAGAGGGCTGATTTGATTCATTTTAATCGTCTAAATTAGTTGCAGACTTTTAATTCAATAAGATAGCTCTCACATTTATTGCTGACTCAAGTAGAGCTGGCAAATTAGAAACTGGTGGATATTTGAGAAACCTTTGATAACATTAACTGGAATCTTCCATTTCCATTACTAATATTAAATACTAACAAGTTACTTGGTTATTTAACATACAATATCATTGCAATTGCTATGCAGTCAACAAAGAACAATGTTTCTGTTTTTTATTCATAAAAGTCATAGAAAATTGCATCCCAAGCTTTAAATGATTCTAATAAATGTAATTCTCTTGTAAACATACATCTATATAATTTCTTATATTTTAATACCTTATCCATTTTAATAAGAATATTTGGAATTCCACTTGCAACAATTTGAGATGTCTAAACATAGGCATTTCAACTTATTTCAATAGAATGTCTTATATTTTAGAGACTCTTGTCAAAATGGCACTTGGCTTTTTGCTTTGCAATTTTATTTTTTAAGCTTCAGTATAATTGGGTCTGAACATTTCCATATGTTGTGCATCATTCATCAATTTCTAAAATAGAGTGTAGATGTCAGCTTCTGCATATTCCCATGAATTAAATTCTAGCAAGATTTGCTTGTCTTCCTCTGTTGCCTTCATGATATATAAATTCATACTCCTTGAATCTTATCAATTTCATCTGAGTAAAGAGCTTCTTGGAAATACACGTGAATCAAAGAAGCTGCAACCTCATTCATCCCTTATCTATATGAAATTTCACTATTTTCTTTGCTCCATATAAACAATACACTTGTCAAGATTTGCAATACTTTTTTATTAGCAAAAAATTGAATCTCTTGATATGTTCTTTCGACATCCTTTCTTATCTCATTTCTTAATTCAGCATCTTCCATTGGATTTTAAGTTGATGCCTTTATTTTAGATCCGCCACCTAATGGACCACCTAAAGGACCTCCTAATGGTCCACCCAATGGACCTTTTTTAGGTTAATCTTCAATTTTAGTTGTTGATGACACATCTTAAGATCTTGAATGCTTTTGCTCTAATTATTTATAGGTCTCTCTTGTTTTGGTTAACTTGGCTATCTTATCATAGACAGTGTCTTCTAATGTGTAGACGCTAAATTGAATCTACAAAATACTTAAAAAACAATCTCCATAAATTGAATCTCTATCCAGTATTGTCCAATTAACAAAATTTAATCAGGGTTTCAATGTCTGAGATGTCATTGTTGATCATATACCTATGAAAACTCTTCACATTAAAATGATGACCACTTGCATTTATAATATGAAATGACATACATAAATTTTTTGAGTTGTGTAATAGCTTCCATAAAAAATAATATTTATTTATATTTAATCTTCATTTTTCATACAAGAACTCTACCTTTCAAGCCCCTTTTGCCATCACTTACTTTTCACAGTGTCTTCTTTAATACTTAAACAAAGTGTGTTTTGAGAACTTAAAATATTGCATTTCGCTCTAGATCTCAATTAGTGCTTGCAATCATTGACTTAAATTTAATGGGGAGCATGAGGAATTTTCCCATAATTTATTAGTTTAAATGAATTGCTAGTTCTGTGTTTTCTTTTTATGAAGTATATCCATTATTTCATCGAAGCGTTAATTATAATCATTTGGTTTTTTTATTAATTCTATCAGTGCAAAACCTCACATAAATAATAAAAGTAACAATTATTCTGCAAATATCTAATTTAAATGGATAAGGCAAGCCAATAATTTAAGCCATCCTAAGTCTAGTTTCCGAATTAAGGTAATTAGAACTAATAACCTATCTTCACACCATTATAGGGAGGAAATAATAATGTAAAAGGATTTAAATAACATAGTAATAACCTTCTGGATTACCTATACCTGGATCAAATAAAGCAACTTAAGCGTAACAAGGAATTGGATAACCTAATTTTATTGTGTAGAATGTTTAACACCCAACATATAATCCTCGTAAGAGTTCCTTTTATTTCTAATAGCACCTTCCACTAATCCAGTTTAGTTTGTATAAATTAACGAGTCAGATCTAAGTATTTTATACCTTTATTCAAGATATCAAAATTGAATAGAAAGAAAGTTTGCTTGAATAATAAAATTAGAAGGCTTCTTAGGTAAATTAAACCCTTTATAATGATCGAATTGAAGTAAATGATTTAAACACGAAACTGGAGACATTGGAATAAGAATTAAAAGAACTTAGATAAAGTAATAGAAATCTTGAGGATGAAATATTTTAATAAAAATTTCAAAAAGATAATGAAATAGCTCATCTTTTAAAAAATATAAAATAATCCCATAAAGAAAAATCGTAACTTATGATTGAAATTAAATAAAAATAGGAATATTATTAGTTATAAGAATAGATGATTCAAAATAATAATAAACAAAATGAAATCTAGGAGAAAAATCTACAAATGTAATAAAGCGAAATAGTCAAATTGGAAAATGAAAATAAAGCAATAGAATAGTAGTTAAGTAAGTTATCACTTTAGTAGAAGAATTCGGATGTACTAGATAAATATGAATCTCTACAAAAATAATAATAAACTTTAGATCAGGAAATTATAAAGAAGCAAGATGAAATAAAGGAACAGGAAGAAAAAAGGAGAACACTTAAACAAAATATGTTTTCGAAAGATCAAACCATTACAATGATGAGAGATCAAAAAAAGAAAATTGATAAAAAGATTAAAAATAGTTAAGAAGATATTGAGCAATAAAAATTAGAAATTAGTAGATAAGAAAATAGTCTGTAAGGAAAAGATAGAATAATTTAATAAGAAGAAGAACTACTTAATCAAGGTAAATTTGAATTACCAAATGAGTACTAAAAGTTACAACAAAATGATCAAATGCTTGTGAGATAGATAAAGGATAATTCTTTTTAGGCGAAATAATAGGAGAAAACAAATTCTAAAATAATGATGAACCAAAAAAAGTAAGAGTAGGCTTAGTTAGAAGAACTTAATAAATAAGCAAGGGCTAAATAACTTTAGGAATTGCAATAGAAGTTTTAATAAACTCATGGATTACTTGAAATATGTTTTTTGATGGATTGCACTGAGTAATCATATATTCATAATGTATAGTTCCATGAATCCTTACAAAAAGTAGGCAGAGTTATGCGTTTTACTAAGTATGCTCTCAGTTAAAAAATAAACTCAAAGAGACACTTTATGGTCCCTAATTTGTTATTAAGATAAAGCTGAACTAAAAAAATTAGGGGCTTATTAATAATTGTAATTTACTGATCAAGCTGAAGAAGTAGCAAACTATTTGTCAGCCGTTAAATGTGGAGGAGGAGGTGATGCTCCTGAAGATATAGATGGAGCCATAAGGCAGATGATCAATAATCTTAAGTGGAAAACTTAGTTCAGAATTGCTATGTTAATTTGTGATGCTCCTTGTCATGGAACAAATTTCCATGAGTTTGATAGAAGCTAAGATAATTACCCTGATGATGATTTGACTGGGGCTATTGAATTAATGATTTAGAATGATATCTTCTTTATTGGAATCCTTTTTACTAATCACACCAATAAAATGTTTACATAAATTAGAAATATCTATCGAAAACATGATAAGGAAGAATACTATTTCCATTACGATTTAAGAAATGCATAACCTGATAAGATTTTCGAAGAACTTGTGGGAGTATTGACAAAAGTGTCCTAAACTGCCACTTAAACTAACGTAAGAACCACCAAAGTAAAAAATCGTGGAAAAGTACCCATCGAAAATCCTGGAACCAAGGGAGCTAAGGAACAGTAGAATCCTGTTGAAGTTCTTTGCATTTTGTTAATAAGACAGCAACCAAATTAAAATGATTTCGTTCTTGAAACATTTAGAGTCTATAGAATAGAATTTAGCGATTAAATATTCAATTAGAAATATTTAGAAATCTAGACCATAGGAGTTGATGATTTCAAGTAAATTGAAGAAGGTTAATGGTCATGTCTAAGGTCAAAAGATCCATTTGCTCAAGGTGCCATGAAATCAGCTTATTTGATGATTAGAACACATTAAAATGCTACGAAATAAAAGGAACTTTATGTTTGCAAGACTCCTAATGATTTGAAGCCTTTTAAAACATTTTAAAGTGCTGTCCAGGAGTGTTTAACACATTTAATTACTTAGAAATGGATGAAGAAATTCAATCGTGATTTAGATGATGCCATAGCCAAAAAGAATATCAAAAAGCGATATCCATAAGTATTATATTCAGATCTTCTAATATTTTTGGATGCTAGGGGTAAATTAATTTTTGAAAATAGGTAATCATTGGATTGCTGAGAGATATTTTGAAGGAGAGTTTGTTAAATATAATAATAACTATGGGTATGTAAATTAAGAGAACAGCGATTTAAACAAAATTGCAAATTCGTTTTCTGTTTATTCTTTTGTTAAGAGTAATTTTAATTATCTGATATGCGATATCTAAGGTGTAAAGTGTTGCTTTACTGATCCAGCCATATGCACTATGAAAAGTAAACTGTTCATTTTAATTTTGAGATCACAGACTTGAACCAACAGACTTAGGCTAAGAAGGAATTGCATAATTCCAAGTTTCTTTCAATTTAGTCAAAAACACTTGTAAAGAGGTTCTACAAATTCTAGACCTTAATGTTTGATAATTTAGATGTTGTGATTTATAAAATAAAGAAATTAGAAATTACAACTTCTTTATAAGCTATAATATACAAAATAAAATTATAAATTAAAAAGTGAATGAATAAATTCCTCCTAACATTCAAAGACAGTAAAATAGAAAAGGACTACTAGGAAAATAAATTAAATACTCTGCAAAAACCTATCTTCTATTGGCTTCTTGTTATGTCATTTGCCTTAAATCTATTGAAAGTAATTCTAGACTATACCTATTACACAGTCAATAATCAAAGTTGGATGAATGTAGGTTTTGTGATACTAGTAATATTCGAACTCTTTTTAGCCTGTTATAAAAAATAATACATTAAGTATGCATTAATCATTTCGAACCTTTCAGCAGGATTACTATAAATTAATTTCGATGAAAATAACACTTTTCCTTAAGAATATTATTCGTATGGTAGCTATTATGCTATGCTTTCAGTGGTTGTTTATTTTATGACTGATTTTCCATACAGCGTTTTCTAGGTATTTATCCATTTGAGTATGAAAATCTTCTTTACAACAATCAAGAGTCATCGAATAGATATGCTGGGAATAATTTTGGGACTGATAACAAATGTATTCTTAGTATTAACATTGTATATTTGTGATTGGAATTCAAGAAGATAATTCCTTCTAAATTTGAGAGAAGTAAGATGGGAAGAGTCTTTACCATTTATAATAAAAAAACCGTTTAATTTATTTACTTACAAGGACAAAAATATGTCTTTTTAAGTCAATAGAGCTTACAATCAAGATTTCTTCCCCTATTATAACCAGGATGATTGTTGTGGTTGCAATTTTAGACATTTTTTAAGAAAATGCAAAGTAGAAAATAATAGTTTAGAAATTTATTTATTTGATAAAAGAAATGAAAAGTTAGATTTCGATTTGGTATATTAAAATAAGACTCATAAATTTAATATAAGGGTTTGTGCAATTGGATTGGATTAAATTAATTATCTCATTATTTTAGAGAAACTCAAACTCTTAACAACAAGTTACATTCCCAAATAAACAAATCTTCGTCAAAGGATATTTCAAATTAAAAAGCCCCAAATCAAGTATCAACACTAAAAACATTTTTTATTGGGTGTCTTTTCGATGTTTCTCTACAATAACAAAGAAATTACTTCTATAAACTTAGTTGACATTCTCCAAAAATTTAGTAGTAGGTACTTCATCATTTCTAGATCAAAAATACATATTGTTTATTCAGACCGATCAATTTATTAGTTAATAACATATAAACATTAATTAATAATATATTTAATTTAACTATTTGATTGTTTAATCAATAATTAGGCAGATCCACATTCGGGGATTAAATTGCTTTTAAATTAGGGTTTGTATGCAATTCGATTAAAAATATATTTGACTAATAGATTAAAATTTCAAGAACAATACAAAGATAATTTTTTCATCTAAGAAATAGAAAGAAATATTTTATCGGAAGAAATAGATGAGAGACTAGAAATAAGTTTTTTAAAAAAAGTTAGAAGTCCTGAAACTTCAAGTTGATTTTATAGATTTATTCATTCTACTTTCTATTATTATTCAAAACATAAATTTATGTTTGATATCTTTAACTTTCCCTTGTTTGACTCTCATTTTATTCTTAACTTTATTAAATAAGAATAAAAAATAAATATTAATAACAATAATCACTTAATAAATAAAAGCAATTGTAAATAAAATTCAATTAATATCAATCAGTAATTTTCAAGTTAGTTATCTGATTATCTAAATGATTCACTATGGAGATTTCTTTAAATTAGTAAATTTAGTCGAGGTCTAGTCTTCTTTTAATCTGGAGATAAGCATCTTTCCTCTACAAAAGATTAGGCCCGTATTCTTTTATTAGTTAAAAAATCAAAACACTACTAACCTACTGTTAGTTATTTTTGATTCTAACTAACTCTATCAAGTTAGAGCTTTCTTATTCTAATCAAGGGGGATATATCATGTGCTAAGAACTGTTGATTATAGGAAAACTTTAAAGTTTCAGGTTAAAATGATGTATTTTCAATATTTTATTTCGAATTGTTGGATACTCTCAATTATTTTGATGGCGATTTGGTTTCTATCCTTATACCATTTACCCCTTGCTCAAAAGAGAAGCAATATTGTTAAGTAAGTTATTTTGGTAATTAGATTTTTCTTAGATTATCATTCGCGAATAATTTATTATTAAGACATTCTTCACCTCTTTTTGAATTTAATTTTTTAGAATTACGTTTTAAAGCAGTTCCAAAAAACCCTTGATGGTTCATATGTGTATTTGAAGATTTATTTATTAATAATTAGTTGAATTGATAATTGTTTTGATAACATTAATTTATTATCAATGGATTAATAATTAACTAAAAAGTTAAAGAAGCAATAGGTCTAGAAGATTTAATTTCATCAATTGCATGAATTTGCTGGGTTCTAGGTTGCCAAAGACATTCAACCATCAGATTCAGAACCTCAAAGAAGAAAACCTTAGTAATTGACTTCATATCAAGCGCAAATTCGGCAACAATCATACATGAAATCCAAATTTTAATTGGTCTTACTTTAACAACCCATCAGTAAATAGAGACATTCTATATTATCAAAGAAGAAGTTAGGTGGGATGATGTGTATTAAGTAATTTACTCGACAACTCAAGATATTACTTGTCCTATTTGTATAAGCGATCATGACATCATAACTCCTTACATCACACCATGCGGACACATATATTGTCTTCCATGTTATTAAAGACACAAACTTCAATGTAAAGTCATTATTCTTTAATAATTTAGCAAAATTTAATTAAAAGTGCCCTCTGTGTGGAGAACTGGCAATATTGTCTGAATTGAAATCGGTGAAAATTATCAAGCACAAAATTAAAAATGTTGGAGACACTGTACTTTTAAATCAAATTTAAAGATATAAAAATGAAACAGAATTATATATTAATGGAAGAGAATCAATCGTCTATGCAAGAACTTTAATTGCCAATGAATCCTATTTATTGAAAATTTTTGAAGAAGAAATTTAATAACTATAACAGTAAATTATCATCACTATTTCAGCTATATCGAGTTTTGTGAGACTGAAATTTAGGAGCCAATCCAATAATCTATATAATTTCTTTTAGAAAGATAAGATAAATTACCAAAAAGGAACCTTGATAATAAACCTGAAATTGCACTTAAGTCATTCTCTCAAAAATAAAATGAAGTTATTTATAGATTTTTTTAAGATTCAAATGGGCTTTTAGGATTTTTGCATCCTTTATGTCATAAATATATTGCTCTTTAATTTGGAAATGATAATATTCCTCATCAAATTGAATCATTCTTAATCTAAAAAGATCAATTTACTTAGAATGGAAAAACTTAAACTAAATATAAGTAATTTCATATTTAATATCTAAGATTTCTTTCTCATATTCCACTGAATACAGAATTCTATTTTTATGAAATTGATTTAAAATAGATTTTAAATCAAGATAATTTTAAGGAATATTCACGAGAAGTATGTCTTAAATATAAATTTAGATTTCAGATCTAAGAGAGAGATAGAGAAAAGAAAAATTAAGACAAGAGGAAAGATTTAATCAAATTCAAGCTTAATAGATTTAAAAATAATATATAATTGAAAATGGAGGTGATTACAATTATTAAAATTTATAAGAGGATGAATTAGAATTTGATGAATAAAATTTTCCAGAGTTGCCAGGTGTTAAAAATATAAGTTAATAATAAAATGATGTACAAGATGATAAAACAGAAATCGATTAATAATAATAATAATAATAGTAATAATAATAACAATAATAATAATAATAATAATAACAATAATAATAATAAAAATAAGAGATTAATCTAGATTTAGAATCTTAATTTCCAAGTTTAAATGAAGAATGTTCGCAAATTAAAATTAATCCATTTTCAAAAACATGGGGTTTATAATAACAAAAAACTGAACAAAAAGTTGAAATCGAGTAACCGATTAAGAAAGAGACCACAAATCAAGAAGTAGTCAAACTAAGTGATTTAGATTTTCCTGTATTTGTTAAATAAAAAAATAAAAAGAAGAAGCAAAATTAAAGAGATTGAAATATATATATTAATATTTATTAAAAAATAATGTAATAAGGACTAGCTTAAAAGAGATTATTGATGGATTTTAAGAAAATATAGTAAGAAAATTAAGAAGACTTTATGGCTTCCCCTTAAGAAAATGATATTTTTCATTGGGAAGCTGTGATTTTTGGGTATCTGATTAAATGTGATAATTAGACCAGAATAAACACCCTGGGAAGGAGGATGCTTTGAATTAAAATTAGCTTTTACAAATGATTATCCTACAAAACCACCTGAAGTTAGATTTGCTCCTCCCATATATCATCCAAATGTCTATCCAGATGGAAGAATTTGCTTAGATATTTTAAAGGAACAATGGACTCCAATCTTGGATGTGTGGGCAATTTTAACATCTATTAGATCGCTCTTGTGTGACCCAAATCCGAATTCGCCTGCAAACCCAGAGGCCGCTAAAGTAAGATAAATTCTGTAATATAGTTATATATGTCTGACAGAGCTGAATATTATAGAAGAGTGAAGGAATAGGTTGAGAAAACATTAAACGGAATTGAAGAAGAAAAATGATTAGATAATTTATTAAATCTATATCAGACGGTAAACCAACCATTTCTAAGAAGTTATCTTAGCGACCATGCATTCCTTTGACTAATGTCTTGAGTTTCATCATAGGAAGTCTTCCATGTCCAATAGGTCCAACCTCCCTTAGCAGATGTGATAGTGTCTCTGTATTTGTTTCCAAAAGACTTGAAACTTTCTACACTAGCAAAAGGTGCATTGTCAGTAGTTGCAATACTCCATTCTCCAATAAATATTGGATTTCCTTTCCAAATATCGAGTTATTTTTAGACTCCTGGGATTCCAATACTCAGAATTTATTCTTCATTCATATCCTCATAACCCCAAATCAAATATTTATGCCATTCTTACCATATATGAGGTTCTTTCAAAGCAAAATCGTTGAAATGATCTGGATCTTACTCATAAAGTAATGGAGCAACAGTAAGAATACAATCGTTTCCTGTGGCTCTGATTTCTGAAATGGCAGTAAGGTAATATTGTTTAAGTGTGGCTTCATCAGTTGTTCCTGCAGGTTCATTTAGTAATCCCACTCCTAAAAATGCTATTTCTTATTTGTATCTTTCAGCCAAAAATACTGCAAGATCAACAGTATTTCTCACATTTTCAGGATATTAGGCCCAATAAGATTAACCAGGAACAGGTGGAGCACTATGATCCAAACCATTTTATGATCCCTTGGCAGCATGTATTTGGACAAGGACTGCCACATTATATTTTACGGCCCAATTTTTGATTAATTAGTCTAAATACTTGAGACCATTTGGGGCAAATATCTTCCAATCTGATCCACCAGTTTTATCAAATCCAGCTATCCAAAAGCCAACAGAGACTCTAACAGTGTTAATTCCATATGATGCCAATTCTGCTATGTCTTATTCTGTGATCCATTCTTATCTGTGCTTTTCAAATCTAGCATCTCCAACACTATGACCTAAATAGGACATTAATCCATATTCACCATATCCATGATAATACTCTGGGACTCCTTCCCAAATCACGGAGCTAGATGTCATCCAATGCTCTACTACAAACCACCCACCTAAATTGACTCCTTTGCTCTTCACTTTCCCTGATCTAATATCTGGTTAAATATGACACAATACAAGTGTCATCATCAAACATAGAAATATGATTTTCATAAATTTTATAAAAATATTTATATACTCATATGGCAGAATTGGATGACAATTATAACCATTGGGATTTAGAAAGTGATGAATATCGTATGCCAGGTTAGGTTATTAAAAATTACAATTCACATCACAATGAGCCACAACCAGTATCTAATTATATTTATACTATGCTAAAAAACCAGACTGTTCAGTTGAAAATTAGAGTAGATCCTCTGACACTGAAAATTATTATACTCATGCTCCACTTGTAACAAATAACCATTTATTCTATTATTCAGTTTACCGAAAAACCAAAATGTACGCCTCTTGTCAAGAAAGTAATCATTGAATTTGAGGAAGAGGAGCCCAGAAAAATGGGCACCCCTTCAAGTCATGAAGCCATCTCATTACAAACACCTAAAAGTATGAGAAGTCAACAACCCCATAAAACTAAAGCTGCTGAAAAAATTAGAGCACGATTATCAAAGCCTTAAATACTCAGTAAGAACTAAATTCGTCAAAAGCAGTTGTAAAGATTTATAGATGGATGGGGTTTTTCATTATTGATGGCTCTTGTGACAATCTATGCATTATTTGGAGATGATATAAGAATCTTATCTGTCAACAAGGATGGAGATGACATTTTCTTTATTTTGACATCAGTTTGTATTGCGTGTTTCACAATAGAAATTGTATTAACTTGCATAGTCAATCCAGCCTATCTATTTAATGTATTTAGATTTTGATCGCAATAGTTTTACTTTTGGCTTGATTTGATATCTACTGCAACAATGATATTAGACATCGGTTGGCTTACAGATCATTGGTACGGTGATGAGGGGGATGTTTAAAATGCTGCCACTCTCAAAGCTTTAGGCAAGGCTTCAAGAACAGCAAGGAAAGCGGCCAGGGTGATAAGAATTATAAGATTAGTTAGATTGATCAAATTATATAAACATGCGAGATAACAAATAGAAAAAGAAAAACAAAAAAGTATTCTGTAAGAATTGCTATTGAAAGATGAACAGAAACTCAATTCATCATAATAATAGCATCAATAATAATAGAACAAATAAAAATAAAATTATTTAATTAGAATTTCAGTATTATAGTAAAATAAAAAGAAGCATAAGGCAGGAGATCTGAATTCTTAACTCCCTTATATCAATAAAAGTAAAAATTCTAGATCTTAATCAGAACATGATCAAAACAGTAGTAATAATGAACAATTAAAATAATCAACTCATTCATAAAGTGATTAAATCTAAGAATCTCATGTAGGATCTCAATTGTAAGACTTAGTAATGAGAAGAGCCATTACTATTATTATTTCCATATTAATAAGCATTCCAATTCTTACTTTGGATACATATTCTGAAATTATTAATAGCTATGACTCTGGAATATTGAGAATTAGTTAATTTAGAAAGAATTTACCAATTACAGATATGCTTATCTAACAGTATGTATAATTCCATAATCACGAAATCTACCCTATTCAATCAGTTTTAGTACTCCAAGATGATTTAAATCAAATATATACTGAGTATAATTATACTAAAAATCCTGAGTGGTTTTAATCAACAGAAATGGTCAAAAGCCAATATCGATTTTCAGATCAATAATACTTTGTAACAACCGATGCTAACAATTAATTGATCACATACTCTGTTTCAGATTTGGTCGATTATAATAAAATTAATGCTATATTATCTATTTTTTAAACTGTATTTGTTTGTATTGTGTTGGCATTAAGTGCCATTTTGTTTAATAAAGATGTCACAGAATTAATAATTGAACCTATTGAAACAATGATACAAAAGATAGAATTAATAGCTAACAATCCACTTGAGGCTGTAAATATTGAAGAATAGGAAGATCTTATTACCTAGGAGTTAGAAAAAAACAAAGATATTTAAAAAATTAGATAAAGACAAATTGAGTAGACTACAGAGACATATTTGTTACAAGAACTTATAATGAAAATAGGAGCATTATTGGCTGTTGGTTTTGGAGAAGCAGGTTCAGAGATTATAGCAGAAAATATTAAAAAGGGTGGAAGTGTAGATCCTATGATACCTGGAAAAAGAGTGCTTGCAATTTTTGGTTTTTGTGATATTCGTAATTTTACTGATGCCACTGAAGTATTATAAGAAGATGTTATGGTTTTTGTTAATGAAATTGCAGAAATTGTCCATTTTACAGTTGATACGTATGGTGGTTCTGTTAATAAAAATATTGGAGATGCATTTCTCCTAGTGTGGAAGTATCCTGACATGAAATATCACGTAGATCCATAAACAAATAAGTTAATATTGCATAATGATCATAATGTTAAACAAAGAGGAGATATGGCAGTGTTATCATTTTTGAAAATCATAATCTCTGTATCTCTTTCAAAAAAATTAGAAAAATATAAAAGACATGAAGGACTCAATTCCAGAATTAAAGATTATTGTGTTCGAATGGGGTTTGGTTTGCATTTGGGCTGGGGTATTGAAGGTGCAATAGGATCATCCTTTAAAATTGATGTTTCATATTTGAGTCCAAATGTCAATATGGCATCCAGATTAGAAGCTGCAACTAAATAATTTGGCACATATATACTGATTAGTGGAGTTTTAAAGAGAAATTTAACATAAGCGTGCCAAAATCATATAAGATTAATTGATGTTGTAACAGTCAAGGGAAGTATTGAGCCTGTGGAATTATACACAGTGGATTTGTCAATAAAGAATCTATTAAATAAATTTAAGGAGCCAAGAGATATTTTTGATATTAGTCGGATGAAACCAAGAGAATAAAAATAATTCAGAGTTGTTAATAGATACAAGAGAAATCTCTTAATAAGGAGCGTTGAGGATGATAAAATTCAACTTGCAACACTTTTTGAAAAAGATGAAGATTTGATTGCAGCCAGAGAACTATATACTTAAGTATAAAAATCATTTTGAATAGGAATTCTATGATACATGGATTTCAGGTTTTAATTCTTATATCAGGGGAGAATGGGATGAGGCTTAAAAGATTTTCATGAAAACATTAGTAAAATTAACGAAATAATTAAGAATATGATACCTGAACACAAAGATGGTCCATCAAACACATTATTGGAAGTTATAAATTCAGCTGGAGGTAGAGCGCCTTATGATTGGAAGGGCTTTAGAGAACTCACAGAAAAATGAATTGATTTATATATCATTACTAATATTTGGGTTATAATTCATATATTATAATCGTAAGAATATTTGATATGGAATATAATCAATCGATATCAATACCTATTGAGTTTAATAACTATTCACATATATCTTTTTTTGCTTAAAAAATTGTCAAATAATTTGAAATGCCTTCTTCTCCAACATCTGTTTCGTCAAAATTACCTAAATTTAGTTTTTTATTTATTAGTACCTTTAACAGTATTAATAGCTGGATCAGTAAAGTAATTTTTAATTCCTTATATATCATTGATAATGTAGTTAAATGAGCTCATCTAATAAGTAAAGAAGGAGAAGCCTTAAGAGATAGCATTCAAATCATTATTTTCATCATTTATATAACCATCATTATTGTTGTATTTTTTAAACTCTCCTTCGAAGAATCTTTCTGCTATCCAATATTTACCTAAATTATAATAAATTTTACTCTAATTTTCTTCCAATATTAAGAACTGTGTGTACTAAACTTAAGGTGTTTTCGCATTCACGCTTGTGAGTTTTTCAATAAAGAGTTTCATCATATTTTTAGCAATTAAGTGGGATCTACAATCATTTACTGCATCCGACAATTTGTTATAAGTCCCTTTATCAATAGGAATTTTAACGACATAAATTTCTTCAGTATTATTTTTTTTTTTCATTAAATATACTTTCTTCATCATTCCTAATGCAAATGGATTTTTGGTCCTTACACACTGCCATTGTGCTTATTCTTTTAAATCAAAATCGTTTTCTTCATATCGAATTTTGTCAATATTTTATATTTTCGAATCAAATGATGCTTATTTAAGTTCAACAGAATAAACCTTGCAATTAAAATCCTCACATTTAACCTAAGTTTAAAAATTAGCAATATCTCCCTTTTTTTTACATATTGCTTGCAATGCCCCATCCTAACAATCTTTATTTTTTTCTATTTCTTTTTCAAATGTATTTTTATCTTCAATTGCATCTTAAACAGAAGCTTCTGGAAAATTTCCTTTTTATTGTTCTCCTTATTTCTGAAATTCTTATTATAGATCTTTATTTATTATGATTACTTCCTCTTTTAAATTTCTCTTGTCAATTAATCCTTCCTTAAAATTTTGATCTCTCATTTAATAATTGATTTTTGTTTTGGTTCTTTCATTGCTAGTTCCTATCATATGGCCAACCATATGTTGTATCTTTTGATTAAGGTTTTAATCAGAATTTTTTGAACCAAGATCTTTGACTGAAAGTGTATAAAACAGAGGAGCAGCATTAGATTTTGTATAGAGTATTTACAATTAATTACACATTATAGTTGTCTCGTCATTTTATCTTATCACTAAGAGTACAATTTCTCTTTTAATTAATTCCTTAATAATATCTTCTAAATTATCATTGGGTTTTGTATCGTAATTAACGGAAAATAAACCGAACCATGTAGAATATTTTTTAGGATGATGATATATCTTTCCATGGCAGGGTGAATTTGGAATTAAAATAGCAAGTTTATATTTTTCAGTCCATTTTAAATTGAGCATAGCTAAAAGTGCACTTTTCAGGTCTTCTGGTTAATCTTTTTGATCTTGATTTAATTTTTAGTTTGTTAAAAAATTTGATACATCATCAGATGACTAACTAAATTCTTAAGTTTTTATTTGCAATCCTGTCTTTGAATAGCCGTAACATACAGCCCCCCAAACAGAATGTCTATTGGTATTTATTTTAATCAACTTTTAGCACGATTGAGCAGCTTTTATGATTGCTTTGGCTTGTTTATCATTTGATCTATATTTATTTATTAATTTACTTAAATAAATCCATAACAAAACAGCATTGTATTTTACCAGCTTTTTCTATCTGTTGTAACATTTTCTATTTTCCCTCACGGTTTCTTTGCTCTTATTCTTATTATTCCTTTTATTTTTTTTATAATAATTTCTCTTTCGCTTTTTTCATTTCATCTTATTAACTATTTTTTGTATCTTGTTGCCTTTATTGAAATTCTTTTATAAATTATTAGGTTTCATCGTTCTCAAAATTTTAATTCTTTTTTTGATTCTATTCTAATTTACTTCTCATCTCTTCTGTACATTCCTCAAAGAATTTTGCTTTATCTTAATGCATTTTATTTTCTATTTCAAGCATTTAGAATTTTGTCTCAAGTTCTTTATAATTATGTTCTAGAATATTGATGTTATTTTCTAAATCCTTATTTAATTAAATTAAAGTAGCCTTATCAGTGGTAGAAGAAACATCTTAGTTATAAGATTTATTTTGAATGTAGTCACTTTAGATTTTTTTTAGCGTCTCAATCAATTAATCTTTTTATTAAATTTCATTATTTTAAGAATTGACTTTATCATTGAGTTTATCAATTTCATTTCTTAAATCTTCCAAATTTTTACTTTACTAAAGGGTTTTTATCGAACTTTCATTGTTCACTTAATGTAATTAGTTTATTTTTTCTTTGTATTATTGATATTCATCATTTAAAATATTAATTTCATTTTATAATTTTTTGTTTGCTTGTGCAGATTTTCTTTCTTTTTCCTCAAGCTCCTCACACCTTAGTTGGTAAATGTATAATTATTGTTTTCTATTTTCAATTTCATCATTAAATGATATTTTGGATTTTTATAAAGATCCTTTTAACTCATCGTTCTCTTTGTCCTTATTTTTGTAATTTTATTAAAGGCTATTACTTTCCTCGGTTATAGTACTTAATTTATTTTTTAATCTTTAAATTTCAGCTTCTTAATCTCTTACTTTTTCTTTTAATTTTTATACCTCATCATCATTATTTTTAACTTGATTTTTTTACAACATTGGCGGCTGAGGAAAGAATCCATTATTTTAAGGAAATTGAAACATCATAGAGTTGGCGTTTGGAGTATTCATTCTCGGCATCATTGGTGGTACTGCTTGAGGGAAGCCCTAATTTGGTTAGAATTAGAATTAATTCGGTGATTAAGGAAATTATGGAGGCAATTAAGGCTAATATGAGAAAAATATTTACAAGTATATTATTCGAAAATTGAATAGGAGGGTATTACATTTATGAAAACTATTAGTTGCTCTAGCCCAAGAAATTACTTGATGCTTACTAGCCGAAAGGATTACAGGGCACACCTTATTGGTTATTTTGAGCGTTCTTATCATATTTTCAAAATATTTTACCTATGTGTCTAATATCTCTGGTATCTATTAATTCATTTATAAAATCAATTAAATATAAATTACTTTGATTTTTATATTAATAAAGTAAGAGAAAATTAACAAAATTATTTAATAGAATTACAATATTTCTTTAAGATATATCCTTATCTGATTATATTATGAGATTCTAACATACAAAATAATATCTTACATTATTATTAATAAAAACTATTTAAATAAGTAGAATTATATCTTCCTTAAAATTAAAAGGATTTATACTAATTTATAATTGAAAGAGCACCAATTAAATATCAATAGAAAATAAAGATTAATGCAGGAATAAATTGGTTAGACTAAGTTTTCAAAATGGATGAAAAATGCATCTTAATAGAAAATGAATAAAATAACTGAGAATAAGAAATATGCTAAAGAAATTGAAAAGAAAACATTAATAAATGGAGAAGATTTTATGATAGAGCTCGATGTATTTGATTAAAAGTAAGAAAGGCAGGTCCCTAAAGATTCAATTAGCAAAATCAACAAAAAGAGTCAGTCCAAATTACAAGAGAAAAACAAAGAGATCTTTTTTTTAGACTTACTTAGAGAAGCTGGGAAATAATAATAACATCAACATTAATTTTAATTTTAAGAATAATAACAACAATGTGATGAAGATGTAAATAAAGAGGAATAAAAATAGGAAAAAGAAAATCAAATCAAGCCTGATTATTGGAAAAGGAAAACGGATTATTAGGATTTATCCAATTTATAAAAGACCTCTAAAGTTATGATTATTTAGGATGATTCTGAGGAAAAATTTACCGAAAATACAAATTCTGTGATTCCTCCTAAAATAAATGGATAACAGAATTATACTATTCAAGTATCAAAGGAGTAGAAGGAAAAATAGAATGAGAAAACTGACTAGGTATTGAGAAATTAAAGATTGCTAGCTCAATATTAAAGTGAACTTTAGAAAATTAAATAATAAAAGCATCCAAAAATTTAGATTTAATAGAATATAACTCCTAAATAGCATAAAAAAATGCCGGTGATGATAGTGGATGCTTTTGTGTAGACAGATGATACTAGTGACATACATGGATAAGAAATTCTCAATTTAATTTTATTAGAATAAAATACAGTTTATTAATTGAACTAACTTCATGAAAAGATTTTAAGATTGCTTAATAATTAGATTTGATTATATATAATTTTGGTTAATTGTTTGATTTTTGTATTTGATTAAAATTCAATTCTAAAATTTTATTTGTTTTATTTAATAAATTAAGAAATGATTATTTTTGTTTACTACAACAACAAAAAGATCAAGATTGTTTTATCTTAACCTACTTTATAGTTGCTCTACAAACTCGTCTAAGATAATTTAAAAGTAATTAAACCCATAAACTAAAGTTACCATTTGACTTTGAACTGAGAGACAAAATGAATAAAATTGTATTTGATTTATATGATGGATTAGAATTGAACGTGTCAGAAGTCTCTACAATAAATTAATAAATCAAATCTAAAACAGTTAATGATTAATAGTCCTTTAGGTTAGGTAGAGAAAGAATTCATTCATTAAATTTATTAAGTTCACAAAAGAAGTCTTACTCAGATTTTTCTTCACCCAACGATTAAACTCAAATTTAATAAAATAAACGGGAGTAAATAATATAAAAAATGATGGAGGATAAATTGTATCGAGAAGAACAACAGAAATTAAACCATGATGGGAATAAGTTGATTAAGTAAATATAGAAAAGAATAAAGTTGAGGGAATAAGTTATTAAATTGAAAGATGAGGCTCTAAATCTTTCAGAACTAGAGAAAAAGAAAGTAAATACATATTAATAACTTCAAGGTAATCTTAGCATAGAAGAGAGAACTAAGTTAACCAATAAGATTAGATATGTTGGCAGAGCATTAAAAACGATATGAAGAAGAGAAATTCTAAAAATTGAAATAAAGACAACAATAAAAGCAAGAACAAGAAGAAGAGTTCAAAATGAAATTAATTAAGTTCCCAAAAAGTTCAACTCTTGTTCGTCTTGAAGAGGAATAAGCCAAATTAAAGCTTTCTCAATAATAAGCAGGAGAACAAAAAAAAATATTGAAATAAAAACAATAAAGATATGGAGAATCTGTAAAGGATAGTTTCCTTAAAGATATTGCTCGACATTCCATATCACCAATTAAACCAACATAAGAACAGAATAGCATTTAGAAGAATCAATTGGACATTGCAAAATAAAATATAAAGAAATTATAAAGTTTATTGGGAGAAAGGAAAGTGGATAAAATCTTGATACTCCCTGAGAGAAGAAGTGTGAATGATATTAGGTAAAGAGGATAAAACTCTTTGATTGAAATGAAAAAAAGTGATAAAATTGAACATGTAGAAAAACCATATACAACAGATCATAAAAATTTAATATCCAAGAGAAAATTGTTAAAATCAGGACTCAACTCTGCTAACTTTCCTTCATCCTTGAATGATAATAAGCCAATACACTTTGAAGAAAAGTATTAAACTGTCTTGAAATCCATAATGGAATTAGAAAAAAAATGTAAGGAAAGAGAAATACGATTTATGCTCAATAAATAGCAATAATTAGAAGAGGAAGAAAATGAAAAGTATATTGAAAAATTAAGATAAAAATTAGCTTTGATTTGAATATTAATTAATTCCATTTTTCCTTAACTGTTACATTTTATATATTATATAAATTCATTATATTAATATAGAACCTATGCTATAAAAGCGAGAGAGTAATGTAAATATCGTTGTCGGCCATACTAAGCCTAAAGCACCGGATCCCATTCGAACTCCGAAGTTAAGCGGCTTAAGGCGAGGTTAGTACTAAGGTGGGGGACCGCTTGGGAAGTCCTCGTGTTGACAACCCTTTTTATTTTTATTTCAATTATTAATGATTATAAATTGAACAAGTACATAATTGAAATTTTTTAAGGTATTAACTTTTCACTTTATATCATGTAAGTCTGTTCATTATAAAGTAATTCATGTGTGAATATAAATTTATTTTTTAAAATTGAACTTCCTATTTGAATTATATATTGAATAAATAAAGAAAATACTCAAATATTGTCAATAACAATTACAGATAAAGGAATGATATTGTTAGAGAGAAAGTAACATAAATTAGGTTTAAGGTTGAGGATAATTTGGATATATAATCATACCAAAAAGATATAATTATTCTGTATTGTGTCTCCAAAAATCATTTTTTATGAGTTTAGAATACTTTTAGATATTAATCTATCATAATCTTTAATTGTTCTTTCTATTTTTTATTTCTCTCATAAATATATATACTCATCTTCCAAAGAATGAGCATTCAATCCATGAAAAATTAGGTTTATTTTGATTGTATCTAATTTTGAGGTATTAATGCATCTTAAAGACAGTAGGTGAAGATATTAGTTACTTTATTTAATTAATCACTCCATTAGGTTTCAATTTAATCAAATCTAACAATAGCATCGTTTGAATTGATTTCAGTAGAAATCATAATATATAAATTAATTTATGAAGTACTCAATACAAGGAAGGTATATTCTATACAAGGATCAATTAATTAATGGATATATATGCATTGAGGATGGATTAATCAAACACATTTTAGAGTCTTATGACGAAATGATAATATAATAATACCCTATAAAATATGTCTACGAGAATCAGATTATCATGGCAGCAGCTATTGATACTAATGTGTCTCTTAGTATATGGGATCATATTGAAGACTTCACTAAGTAAGAGTTACTTTGAATAGAATGGCTATCATAGGTGGAGTTTCCCTTATTATTAACAAACCCTTTGTTTTTGATATGGAGTTGAGTTCCTAGGAGACGTACACAAGTCAGATTGAATAATTGAACTTAAAGTCTTAGACGGACTTTATTCAAATGGCCAAGTTGCAGAATTATTAGGATGTACTTAAATATGAATTATGACTTAAAGATAAATGGTTTGTTGAAATTGGGAGCATTTTGTTTTGACTGTCATTTAGTACCATCATATTCAGGAACATATTGCAAAGACAATGAGCAAATTATTTAAATAATTTAAAATCTACCAAGTAAATCATGCTTGTTTATCCACACTTAAAGTGCTTTAGATAAAGATTTGGGAATAACATCTCCATTCAGAAGCAAGCCTTTTAATGAGAGATTGGTGACTTCGTAATTAGAATTGGTTGATACAGATGGAATATCTGGGTCATGCACAAGTGATGACGAAAGTATATAGAATAATGATCTTGGATTCCGATCATAGATTGATTATTTAAATGAGAGTAACTCTCCAATAAAAGAAATAGGTAATGATGTTATTTTACATTTAGTTAAAAAATATAAAAATTCAGATGAAAACAGAGTATCATATTTTGATGAACAGAATGACATTCCTACCTCTCCAAAATTACAAAGCAATATTTTTAAGTATAAGTCTAAATAAGTAACTGAATAATCATAATTATCATTAATAAGTAGAGCTGAATTAATTACCTATTAAAGAACTCCAAAAATGGAATAGAACTATAAGTTTCCAAATGAAGAAGAATTAGATAATTAATTGGAATAGAATAAATCTGATAATAATACAGTTATTGAAAATGTGTAAGTAATATAGGAGTAAGAATCTCCTTTAAGTTTAATAAAGGATCAGCAAGAATCCACAAGAAAGAACACTCCTTAAATGTCTATTTAATCATCTGATCTATCTTCCCCTGATAGTTCTTCTTTGAAATCCTTACATAGGATCAGATCAAGAGCTCAAACTACTTAGGGTTTATTGTATAGAAGATAATCAAAGAATGGATTTTCATTAGTTTTGCATTAAGTTGAAAACAAAGAGAGCTAATAAATGCATTTTAATTTTTCAGAATCGAGACCAAAATAAAATAATAATAATAATAGGTTCAATCGGGATTACTTATGTTTTCTAGCATTTAGACCAGCAACTTGGGAGAAACTAGCTATCAATAAAGTAAAGAAGGCACTCAGATACTAATCTAAATGCAATATCATATTGAATGGATATTCATCCTCCTTTGCTTTGGTTGAAATTAAGGAAATGATCAATAATCAAATTTATAGTGACATATCATATCCTTATTTATTGTTGGATAGTGAAGACATTTAGGATGGTGTTACTAAATACAAGTCGGATCCTCCAATTAGATAGAAATATGATAAATAACTATTATAGAAAGCAGTACTGCAGAATAATTGGATTAGTAGTATTTCTAGTTCCCATTTGTATGTTAATGAGACATTCAAGTTTGTGGAGGCAGGAGATTTTCGAAGAGCAGTTGGAGGCTTATGTAGTTTGGGTTGCACTTATTAAGCATTGTGGACCTTATTGTTTTGCAAGAAGAACCAAGATCCAAATTTCATTAAACAGGTTTTCCAAAAGAAAGATTTGAATAATATAAGATACAAAAGAATGGTTGAGAAACTAGTTTAATTATAGCAATTGG
Organism: Paramecium tetraurelia; assembly: GCF_000165425.1. Taxonomy (NCBI): domain Eukaryota; phylum Ciliophora; class Oligohymenophorea; order Peniculida; family Parameciidae; genus Paramecium; species Paramecium tetraurelia. Next base: position 305,385 of record NW_001799544.1, on the reverse strand, counting down.
TGTCATCTGGACCAGCCTAATATTTAAATTTATAAAATCGAGGCAGTATAGATATTGGTAAGGTTGCTGATTTGGTGATTTTCGATCCCTTGAAAGCATGGAAATTCAACTTCGATAGAATTAACCATCAATTTGCATTTTCAATCGATGAACATATTTTCAAGAATAAATTATTTTTAGGATCAGTTGATTATGTTTTTATTTAAGGTAAATTTGAGAATTTATTTATATTTTAGGATAATTGATTCTTAGTCAAAATAATTAAATAATCACTATTTGTAATCGGAAAGGATAACAAATTTTCATATGATTGGTTAAAAATATTTACTTAATAAACAATATTGTTTTTATAATAATTCCATATAATGATTATTTGCATAAATCTAAAATCACAAACATGATATCATAAGGCATTATTTGATTTCCTTTGCCTTAGTATCAGTGAAGGACTTTGAATCCAAACATTTCCTTGTGTTGGCGACATCATCCTTACTAATATGAGTTTCACAATCAGCAATCATATTCAATTATTCTTCACATTATTATGTGCAATTCTTAGATTAAATCCAACACTTAGAAGAGTCTAAGAGGGCTTCTGAGAAACACCCAGAAACATTTGAGAAAAGTTAAATATGATTTAGTTTCCCTTACATAATGTTACATTGTCTAACTAAACAATCAAACAAATCTTAATTATACACATTTCATATGTACCTGACAATAATGCGTTACTAATTTAAATGAAGCCCATATTAACACAATAACTTTCATAAATTTAACTTCCCCCTTGGATTACGCAATTTCTAAAAAGGTCATCAAATTAATTATTGCAATCAATATCATCAAAACACTTGGTGTATTGATTTTTACATTTTGCAGTTGAAGACAATGATTACATTATACAAGTTCTCACTTCATCATGTGTGTCTTTGCCGTTGATTAATATGGAAAGTGTTGCAATTATAAAATAAATTTTCATTTTATTAATGGGTTCTTGTAATTCTTGCAATAAATATGAATAGGCTCTCTCAAATTAAGAATTATAAGAAGGAACAAATTCGACACATTAAGTTAAGAAAATAGAATAATTGAGAGATAAAACTTTGAAGAATGATTATGAGGACTTTCCTGTTGCTGATGAAAGTTGTCTAGAGAATAGCTCTTAACTACCAATTTTTATAAAATAAAAGGAGATCAGAGACAATCTAGTTTAAGAAAGAATGAACAGATTCATGAAAGATATTGAAGAGGAAGTAAAATATCGAATAAAGTAGATGTAGATTATATACATGATTACCTAGATAACAAGAAGAGTAGCGTTAAATAGAAATTGAGTAATAAAATTAATTACGGTCAAAGCCAGTCAAAAATTAATAAAAGGATTCATCTGATTTCAACAATGAAAACCACCATCAAACTATTTCATTTTAAAACTCATAAAACTTTCAAGCCCTCCGTAATATTCCTGGTAAAACTTACTTACCTAAATAATTCTCTTAATTTGCCCCAAAAAAAGACACCGAAACTAATACTCTAAATTCATAGATGAGTTTAACAATGAATTCTTTAAAAACTAAAACTGCATCAAATAAAAATAAATTCATCACTATTCTTTAAGAAAATGAAAAAAGTTCTCAAGCAAGTGTCGGGAGTCTTAATGAGAGCAAAGAATATACTGTCTCTTAAGAAATGCAATGTAGTGATAATTAACCTGAACTGTTTTCAAGTAATACTAGTAAAGAAAGGAGTTCAAGGAGCATTTTAAAAAATAGTTAAAGGTTCTTAAGTCTTGAAAGAAATTTGTCTTTAAAATCCACCTATACAAATTTCAAACAAAAGAAAGTGTCTTTCTCTTAAGATACTAAATATTTTATAACTAGAGGACTTAAAAGAAATCCTACAACCTTATTTAACTAATGAAATTTCCTATAAACTATCATGATCTTATTTTGTAAATTAAATTATTATTACATCGATTAATTTTAATCTTAAAAATAAGAATATTAATTGTCTACTGAGATCACTAATTGTGCCATAATTCTAATTCATCTTTTTTTGATAGCCCAATCCTTCTTCTATTAATTACTTATATAAAAATATCAATTAACTATCAGAAATGATGGAACCTTTAAAACTAACCCATTAATTTTATTATCCATATATTAAGAGGATATTATAGATAAATATTCTTATTCATTACTTCAACAAAATTATTTCTAGAAATATTATTTTTGGAAAGTTGCTTGTTCTCCAAAAGAGTATATTATCCAATAATCTTTTATATAGCTAATGTTCATAGTATAAATAAGAGATCTAATTTAATTAGTGACATCTAATTCCAAAATCATATAAGACTGTAGCTTAAATTTTGAAAAAATTACCTTAAATTTTAATTTGAAAATAGATAATTGAGGATTGCCAAGTAATTTGGAGATAGTAATTTTAAGAATTTTCAGGAATCCACTATACTAGATGATGTTATAATGCTACTGATCATTTTATTTTAATAATAATAAAAATGATTAATCAACGTTCTTAAGGTCCTCTAAGGGGTTAACACTTTAGATAGGCTAACTTAACATAAATAGGAACTAAAATAATTGATCAAAAAAGTGAATCAATTTATGTAGATTCTGAGGTTTCCTTAAAAAAGCGTAAAAGCAAAAGCCCACTAGAAGTAACTAGAGGATTATACAAATCATAAACTTATAAAGAGATTTGCCCATAAGACTCGTTTAAAGAGCCTGATAGATTTGATTCTCCTTTGGATTAATCTTTGAATTAACCTTTAAAAATCACTTTTAAAGTTTCTGGGACTGCCCTTAGATTTCATGCTCATTAAGTGATTAGAATATTTATTCAAAAACTGTTGTATTATTTGAGAGTCTAAAAGCAACAATAAAGCAAGATGAAATGCTTTGAAAGGATTATAGAGGATAAAGGTAGTGGCACACAGATTGAAGAGTAAGAGATTAAGAAATCATATAATTGCAGCCTACTTAAGAAAGACTCCTATGAAAAAATGTTAGTAAATTTGATATTAATTATGATTCTATTGGCATATTGTGTCGTTGCACCTATTTTCAATATGAGATTTGAACCTATTCTGATATTTAGTAAGAGATTTTATTAAAATTAGTCTTTATTTATTCAACCTACAAAGTGGTTGATTATAAATAATGGAACATTCTAGATATTTTGATTATTGGAATAAATATAGGTAGTTTATTCAACTAAGTATTTCTATTTATGAATATTATAAATATGATAAAAGTGTATTAGATTATGTAAAGTTTAAATGTATTGACTTCAAAAAAGCTTTTAAGATTCATTAATTCAATATTAATAGTGGTGATTCATTTGAATAATAGTGTACATTTTTGGTAATTCTAATTAGATAATGAATAAACTTACGATATTTTGTTAGGATAATAGATATAATTGTTTTTTAATTTAGATCTAGAAACGAGTGATGATTAAAATATATACTATATTTCTTTAAATAGAATTATGAGTCTCTTGATTTTGTTATACTTTACATAGCAATTCTTTACATACATGAAGATATCGGATGAAATGATAAAAAAAGAAGAGTTTTTTGAATTATTACTTAGCAAAAACACTATGAATAAACAGCCTTTTAGAAATTAACATTAAGTTAGGTAGTTATTGTGGTCTGAAGTGGAAAATCAGAAATATTAAGAGACCTATTTAAGTTAGATTGACTTTAATTTGCCGAAAGAATTGAGAAAATCTCTTAATCTACATAGTTATTTGGATATCATTCAAAAGTCTAAATTTATCAAACAAAAATTCACTGAATCATTTTAAAAGAATCTATCTGAATTTGTAAAGGAATAAACAATAGAAGAAGGGGAAATCATACAATAACAAAACTAAAGAGTAAATAAATTAATATTCTTAATGGAAGGAGAAGTAGCCTTACAAATTAATCAAAAGAGAGTATAAGTATTGAAAAAATTAAACATAGTGAATTAATATGAATTTTTTGCTTGTTTGTCTTCTCCTTGTGAAATAACTACCTAATAAAAATGTAAGATATTAATAATAGATTATGAATCATTTTATGATTTGATATCCATGCATGAGGAAGATTTTTAAAAATATAAAATGTGGTTAGACAAAATGTAAGTGTAACAAAGCCGTTGTGTTTACAAAGTAAAAGTTCAATTATACATTAGATCTGTTACATCTGCATGGATAATCATGTGACATCTATGTGTACTGGCGTATCATACCAGCCTAATTATATGAAAATAATCTCAAATAGTACATATGCATAACCAAGTTCTAGAATTAAATTTAGAAGATTCGAAAGGAAACGAACATCATCATTAGTTTAGCAAAACTTGGTAAGTATAACAGCTTTGAATTGGGCGTAACAATTCAATTTGATATCTAAAAATACAGAACTTATTGACTAGTTCTTGGGTAAATAAGAGGGGGATGATGAATTTCAACTATTCGCAAATGATGATGATCACACTTCCAAACATCAAACACAAACCTATACTCATTAATAAAGTGTAAGGTCACCCAAAACAAATAAAACAGGGATTACTGGGAGAGAGAGAGAAAGAGTTTATACTGATTCAAATATCAATAGGACTTTAACTATTAGAACATTAAAAGCATCTGAAAACAATACTTCTAGATTAAAACAGAATAATAATAATGACTCAATTGTAATAAGTAATTCCCCTTCACCAATCTAATAATAGAATAAAACTACTTTAATGTTATTTACAAAAGAATAACTTAAAAGATAATCAAATATGGGTAGTAGCTTTACAATCGAAAGAGCTTTAGATAAAAAATCATCAATACATTCTTAAAAGCAACTTCCACAATCAACTAGTATATTGCAAAGTAAAGAAGTCATACAATAATTGCAGAGTAATATTGGAAGTCCACATATGTATACCACATCAGTAAGGATGAATTAAAATGATGTCAGTTTGAATTTAAGGAGATCAGACTCACAACCAATTGTATTTTATTTAGATATATAGATAGTTATCTGAACTGGTTGGTTCTGCGAGATAATTGATTTTGATAAAAGAATTCGAGAATATGTAAATTTTTGAATGGTACTTTCCAAATCATAATTTTAATAAGGTTATTGAGAGATTTTAAAATTATCTAAGTAAACAATTCAATAATAGATGAGTTTGACTTATTAATATCAATAATATATAAACACATACTTTCTAAAATTAATGAGAGCTAATAATCGTCTTGCATCTGTAATAGGAAATTTACGCGAAATAAAGGAAACCAATGTAAAACTGACAAACTAGAATAGCTTTTATTTAAAATTACAAACACTTTCTAAAAAACGATTAATGAGGATGCTGATATGATTAGACAGAGATGCTTACAAATTTTAACTATAGAACCAGACAAAAGATCCATAATCTAAGCTAAATATGTCCAAAAATATTTTGAGAGAGATTTTGCTTATTTTTCGTAATATTACAAATAATTCTAGGAAAATAAGAGGACATTTGCCTGATGATCTTTACATTAGAATTTTCAAAGATTTATCAATTGAAAAGTGTGATGCAGCAGAAGTTGTATTTAATATGGGTGATATTGGACGAAAAATGTACTTTATCATGGATGGAGAAGTAGCCATTCTAATTCCATAGTAAGAATAATAACATCATAATAATCATCATCACCAGAGAAGTAATTTTCATTCTAGTTGTAGAATCATTGACAATAAAAAAATTTGATGATTTATTGAAACATAAGTATGCACATTATACATTAATTGCTATTAAAAGCAAAAATGAGTATTTTGGAGAAATTGCAATTGAATAGAGAATTCCTAGAACAGCTTCAGTTGTAGCCAAAACTGATTGTATTTTTGCTACATTGAGTTATGATTCATATTAGAAAGTACTAGGATAGTATTAAGAAAAAATCTTAGAGGAAAAATTATAATTCATTAAAAGAACACCACCTTTCAAAAATTGGAGTCAATCAGGTTAATCAGTTCTGTTGCATAGTTGCTAGGAAGTCAGTTTCGAGGCTGGATCATTCATTTATAAAAGAGGATAGAAAGGAGATACAGTTTATATAATTAAGGAGGGAGAAGTACTTATAGAGAGATGGGAGAAATAATAATCAGTAACATAAGAAGGGGATATTTATTCAAAGAGGAATATCATAGTTCTTGGGTTATACTCCACTGGATAGGTATTTGGAGATTATGAAGTCTACTAAACTAATATGAAATGCAGGTATCTCACAAGAGTAACATAAGCCAAAGCTAGAGTGAAAACTACTGTATTAGCATTATCAATATCATAATATATTGATAATATGAGGTTGAATGAACGAGATGCTTGGATCAAAGACTATTTTGAATAGAAGTTTAGCAAGAAATGGTTAAATAAACCAGAAATCTAAAGATAATAAGACAGCAAGAGTCCGATCCCATAAAGCAATAAATAATACATCAAAAGTAAAGAAGATGGAAGGTAACCATATAAAGTCTCTTTATCAAATAATTATTTTGAAGAATTAGACCTAGATAGTAAGAAGGATTCTAAGGATTTATAGTTGTTGTCTCCAACGTAATTGCATTCATAAAGCAAAAGCAATAAAACCATAAGAAAGTTTTTAAACTTGTAAGGAAATTTGTTTAAGACTTAATAAAACTATGAAGCACCTTCGATGGATGTCATTATTAGACAACTTAAAAACAAGGTCATTAAGAGCAGAGACAACTTAACAAGCGAATCAAATGCTGATATTTCACAGAGTAAATTGTATTCTGTAAAGAAACACAGTGCTCCTAAGCTTAAAATTGGTTTATCGTTTAAATCATTTAGAGAAGGAGAACGTAATAAGTCTAAATTTTTAGACTGATTTATTATTTCACTTTTACTCTGAGTTTGACAATACATCATTTAATCCTTCTCCAAATCCTGAATTTGAATCATCCTCATCTTCTTAAAATTCCTATTCTTCATTAGGTTTTTATTATTATTAAAGCTATTCTTATTCTTATTAATGTTATTCTAATTATTAATGTTATTCTTCTTATTATTATTATTATTGTTATTATTATTATTATTAATTGTTATTATTATTATTATTATTATTATTATTATTATTATTATTATTATTGTTATTATTATTATACTTTATTCTATTCCTTCTGTTAACTTAATTATTCTTCATTTTATGACTATGCCTATTTTTAATTTGAGTTATCTTAATTTGATTAAATTGTTTTTTTCAAACAAATTAATGTTTTTCCCTCTGTCATATGTGTTTTATAATAATCAATTGCCTATTAAAATTAATCCAAAGGAAACTAAATAATACTAATATAGATTACTTCTTTTGCAATTTTAGTTTTCAATGAAGTCTTTATAAAATTCTTCAACTTTTTTAATGTCATAATTAATTCTAATTTGTTTTATTCTTTTAACCAGACATTTAAAAAGAATCTAGAATAAATGAAAATACAATACCCCTAGATTGATTTTTTATCACTTAATAAATCATTAGCTTAAATTCCTCCAATTTACCAGCTATCAAGAGTTCCATACATCATCAGTGTGGATCCTTTAGGCATAATGTTTAAAATCTATCCACTCTATTCTCCTCCAACAGCATCAAAGTATATGGATGCTTAAGTAGTTTCACACATAATTTTTAATTGCTTAAGGAAATCTGGATCATTTTGATTGATAATTAATTCGGCCCCACATTCATATCTTAATTCATAAACTTATTCTTCTCTCCTGACAATGTTGATCACCTTTATGTTTCTTTCATTAAATAGTCTATTCATCATTTTTCCTAATTATGAAGCACCTGGATTATTAATGACAGCCTTTGCATTGTTTTTCTTGCAAATATCCAGCATCCCTATGGCAGATAATGGATTCACAAATGAACAAGCAGCTTAACTTGATTCAATGTCATTGTCTAACTCTATACACAAATTTGTGTCTGCTATGCAATATTCTCCGTATGTTCCATATTCATGATTTGTGTAAAATGCCACTCTTTTTCCAGACATACCCCAACTGGCAATTCCTCCACCTGTCAGTACTACTGTACCAGAACCCTCGAATCCTGCGACACAAGGAAATTGTTTGTTGGATGAAGACTGTCCTAAAAGAAATTTAATGTCTGATGGATTGATTGGTGCATAATCCATTCTGATTAATAGTTGACCTTCTTCAACAGTTGGGATGGGGACTCTGTTGACATATGGCTTAGCATCTTTAGATTCTTTCCATAGGCAGCTCATAGTATTTGCATTCGACATTATATTTATAATTATTAAATAAAGAAAACCATAGAATTAATTAATTTAATTGCATATAGCTCAATATGGGCATATGTATATTTATTTTAGTAATAGTATAATTATCAAAATCCTATTTGATCAAATGCAATATTAAAAATTAATTGAATGTTGTATGCTAAATTATAATCCTATGTAGGAGAGGAATTCCTAATTAAGACACTTCCTACTTAGCTCTCCAACTTCCCATCCGCAAGAGGAATTCGAGTGATGAAATGTCCAAATAATCCATTGATAATTGGAGAGTTGAAACTATCAGAAGAGCTTTATTAATTCTCAATAATTCCTCATACAGAGCTATAAATTGAAAATTAGGTTGTCACAAAGGAAACTATTTTGACTAATTTTAGCAGAATCTACATCCCATGTAAAGAATGTAGAACCAAACATTATTATACTTTCATTCTTCCATTGAGAGAGCCCTTAAAATATGAAGCATAAAGAGCAGCCCAAACATAATTTAATAGAGTTCATGATAAAGTGTTATATGCAAAATGGACTTAAGAAGATAAAGAGATGCTAAAGAAATTGATCCTTTAATTTGGGTATGGGAGATGGAATAAACTGTAATAACTAAAGTTTGCAAACAGGACCAGATAGGAGATAAAGGCATTTGCAAATTCTCTTTTAAGATCAATAGTCGAACTATTGGTAAATTACGATTTAGGCGCAGGAATAGTAAATTTAATAGAGGAAAACCCAGAGGATCCTTATATTGAAACAAATCAAAGTATGCATAATTCATTACAATATTATAGAGGACTGGGAGTTGCAGAATCTAAAATAAAAGCTAATATCTATCAGTAAGAGAATTCTGATGTTGGCAAAAATTCGAGAGTTTATTAAAAAGTTTAAGGAACATCAACTAAAAAATTTGGGTATTAAAGACAAATCGCAACGTAAGAATTTATGTAGATAAATAGTGAAATGGGATTATCTATTGGGATTCATTCCAAGTAGCTCTTTTTATTCATAGAGACCATCTATTTGGTGGACTAGGAAACATGATAGTGATCTGATTAGAGGAGTGTATCAATATGGATACACCAATCATTTAACGATTAAGGAAGCTAATGATCTATGCTTTAAAGATTTATCTACATGTAGACTAGATTGTATTATTACTTTTAGCTCAAAATTATTAAGAGTTTCCATTTCCAGAAACTTTGAATAAGAGAGTAAAGAAATTGGTATAGATAATATAAAAATTTGATGGGTTTTATGATTTTGATAATTTGGCCTAGAGTGATGATGAAGAGGAGAAATCATGGTCGATTGCTGAAAAGTAGGCTTTGTTTAATTTATTGTGTGATTATGGAGTACCTATTGGTGTTGATGGCAGATAAAATTGGTAAGAACTCAAAGATAAGTTGATACTAAAGATCAATAAATTCGATAAAAATCTGAATCAATTAGAGAAAATGGTTTAAACTATACGAACTAGATGCGAATAGATGTTAATGAAACATAAAGAGAGAGAATTTTTGGAAAGTGATTCAAGTGATCTAGAAATAGAATAGCCACCATCATCAATTGGAGAAATTAGAGAAGATCAAGGAGATGAATTCTAGATTTCATATTCAGACAGTTAAAAGTTTAGTAAATAAACAAATATGTTGCATTTCATTAGAAAGAATATACTCCCCTAAAATCAGGCACTGTTCTAATAGCATATCCAATAAGTGGAAAAGGAATTGTTGATTGATATTCCTGAATACGATCCAAAGACTCATGATATTCAAATTATTATTACACTCTCTTAGACAGGATTTAATGGACTTTAGCCCATCACTCTAAGCAATATTAATACCATTATGGCTACTGAATAAATACTCAATAGAATTGAATAGCTATGCTCATTTTTTAAGAAAATTAGAGATCAGACTAATATTAAGAGGAAACCAGAATTAAAGGATGATTAATAAAAAAAAATTAAACCTAATTCTACAGGTGGAGTGAATGAAATCTAATTACCTTATTAAGTCAGTACTAGTCTTAAATTGGTAAGTCTTGGTAGAATCATACCAAGTCCTGCCTATCATAGTGAACACAATCTATTTCCAGTAGGATATAAAAGTATTAGAACCCATGCTAGCATGTTTACAAAAGGTAAGAGATGTCAGTACACCTGTGAAATCTAAGAGGGGAGTGATGGCAAACCTTTATTTAAAGTAACTAGTGAAGAAGATTTAGAAAATCCAATAATTAAGAATAGCTGCACTGGTTGCTGGGTATAAATATAGTATTACACATTAGGTTCATATTTACAATAGAATCAATGAATTGTAGGAACATAAAAAATCTAAGGTTACAATCAGTGGTACAGATAGGTTTGGATTGTTAGAGGCTAATGTCCAAAGATATTTGGAGGAATTACCAAATGCAGAAATGTGTTCTAAATATAAATTTAAATATCGAAATGTTGCTTAAGATTTTTGAATTGTAGAATATAAATTATTTAATATTTTTACATAAATTGTTAGAATTAATTTAGATCATAAATATTACTTAATTTCAATACTTTCGATTAAATTTTAATTAGGATTTAGTTGTTCTATGCAGTTTCTTTAAGTCATCTAAATATTTCCTTTATTCATCCAATCTGCCTGTTCTCTAACATAAAGATCTTTCTCCAATAAATGAACTATCATTTTTAACATACTCAATATCTTAATGTTTGTTCATCGTTTCTGAATATCTACTTTATTCAACTCCTCTATTTATATGGTCTACCTTTTAGAAATTAGACTTTAAGCATTGCAATTCAAGTTATCTGATGCTGGAATGTTGTTCTTTTAATAGTTTCTATGCTCTAACTCAATTCTTGACTCAACCCATCAATGAGTTCTTGATTTTCCTCTCGAATCCTTTGTTCTAGCAATAAGACTTTATCTTCAATAAACTTCATTTATTTTTGATTGAAGGACAATAAAGACTACACTTTATCAGTTAATGTGCTCAATCCCTATTTAGCATTTTTTAATTAGATTTTATATTTTTCTTTTGAATTAATAGCCTAAAACACTTGATTTTAAAAGTTCTATTCTGTTTATTCAATATTTTATTAGATCAGGTCTAATTTGCTTGCTATATCTTACAATTATTCATCTTTTAACTTAATAATAGATTCCTACTCAGATTTCTAATTTAGAACTTCTTTAATTTTATTTTCGTATTCTTCTTCCAAAACTTTATAAAATTGCACATCCTTTCTTAATTTATTGATTTATTGACTAGTCACTTCATTTAATTACTGATGCTACTTTTTAACCTCAATAGTTTCAGCCTACAATTCCTATTTGGTTTTCGAGAGCATTGTATGAAATCCCTTCACTAGATCACTCATTAATTAAGTTTTGAATTATTCCAATATTTACATTCTTATCTTAACCTCAGCTTATAATCCAGAGAGTTCAATTCTTAATGATCCAACTTGCTCATGCAATTGATAAAGCTGAGAAGGAGAGATATTCCTACGTTAGGATGTCTCTTTATTCATAACTACTTGTTGTAGTTCTTCTATTTGATTTTTGTATTACAAATTCATTTCTTATTCATATTGCAGTTATTAGCTTATTTCCACATTCTCATCCGAAAGCTCTTTAATAGCTTGTTCTGCCTTAACTAAGTTATCAGATAATAATTCAAACTTCTCCATTTTGGATTGAATCTCATTCAATATGAAATTCTTCTCTTCCAATTCATCCTGCAAGAGATCCCTTTGATGCTACAACTCAGCTATTTACTTAACATATCGAGCCTCAGAAGTAGAAAGACCATTGATCAATTATTTATCATTCTCCTTATTATGCAATTTATAGTTCTCCTCTATTAGATGCTGCAATTATTGTTCTGTCTCCTTGATATATCCAGTTTCTATCAATGTATATAGCCGGTTTTAGAGATCAATACAAGTCTAAAATATATTTCCCATTTTACTTCATCTTCATTGTGATTCATTAACTTTAATGGCAATTCACAATAGAGAAACTAATGGAGATTATTCAATCTAGTTATTCAAAATAATGATACCTGTCTAAATAATTTTATTTCAATTCCTCCATTCTTTGAATTCAAAAATTTAATATTAGATAAAGCGAAATTCAAAATAACCATCCTATTTAATCGAAATTATCCATCTTTTTATTGTAAAGGGAATCAAGTGATTACTATTTTGTGTTAATACATAACAAACTCAAATACAAAATTATGTACTCAATTTGTATTAATTAATCAATGAGTAGATTCTCTATTTTATCGAATGATATGGACAAGGTGCATTCTGTCTAAGGGACAAGTCTTTGGTTAGGAAGTTTGAAGGCTGCCAAGAATTCTTGTCTTTTACGATAAAATAACATCAAGACTGTGATCACAGTAGCCAATAATATCACTCTTAAAATAGAGAATTTCAAGCATCATGTATTTAATAATAGTATGATAGATTTTTAGTATTGAAGATAGTACTTCATTTCGCATAATTGATTATTTCTAACAAATTAATGAAGTTATAGACGAGGGATTAAGAAATGGTTCAGTTTTGGTACATTGCATGGCAGGGATTTCCAGATCGAGTGCATGTGTGATAGCCTATTTGATGTAGTCTCAAGGATGGCCATACGAAAAAACATATTACTACGTAAAAGAAAAACGATTAACAATTAATCCCAATCCAGGGTTCAAGAAATAGTTGATTCAATATAGCAAAAAATTGGAGAAACTTCAAAATACTAAGAGTTCAAACGAGTCAACTCAATCGAGTAGATAATTGCCTTCTCCTAGAAACATGTAGAATATTTACATTTTATAATCATTAGACATTAGTCCCCATAGGATTTTATTATGCAATTAATCAAAAATAACATTAAGTCACCAAGCAGAAAGATAGAATAATTAGATTAATCTTCAACAGTGGAGGACAAAGAGATATACAGATTGTAATTGGCATAAAAGTTGTTTGCTCAGAGTCTTCAGAACAATTGTTAAAAGACAGTTCAAAATATGTCTGACCACTTTAAATATAATACTCCTCCTATCAAAATGAATATCTCTAACACCATTGATTACTTTTCATAAACTGATAGACTTTTTTGAATATAACTATTATTATTTAACAACTATCTTTATAAATAAATGTAAATATCACATCAATCATTATCCCTCACTAGATGGCTGCATGAATAAGATCAATAGAATTCTCCTTAAATCTATTAAGTAGTGAATTGTAATTCCATTTCAATTAATATCATATCATAGAGATTGTTAACAGGAAGCAACATGCATAGAAGAGAAGTGTGAGTTTGTGTTAAAGAAGATACGATTAAGAACCAAATAAATCAAGTATTTCACTTTATTATTCCAGATCTTATTGATTAGAGCAGGAACAAAAGTCAAATTTTTAGACCCCCAAGAGTTCCAACCACTCAAAACAAGATTTTAGAATTAAAAAAAGTCATGGAATTTCTATAACACAACTAACAATATAAATATGATACTCACAGAACATTCAACTTAAATGATCCTAAGTTTTAAAAGGAGACCTTATCAATTATTGAACAGAAGAAGGAATAGTTTAAAATCAGATTAAAGTATTTGTTATCTCAAAAATAGTCAATAATAAAATAAAAGATAGTTACAACTACTCTCAGAAATCAATTCTACTAACATATCGGCTGATAGACGAAATTATAGTAAGACAAAAAATTAGCTGAAAAAAACTCATTTTAAAACAGATTAGCAAATTGAAATTAAAAAATCCAACTCGATAAACAGAATTTAGAGTATCAAAGACATAATGCCCAAAATTTTAAAACATAATGAAATTCCTGGTCCACTTAATAAATAAGTCATATCAAAAGGATTAGAATTTTTATAATAAATGGTAGAAAGACAAAAGGAGAACATCTAGCATTATTTACCAAAACCATAAAAATATTTGAAATGATTTAGTAGTACTACTCGATTTTTTTAATTATAATATTTAAAAATCCATACAATTATTGCTTAAAAAACAATACTTACAATTGAACTCCAATCACATTGTTAAACTATAATATCTTTGGTTAATTCTATCTATCAACTTTATAATAAATTTTAATTCTCTAGTCTATCATATCTATTTTATATCTTTATACTTTATTGAGTTGGTTATACTAAAATGCAATATTGTTTAAACTGATACTTTTACAAGTCTATTAAATTAGATAAGAAGTTTGTTAGTGTGTATTAGTTGCACAGAATAAATAATTAAAATTATTTAAGAATGAATAAATTACTTCTCTTTATTATATTTAACAACATTAGTAGATTCATATAAAAATATTTATTAACTGGTTTCTTAGCCTTCTTTTGATTCCACATAAACAATGTTATATTTTTATGCAATAAAGAACGATTCTGAGAATTGAAAAATTATAATTGTTTTTCACTGATTTAAGAATATCCAAAAAGATGAAAGAAGTAATAAATTGATAATACTTATCAAGTTTACTCAGGTCTGATTGATATATCTTTAATTTATTGTAGATTAAAATATATAAATTTTAATCAAATTGAATTAAATTAAGGTAGGGAAATGATGCTTTTGATCAAATGGGCTGTATTTTTCACATAAAATTGTGTCAATATTTTGATGAATATAAGCATTACATTAATTTGGAAGTCAAATTACTAAAATTACTAAAAATATATATTAAAAGTACTTAGATGAAGAAACTAAAAAATATCAATTTTGATAGGCATTCATACAATCGATATTATTTAAGGTTATATGCTTAATAGGAGAAGTAATAGATAGCAAGATTGCTAGCAATGTTTAGGAATGTTACAAACCAAAATAAACTAATTTCTATATCGAGACGAAGAACTATTTTTAACTAAATCATGAAACTATTTTTACTTTATTAATAATATTTTTAGAATTTATTATATTGATTATTAATGATATTGCACTTAATAATGCATGGATTATAAGTATTATCATTATCGTCGATTATTACTTTAAAAATACTTGTAAAATTGAAAAGTAGAACAAGTAAATTGCGAAGTGAATGTAATTATATGCTACATCTTCAATTGTTTCATTTTATTAATGATATTCTTCAATTACATTGAGAGTGCCATCTGAATTTGATAGAATATTTTCATCAATCTCAATTGCTTTATCATCATCTAAGTTTTTATTAATTGACATTTATAGTTATATTAATAAATTATATTCATAATTTTTAAAAAGACAATTCCACAGATTGCTCTTCTTCAATAATGTATAATGGAGATTAATAATTCTAATTTAATTTGCTTCTTTGACTTTGCTCTACTTATTAATCTTCCTACTCATCTGGTAATTTAAGACATAATAGATCTTCCACTTCCTTTGTTAAGGTATCAATAGTCTTTTAATCAACTTGTTCTTAAGGTGGAGAATCATGGATGAAAAGATTGTATAACTTGTCATCTATTTGAATTTTAGATTCGTTTTATTCAAGGTCCAACCATTTTTATTCGAATGACTATAAATATGAATCTTACTCAAAGTTACCTTTTTCTCCTCCTTCCAGTTTCTTTTTTGAAGTACTTGTAATTTATTAATGTTGCAATATCTGACTTGTTCAATTTTAGAATCAATCTAATTGATCTCATTTTCAATTGACACTTTCTCCTATTACAACTTGAGCATTTGTGGCAATAGTGAAGCGTCTTAAGTGATAAATTGTTTTTTCTTTTTCTCCTCTTGTTCTTATATTTATTTTTTCATTTACACTAATTAGTTAATCTAATTTTGTAACTCCTCCTTTTACGATTACATGCACTGAATCTAGTCTTGTTCGTGAATCATCTTTAATTATTTCAAGGATAATGTTTAACTTCTAACTGTATCACATTACAACATCTAAATTGACTATTGCTTTTTCAATTAGGTTCTACTAATGATACACCCCGCATTTGAACTAATCATGCTAACATTGTTAATGTTCTTGTCTTGTTCCTTCATTATGCATGAATTGTTCTTCTTTCGTTTGAAAAGACCCTTATTTTAATCAGGAATGTTGAGCTTTTAACATATCTATTCGTATAGGTATGCATAATACTTTGTCTATTTTTTACATTCTCTCTTTAAGCGATTTCATTTTTGAATTAATTAACTATAATTATGTTAAAAAATTTATTAATCAAAAACAAAGTATGGCAATTCTATTTTAATATTATTTTAAATTAAATCATCTACTTAATAATTATTTAACAACAACATCCATTGAAGGTCTCTTCGTTTCCTCCTTGCTCCTCAATTCATTCACTAATTGCATAATATTCTTTGGCACATTCCTAGCAGGTAATTACTCATTCTTCATCGTCTTCTAAACAATCTCTTGCATCTCCAAACAATCCCAAGGCACCTCTCTTGCGAATATTTCCCATAACAATGTTCCATAAGCAAACAGATCTACTCCTTTGTCATAAGCCTTTAATACTCCATATAATATACTTACTCGTTTAGCAAATAACTCTGGAGCCATGTATGTTGGAGTCCCACTAAATTATTAATAACCCTAATTTAACTCAGACTAAACTAATCAAATCCAATATTTACACATCTCTTTGTTAAACCAAAATCACACAATTTCACTGTCTATCCTTAAAGTAAAATGTTGTGTGATTTGATGTCTCTGTGTACAACACCAGCTTAATGCATATATTGCAAAGTTCTGGCAATTTAGATGGCGATAGTATATTTGAATTGATCTGAAATTTAATGACTAATTGATCAGTTTTGTCTTACTTGGTCTTATGCAATAGATGATACAAACTTCCTCCTTGAATAAATTCAGTTGCTATCACCAAATTAGGTGGTTTTGTACAACATGCCATTAATAAAACTATATTTGGATGCCTTAATAAAGAGAGCATTTCGATTTCGTTATTGATTTCATCTAATAATTGTTAAGTAATATTTGGATTAAAGATCTTTTTTATTGCAATCTAATTTACATTTATGCTCTTACTTCAGTACCTCTAAAATATCCACGATGCACAATTGAAAAACCACCTTAAGAAATGATTTCTTGAACTTCAAATTCATTTGAATCCACTTCCAAAACATGGTTGGTATGTTACAATTCTTAAATTTATCGAATTGCTCTGCTTTATGTTTTTGGTCTTTCTGGAACGATTTGCTGTTCCTATTTTTATTGCTGATTAGATCCTGGACTTATTTGAAACAGCTTTTGTAAAATCTAGTTTAATTAGGGTTAATGAAAATGCCCATTTAATGTTTAAAATTTAGAAATTAGAGGATTATTGCTTAAGTTTAAGCTCTACAAGTTTGGCATGTTTAAAAGTTCTTCAGGTATTTATTCGATACAATTATTGCTTAAATCTAATTCTTATAAAGTTGTCAATTAAAATATTCTAGGTTCAATAGATGTAATCTTATTGTAGCTCAGATCTAAATGAACAAGTTTCAATTAGTAAATCTCAGGTGGGATGCTTATCATTTATTTGGCAGATAGATTTAAACGAGGTTCCCCTGATCGTTTAATTCTCCTGACAATCAATTAAATATCCTCCATACTTTATATAATATTATAAGTAATAAATAATATTGAATAATCATCAATATATTGGAAATTCAATACTACTTATATTATAGTAAAACTTTATTCAATTTTATTTTGCATTCTATTTTATTATTTTAGTATCTTCATCTAAATTTAATAATAATCATCCTTTTTAAGCAAATTTTATTTGATCTAAGAATTTTACTAAATAAAATGAGATTAGTTTTGTGTTCATAGATTTTTTAAGAGTATTCCTTAGGTTTAGTATTTGTTTGAATTATTTATTATAAGGTTACTTGTATTATAATAAGGATTAAGAAATATAATAAAATTTACAGAATATTTTTTACTAATGAATTATGATGATCCATAATTTACATTATTGAATATTGATGATGATTATGAACTATTGAATAAAGAATAAACAAATGGTTTGAATATTGAACCTTGGAATGGGAATTCTGATAAAGCATTTTTAGCAAAGAAACAACTAAAATTACCAAAACATATTAACTTTAAAATTAAGACTCCATCTAGAACAACTACTCAATAACGCAGACGTTCTATAGAGACCATTTAACCATCTCATTAAGAAAGCTGTCCAAAAATCGAGATGAAGACTCCGACTCAATCGTTTTAGATGACTAGCTTATCTCCTAGAAAAAACTCTACCCATCAGTATAAATAAAGCTGTTTGAAATTGATGTTCAAAAAACAAGTCCAATCAAATTTATTAACTTGGTCAGACTATTACAAACTTATTTAAAGAAATCATAATCAATAAGTTGTGAATTATAACCTTATTGGTTATAATATTTAACCATTAAAATTAGAGGAACGATAAAATCTATTCAATAAGTTTAGAATGAAAATAAAATAAAATACTAAAAACAAAACTGATTATTGATTTCATTTCAATCATTCTTCTAAATGCGTTTGAATTTAATTAACAACATTCTGGATGGAATTCCATTCATGAAATACCCATTAATCTTTCATCCTTATTCTAAATTCTGATGAATTCATTTTCTATTTGTAGTACTCATATAGTAATTCTCTTTCACTTGAAGAATACTCAAGAATCAGGTGAATTATGTGTAATTGATAACGAAAGAGTTTTCTGCTATTCTCTTCCGATTCTTAAACTAGTTCAATTAAAATATCAAAGAATGTTAGTTGATTTTCCTAATTGGTATAATTTAAGTATTGGTTCATTCCATTTTTATCTTGCATCAAAAATGTTTGAAGTACTATTTTGCAAATGGTTGTTTGAATATCACAGTTTTAGTGATTTTATAATAAAATGCAAATAGGTTTAACTAAATTTTGACCACAAATAAGTAGTTCGTGTAGCTTAGACAACAATCTCCCGTCATCACATTCGAATAGATTGAGCATTATTTCAACTCCTCTTTTAATAAAAATGACTTCTTATTTATTTAATAGGAAATAGACTGTTTCAGCCACTTCACCATAGTAGTGGTAAATCTATTTATCGTCTATCAATGTCCAATATTTGAGGAACTATATCATAAATACACATTACTTTTGCAGCATATATGATAATTTATTAGTTCATATGTCCCTGATGGATAGAATACCCTTGAGAAAGTGGTATCATCTTATCGATAATTCTTTGCATCTTATAGTTATCACTCAGTTCATCCTCATATATTTATGCGTCTACAGACTTTAGCATCCAAATAGCTGCATCAATGGTCTAAATAATGACATCGAACTACATCCAATAATTTAAGATTGCTTTCTTTCTCCAAAACTTCTTCAATCTTCTCAACTATCATTATTAATGGTTCTCCACACAATTATTCACCTCTTTCCATTATGTCTCTTATTTTGGCGCTTATCTCTTGCATCTATGTTTACTAAGGAAACAGTGATAAAAAGTAAAGTTTTCTTGATTCTTTGAATTGTTTCTCATTTCTCTATTTCCTAATATGTACATGAAACTGTTCTCTTTTCAGATTTAAGAGACTTGTCATATCATTCATCTTAGTTATTTTAAATTTAAATAAAAATTCCCGAAATTTTATCAATGTACGTTTAATTATTATAAATTTCAATTATAAAATTAAGAGAATAATGTGAATATTATATTTTATTGATTAAATATTTTTATCATTAATTTAGGAGATGATGTAACAAATGTCATTAAATTCATAATATAAAATTGCTTTAATATATAATGATACATACATCTATTTATTATTATGAAGACCATCAAATTATTTAGGATAATACTGATATTATGTATATTATTAATCAATCTCCGTTTATTATCTGAAACGAAACTCCAAATTTTGAATAATAATTCATTCTCTAAAAACTGGATCCTTAAAATTATTACATTTACTATAAGGTATTTAATTCTATAGAATTTATTTAAAAATCTGTTAAGTAAATAAGCCTTTCTTATTTCTTCTTTTAAATCTACTAATGAATAATCAATTAAATTAGTAAATATCTAACGTATGAATATGAGATTAGCTCATTAACAAAATTAATAACTCTAATTTATTTATATTTAAGTGGATTCATAATTGTAAGTAGTTTAAAATTTTATTAATCAATTCAAAATTTACCTAGAACACCTAATTATTAGGAAGAAGTGAAATCTGAAGTCTGAAATTTATTAATGATTTTAATATTTAATAGAATTTCATTGGAGAAAAGTATTATCCAATTCAAAAACTTTCTATGATGAAGATTTTTTATAAGGCTCAAACCTTATCTTTTTAGCTTATATAATTCTTAAGAAATCCCTTTTTAAATGGAAGCCAACAGAAAACTTCAAGTTTTCAGACTTCAATTTATATGCATGACCATATAAATAGTAATAAGTACTTATTGGATATTTTATCCTCTATTATATTATAATCTGTAAATAATTATCTGTTAAATAATCTTTAGTTTATAACAAATGGATTATATAAATTAATGGATTATTTATTAAATAATATTGAGGTAGAGATAGACTTAGATTAAAGTGACGATTCATCGAATTAGATATGTTTTAAGGTATATAATAAAAATCTGTAAACTTTTTGGATGGTTGAACATAAATGTGAAGAAATACAAAGATTTGGATTAGATGTTTTTAATTCTTAAATGCCTGAGGAAAGCAATGAAAGATTTCAATGGCTAATGGATTTATGCAATAAGGTTAATAAGGTTTAAAATAATGAACAATGCATACTTGAATTCTTTAAATCAAAACCAATTGAGATGAAAAGAAAGCAATCAAAAAAAAGAAGTCTTTCAACTTTTAGTCATTTGTTAAAAATGTCATGTATTGAAGAGACTAGAACTCATAGTAGAAACACTGTATCAACTAAGTAAAAACAATACACTTAAATAATACTGGAAAATTCATCTAGATTTTGTGATTTGAAAACAACTCGAGATTTTATTGATTTATTAACCTTGTTACATTATAGAGATATTAAAAAAGTTGGATCTGGAGCATAATCCTAAGCATTCAAAGCCCTTAATTAACATGAGCATTTGGTGGCTGTGAAAATTTCTCAAAACACTTAAGAAAATCTATATGCAGCATTAATGTAAAGACAGATAAATTAGGACGTGGCAGAAAACTTCGTAGGAAACTACTTGTTTTAGTATCAAATCTTAGAAGTGGAGGACATTTTAATCATAGAAGAAGAATTAGCACAAAACACTTTGGAAGATTTAATTGACAAAAAATAAAATCAGAAAGAGAATTTCACAAATGATGAGATTCTGCAAATCATCAAAGATATTGTTGATCAATTATACAATCTGCATATTGGGAGATGTAAACAATATCCATTAATAATTAATAGAATCGGCTCACAATGACATTAAACCTGAAAACATTTTGATTCAAGATCATAAATTTATATTGCATGACTTTGGAGCAATCAGACAAGTTCCAAAAGATCAAAACTCAGTTGAAATTAATTAAATATTTGGCACAATATTATATATGTCTCCATTAAAATTTGAACACTATCTCTCAACCAATCAAAAATAATAACTTGATATTCACATAACGCATACGATTGATTCAATCTCCAACAATTTTAAACATAATCCATTTAAATCAGATATCTATTCCTTAGGATTAGTCCTTTTGCAATTATTACTACACAATGACAAAATTAATTTGAGAAAACAAATTGAATGTCTCTTTTATGAATAAAGACAATAAAACTTGCCAGGCTTAATTGAAAAATATGAAATATACCTTTATCCTGAAAAGTTTTTCCTCTTCGACTAAAAGTTAAAAAGAATAAAGCCTTTATTAAAGTTGCTACTAGATGAAAATGAAGATACCAGAATATCTACCATAGAATTAGCTACACTGTTCAATTCTTAAATTTGCACCTCTATTTAAACATCTTTTACTTAACAATTTGTCCCTACAGTCTGGAAATCTGAATAAGGCAGCTCTTAATTGGCATATAGTTTAAAATCCCAAATATATCAAGGTGCATACAATATAGAAAAATAAGAGAGGGAAGGACAAGGCATAATGTATAAGGCGGCTAAAAATGATTTAATTTTTAAGATTCAAAGACATAAGAAAGATAAGAAATCTATATGTGAAGACGATTAAGACTTCGAGATAAGCTAAGTAACTCAACTATATGAGTCTAAATAAGCACTTAGCACAAAGTAAAGTTTAGTTTAAAATCAACTCTAAATTCTTTATTCTGGAGTATGGTTAAAGAATTTACCTCATGGAAAAGGAGAGTTGCATATATATAATACAGTGAGTGATCTCAATTACAAAGAGGTTAATATTGATTATGGAAAACTGATTAATAAAATAGATGATCATCACGAAGAGCATCAATTATAAATAAATTCATAATTTTATTTTGGATTATTAGATTAGAAAACTACTATCAATAGACTTTAGGTTTAGTATTTCTTAAATATAAGTGAAAGGTTGGCTGAGGATGATTTCATTGTTGGAAAGTATTATTACAAGTTTGAATTTGATGCCACAACCCAAAAATATTATGGATATTAATAACCTTATGATTTTACTGTTATTGATGTCCTAGGTTTGAATGATAAAGAAATAATTTGTCTAATTGTAAGCAGATTTATAAAAAATCTTAGAAGCAAAATCTCTCATTTCGAAATTCGAAGATATGTGATTGAAAAATAGATTTATCTTAAAGACAGCAATAATAATTATATTTATATCCGATTTGATGGACAACATTACAAGGAGTCACATTAAAAGCAGCAAAAAGAATAATCAATTAGAAAACCTATCTAACCTCCAATGGTTTAAAATAAGTCAACTACTGCTTGTTGTGTAAAGCAAAATAAAAAGATTAATCAAAAATAATAGATAGAAATTGAAATACAGTCTGATGTATTAGAATCCTAAATTGTTTTAGAATGTCTCAACTAATAAAAGTCAAATGTGAGTGAATTGATTCTCTAAACTGCTTCCTTATCTTCCCATGCATTAGAATGGCTATTTGCTGATGACATCATTTCTTAGGTACTTTTTTATCTAATTTTAGATTGAAATACTAAGCTTTAGTAATTCCTAAATCAAAGACAACTAACTTAATTTGATTTTGATGAGTTAATCTGTGACTTAAGTGAGGGATTTAGATTTATCATATACTTAATTATCAGTATAAACAATCACTGCCTTAATTAATTCAGACAATTTAAACAAACTTCATAAATTAAGGATGGCTGGATGTCTGTGGTGTTAATAATTTGAAGATTTCATTGCGTGTGACAAATCTTAGAAGTTAATTCTATTGGATATCTCCCATAATAAGTGGGTTGACTCCAACCTCCTCAAATTATTCACCCCTGTGTACTTACCTAATCTTAACCAATTGAATTTGAATAAGACTTCATTAACAGATAAAGATCTCAAGAAGTTTTCTGAGACACCACTCGGGAAGAAGGTTAATATGATGCCATTAACTTCTAAGCAATAGGAATAGCAGATGATTGATTTTAAGATTTCAATACACACAACTAATAGTCTATTTGCGAATGTCAGAAATTTAGAGAAGTATGGTTACATGTCTTATCATGATATGCAGGAGAATAATTATATTAAAGACGAAACTCTTAAGAGAATAGCTCATTCGCAAGGTTTACAGAATATTGAATATTTGAATTTAAAGAAATAGGATATCACTCATTATGGAATGAAACATTTTCTGTAATCCTAATTTATTACTAATATCATTTCAATAAACTTATCAAATACCTAAATAAATGGGGAAGTATTAAAGTAAATATATTCCTCTAAAATATAACACTTGAAAATCTTAAAACTAAAAAATTGCAATAGTATTTAGTTTGACGATTTATACCTCTTTTTAAAAAATTATAAAGCAGCATATCTCTAAAAATTTTACATTAGTAGCAAATAAATATCTACGAAAAAACTTGTTACTGAGTTGAAGAATCTATAATCATTGACTTAAACCTAAATCATTTTCAATGAGTATTAATTAATATTAGCATAGTTAAGAAAAGCAAACTGATATATCTGCTTTGCTTACCACCATTCTGACTTGGGTAGCCATTTTGATAAGCAAGCAAAAACTACAAAAATTAACATTAGACTTAAGGGATTGCAAAGGAATCAACAATGGCTTTGACTTATTCTTAGAAGAGATCCAATAATTGAAAGGAGAATAATCCAGTATGCTGATTTTTAAAATCTCTAAGTAAGATATTGTCTAATTAAAGTTCGTCAATGCCAATTGCTATGAGAAATTAGTTGGAATAGAATTACAAATCAATTCAATTTGTTTAATGATAGTTATTTTAATTATTTAATGAAAGAACGTTTTAAAAAGAAAGACAATTTCAATAGTAAAATGATTCTTACTCAATTATTTTCACTACTATGCACCTATTATAGTGGATTGATAGTAGTATGCCTATTTCTGGATTTTGCTGTGGGATTATAAGTAAAGTATTAAATGAATCAATAATCATTAGTTTCATTTAGGGTAAGTTTGGGACTTCGGAATCTATAGCCATGATACTTACTTCAGTGTGAATCTATTGAGTAATATATTCAACATCTTAGTGGTTGTGAGTGGATTGGTAAATATGAGATTATATAATTTTAGATCTTTATAGTAGTAAAAGGAAGCAAAGTGCTAGATTTTGTATTCTCCTTGTATTTATGGCATTTCCTTATTTGTTGTATTTTAAGCTCTTCTGAATTCAATAAACTGTGGTTAATAATCAATACGATCCTAAGTATTCTAACAATACTTTTGGGAGAATATCTCTGTGTTAGATTTGATTAATAAGACACACTCATTATTGATAGATTATTTAAAAACAAGAAAAAACCTGTTGCTGAGCATAAAAGAAATGATGATATAATAAAAATCAATATTTAATGAAAACACTCTAGTTCAATAAATTTATCGACACATCTATTTCTGAGTACTTATAATGGGGGACACTCTATTAATAATTTTATGGTCTTTTGCTTTCTATAAGCTTAAATCTAAATTTAAAACAAAAATTGTTTATTTAAAGCTACTATTGCAATTATCTATGTTTCTATTAATTTAAAGACTATTAAAAGATCCTCAGAATACAAAATGTTATTAAATACAATAGTGGATTACAAAAATATCATTCTTGAATTTTAATGAAGAAATATGTTCATTTGATTATTTATATTTTTTCTTAGATATCCTTTGGTATGTTCTACTATACATTTATTTGATCTGTTTCACTTATGTATTTGTGGTAAGTTCCCCATAACAAAATTCCATTCTCCCAGTATCCTCCAGCAATTAGATTCTAATCACAATAAAATCCAATGCTATTAGGGCTACCATCTGCATTCTAGAAACCTATATATAATTGTCGATTATTTCTAATAATATCTGGTTCATTTTCAAATTGCAAATATTTCTCATTAACATCAATTTCTTTATCTAATTTATTCTTGTTATACACTTCTTTTAATTTTATATTATGTACATAACCTAAATTAAAATACAGTTCTACCTGATATCAAAGTATCCATAAATTAATAAATACGCTTGAAAAATCTTAGTTTCTTTAGATGATTTAATTTTTATCTAAATTAATAAATAGTTTACATCTCGTTTTGCTCTTGCTTCTCCTATTCTTTCTATAACAGTTTAAATTCTTCATATTACTTGATTTACTCTTCCGTTATAGTACCATAGTATTGGAATAATTGGTTATTCATCAGAGATATCCATATTCCCCATATAAATTCACCCTCTTCCCATATTCCATCTTTTATAGAATAGTTTCCTTCAAAAAGAATTCCTATAATTAATGTAATTATAATACCTCTCCCATGCAATGTTTATTAATCTTCCATAAGGCTACCAAAGTATAACTAATCCTTATTGATTTGTTTAGTTTCTTAATATTTGATGAATTGTAAATAATGATATTCTTCTGGGATTTCAAAGTAAAGTAATAGTTGTCTGTGTTGATTCACCACTTTAGGATTCATCACATTTTATAGAATTTAGGAGATTTTCTCTTGTTCTTACTCGTCCCACTAAAATCTTTTGATATTAGATGTTTTCAACTCGTCATAATCCTTAATTGTCTTTAAGTAGTTTGTTTATACTATAATTGATTTCATTTATCTCTGAACCTACTCATCAACCACTCCTTCTTTAGATATGATTTCTCTTGCTTAATTTTCAACCAACCATAATCCATAAACAAATTATCCATTTTTAAATAGTCCATCCTATATAAATGTTTATCCAATTATGATTCCTCTTCCATGTAAGGTTCCATTCACATTTTAGCCATAATAAATAGATTAATCCTATTATTCAAGTGTTGTTATTTCACATTATTCTGTTTCAATGTCAATTTGAATACTGCTGAGAATAGAATTATGTTCTTCTCTTAATTTCTCTTACCAATCTGCTAACTTTTGAATGAAATCCTTATTATCAAAGTCTATGTATTTATTTAGATATTCAAATACCTTGCAAATACTATGAGATTTCTTAAATTTCATCTTCTGTCCAAAGCAATTTGATTTGAAATTCATTGATCACTTTTTTTAGAATAAGGTGTCTTATCTTTAGAAGTCTTTGACTAATAGATTATTGGATAATTGAGAATTCCTTTTTATTGATTTGATTTTGTTTGGATATATAATTATCGACTAAAGTTCTGTAGGAATTAAATTATTCGAAAACAATTTATTGAGTGAATTCAATATCTTATAATAGTTACTGTGAGGAATCTTTAATTGATTTTTCAAGGTCTTGAAAGTCGTTTGCATTCATGAGTTGATGATTTTAATGAGTTTCCAAGAGACATTCGCAACAACAGTAATATTGTTTGTAGCATTCTCTTTCGAGACAGACTGATTAGATAATTTACATATGTTGGAGGCATAATTATTTTTCCATTTAATTGCTTTGAAATTTATTTAATGTTTAATTTGCTAATGAAATACATTATTGTTTGTAAACTAAAATCTTAATTAAATTTTTTTTTAAAATCAAAACAAAATCATGAGCAAAGCCAGATAAATGAACAAAAAGAAGAAGTTCGTTGCCGATGGTGTCTTCTAAGCTGAATTGCACTCCTTTTTGAGCAGAGCTTTGACTGACGCTGGCTATGCTGGATTTGTTGTCAGAACAACCCCAGTCCAAACTGACATTGAAATCAAGGCTGCCAACACTGCAGGAGTCACAGGACCAGAAGGAAGAAAATTGAGAGAACTCACAAGCTTAATCCAAAAGAGATTTGGATATGCCAAAGGTACATTGTGAATTTATATCTTTAATTTAGAGGCTCTTCAATTGATTGTTGCCAGAGTCCAATCAAAGGGATTGTGTGCTCCAGCCCAAGCTGAATCACTCAAAACCAAATTGCTCGCTTAAGTACCAGTCAGAACAGCTGCCAACGCAGTCTTGAAATAAATCATGGCTGATGGTGCTATTGGTGCCGAATGTATTATCTCTGGTAAATTGGGACAACAAAGAGCCAAGTCAATGAAATACAGAGCTGGTTACATCATCTCCACCGGTCAACCAAAGAAAGACTTGATTGATGTTGCTGTCAGACATTGCTTCTTCAAACAAGGTATCATCGGAGTCAAAGTAAAGATCTACAGACCATATGACCCATCTGGTATTTCATTATAATTAACCCTTCCTTAGGCAAGAAAGGAATTCCCATTGAAGTCCCAGACAAAGTCAGATTCCCCGAATAAAAGTACGAATAAGAAGAGGAGGAAATCAGAGAACTCATTAATCAATGATATCAATGTATTCTAATATATAAAATAATTAATCATGTCTTCAGATTATGTATATATTCCCAATCTCATATTAGTCGACTGTAAAAGAAGTCATTCTCTCAATGTTGGCAAGTCCCATATGGCAAAATCAATATAATTCCTTTGTTGATGAATATTGCATCTATTTCGACGACGATGAAGAAAACTCAATTCAACAAAATAATTTCTTCAAGCAATTTCAAACTGAAATGGCAGCTGTCTATGACTCCTTCTTCAGCTCTCTAGGCTTAGACAATTCCGATGAATTGCAAATCAAAGTAATTATCGTAATCCTCATTATACAGGTTATCAAAGAAATACTTAATAGTGATGAAGAAGAAGAAATTGATGTCTAATAATTGCTAGCCTTGGGAGACTTTCAAGTTTTCAAAGCAGAAATGTCCTATTAAAATAAACGAAGAGAAATAGCAGCCTATCAATAATTAGTTGATGATGCTGAAGATGAAGAAGATGATGAAGACGAATAAGAAGAAGATCCTCAAGCAGAATAGGCCTAAAAAATGCTCATTTTAAAAATCAAATTGGAATATGAATAACTTCAAGACTCACTTGAATTAAAATAAGCTATGCAAATCTCTTTTGATAATCCAAGTATATCTATTTATCAATACTATTAGATTAATAGAAACTAGATTAAATTTAATAAATGCTCGAAGTAGTTTAAGCTAGGTTATAAATTCTCGAAAAAGAAGAAGAAGGAATGCAATAAAAACAATAAATGCCCTAAAATAATGATAGAAAAAATAAATTACTTGCTTAACTTAACAATCTTCCTCTAATTGATTTGGATAAAGAGCAAGAAATATTTACAAAAATCAAAGTAGATGCTAGTAGAATCTGAAAATCGACTCTATTATCATGATTTATCATAATTATAGAATTTGCATATTTTCTATTATTTTTAAATCTATGTTGGCAGAATTGTAAGCAAAATAGACTAAATTGGCCTTGCAAAGAATGACTCCAGAAGAGAGAGCAGCTTTTGAAGCTAAGAATAAGCCGCCTCCTCCACCCACTAATTCTGCAGATTTCTAAGCTAAACTTGCCATGCTCAATTAATAAGAACCAGGACTTGCATAATCATAACAAACAGCCCCTCCTAATACTCAAGTCATAGTGAATAAAGCTGCTCCTCCTCCTCCCCCACCTCCACCACCTCCTCCTCCTCCCAAAGGAGCTGTATACAAATTCTCATATTATTATTAAAGCCACTTCCTCCACCTCCTAAACCTCCTGGTCCTCCTGCTGCTAAATCAACAACCAATCCACCTAACTCAACTCCAACAAAGCCAGCCTATTAACCTCCTCCACCTGTGTAGAACCTACCTCCTCCTCCACCACCTCCACCTCCTCCTCCAGCTAAACAAAACATAATGCCTCCTCCACCGCCGCGACCAGTATAATAATAATTTTAAGTTCCCGCTTAATAATAAATGTAATAAGCAGGCAACGTTACAAATTGTCAGAATCTAGGTTCATAAAAGTAATAATCAAATGATGCACCTCTTCCGGTTACAAAAAACCAAGGTAGTATGGCATATTATATTGTTTAGGAGAAGTTGTGGGGGATACCAAGTAAGTCGAAATTCATGAACTTCAAACAGATAAAAAATAAAAGATTGGACTCAATTACTTTGTAGTTATTGGTGGTGTTAATTTGTAAGAATCGCTATAAGCAACTACATTTGAAAATATTGATAAAATTAACCAATTAACTGCGCCTTCTTTAAATGAAAATAGGCATCCAGAATTCTATTCTATCAAAAAAGGATTCAGAAAATTGGATTAGAATCCTAACTAAGCCGTGATTTACTTTTCAAACTCAGATACAAAATAAGTAAAAGTTACCAGAAATTTTGAAAAATACCTGAAGAATGACAATAATTCTTGGACATGCAGTTAAAATAAGGAACATTTGTAATTATTAAAGAAGAAGTATCGAAAGGATATTGATAAATACAAAGAAGATTAACTTAAAGCCATTTAATTAGCCCTCTAATAAGCTCTCTAAGAAACAATTTAAGAAACAGTTGAAGAGAATGTATTGAAAGAAATAGATGAAAATCGATTTTAAGCAGCCAGTAAAAAGTTGTAAGAAATAATAAACATTAAAGTGAGCAATAATGATTACTCTTCCCTATAAACATTGCTTCCATAGATTCAAGTAAAATTCATTAAATCTTTCTTAGAAATTTAAAGATACTAAGTAGATTTATGATGAATTGAATCCTGAGGCAAGATAAGATCTCGCAGGTACTTTAGAATCCATGATGACGGCAATAGAATCGATGATTTTGTGAATTTTAGATATTAATATTACCAGATATAAAAAATATAGATAGCAATAATCCTACCCAATTTATAGATTAAGTATGAATAAAGTTCATTTGCTTTAGTTATTGTTATTGATTAATCTTTTGTTATATTTTATGAGTTTTTGAGTATACTATTTTACTTTTTGTTTTAAATACACTATTTCTTAATTTTATATTGTTAACTTGTCTTCTAAAGTCTTCATTTACTCTTATTTCAATTAGACTGAATTTTTGTAGTTCTACTCCATAATATTTAAGTATTCTTTAGCGTTTTTTTAATTCAAGCTTTATCTTTTCTAGATTTTTATTTGTTAAGTTAGTAATTGCACTTAAGCATTTAATTATCTAATTGTTTTTATTGAATTTTTGAGATGGTTTTCTAATTCAGTAGGATCTTTTTTCTCTGAATGAAAAGAATAATTAGAATGGCTTTTTTTTAAATGATTAAAATTAACATTGTTCTCATCAAATTAGAAAGATGCCAACT
This sequence comes from Paramecium tetraurelia, assembly GCF_000165425.1. Taxonomy (NCBI): domain Eukaryota; phylum Ciliophora; class Oligohymenophorea; order Peniculida; family Parameciidae; genus Paramecium; species Paramecium tetraurelia. The sequence goes on along the minus strand of NW_001799544.1, from coordinate 274,334 downwards.
CTTATTTGATCTCATCTTCATTGATATCAAATGCTGTTGTGTTGATGTCTTCTCTAATATAATGATTGTCTCCTTATTAATCAATTGAGGAGAATGCTCCTGTTTTGCCATTTCCAATTGACTCTTATTTCTCATATTTTTATGTCTAAATAAGTAATTCTAACTCTGCTTTCTTTACCATCAACTCATTGATCGTACTAGTGTAGATCTTATTTTGATTATTTAATTTCTGATTTTAGATTTTGAATGAAGAAGTCTGAGATAACAATTCCTAAAGTTCTTAATTATTATTCTATATTAATGAAAAATCTATTACATTAATTTACTCTAAAAATTGATCTTTTTCTTTGCAGTTGTTGGATTGTAATTACTCAATTTCTATTTGCAATCTAAGTATTTATCTATTTTAGGTAATTTGAATTTCTTCCAATTTAGAATTACTTTCTTTAAATTGTTTATTTTAATTTATTAAAGAGATGTGCATGTTTTCCTTAATTTCTAACTACCTTAAAATCAATGTTTTACTTCATTCTCTAGCTTGTTTATTTTATCTTCTAAGATAAATATTTATTCTAAATGACTCTTTAATTTTTGATCCACTGTAAATTCATTCTATGCAATTTAATCTAATAAATATTAGTTCCACACTTTTTCTTATTCTTACAACTATTCATAATGTTTGGTTTGCAGATGTTCCAATCTAGTTTACAATTCCTAAATATGACTAGAATGAACTAAAATTAGTTACTTCTTATATTGACTCACTTCTTCTTGATTGTTTAGACTGGGTCTTCTGGAAGAGTGTTGCAATTGTAATTCTAATTGTTCTATCATCTAATCTTTTTCAACTATGATATCGATTGCACTTTTCTCTAATTGCTCAATTTAAATTTAGAGTTCATTAATATGTTATAGGCCTTAATCATATGCTTAGATCATGCTATTAACATCTAAGTTTCTAAACTCTTATAAAGAATAGATGGTGTTAGACATCAATTTAATTACGTATATAATTAATATTATTTACAGATGTATAGTGTAAGAATAATACATTAATTTATTTGAATGAACAATCAAATTTGAAAGTAGAAATTAAATAACTCATTCTTAAGACAGGTTATTGGATTTGGAGGCATATTCAAAGAAATACACAAAAAAACTATATTTGTTCACTATTTAATATAATTCTAATATTCCATATTGTTTGCAAAATCATTTTATGATCGGATATTAGTAATTTTATGAATTGCTTAACAACGTTGGGTTTTCTCCATAAATATGATTTCATAGATTATTTGATCAATATTTCCAAATACTATATTTTTAGCCCTTTTAGAGAGTTTAAATTATTTTTAACTTAAATAAATGTTCTTTAAAATATTTCATGATATATATGAATGCTTGCTTATCATTAGTTAAAATTCTTTATATGTTTACATTTTATAATTATAAATTTGAGGTAAAAATTTCCACAAATGAGTAAAAGAAATAATATTCAAATAAAGTATGTTTGAATCCTATTGGGATAGGAACTCTGAATATCATTTGTAATATGTACGAATTCACAATTATATAGATAAAATTTCGACTTACTCAATTATTCATAAATAGCAGTATTTGAGAGGAAAAAGAGAATGATGTTAGCTTTCCATTAACGTTGATTGATATTTCTAGGAAACAGATTAACTTTGCTTGTTTATAAGAAATAGAAGGTTTAGAGAATTTTTTTATTTGTCTGATAATGATGCTATTCTAAAGGTGGGAATGTTGTGGATATACTAAATTTTGGGTTTGCAGCTACAGGGCAATTGATATATGAGTGGAAGGAACTGTTTCAAAAAGAAATAAGAACCATATTTTTTTCAGTTTACTTTGTGGCAAACAATACAATTAATTATTTATTCGAAAATTTGCTAAGGTTTTAAAAAAACATATAAATTAGATTCATTAATAAAAAAAAAAAGTATTTCAGAATGGACTAAAGCGAGAATTTTGAATAGGATCAGGGACCAATTGACTATTATAAGGAATCAATTAGGCTATATTACTACAATATTGTTTTACATTCTTATGTAAATAATTAGTATTTAGAATTAGTTAGAAAGGGTGAACTAGGAAAAAAATGAGATTAAGTCTAAATTGTAAAAATTCTAAGTTTTAGAGGACTAAGAGAGTGATATATCACTGGAGGATAAACGGAAAAGGAATAGGAGAAGTGCTGTTGAAATTCCTAGAAGTCATGTATGCACAATCTCTAATTGTAATAAATCCTATGGATCTGAGGGTTCATTGATGTAACACATGAAGATCAAACATGGCATGGTGATGAATCAGGATAAAATTGGTCAAGTTCTTGATCAGTTTAGATTCCAATATAGTAGTAACTCAAACTGATTTTAATTAATATAATTAATGGATCTATGTATTTTACATTCTAGAATTAGATGATTCTTCAAAGGCAATTCTGCACTAAGAAATTTAAATGAATTCTAACAATAGTAGATTTAAAAAAACAAATTGCTATTCTTTGAATAGTTTTAGGATCAGCTCTTTCCAAAACAGCTTTGCCATTAAATCACGGAGTCAAGGATAATGCTTATAGGCTTATGTTGTTCTTTAGCAAATATCTTTGAAGAAGACTCCTTTGTAACAAGATAAAAACTAAAATTACTCAATTAATAATCTAAGGTTTAAGAATTTATTCATTTCAGTATATTGCTTGTAAAATCTTTATCGGCAGTGTATTTAATTCAATAAGTTTGGCTAGGTTTTATTTATAGATGAGTTTTATGATTTTGTTGATTATGTTTATAATATTTGTTAATCAAAAATAGATATAATTGAAACTCTAAAACCATTCAAAAGTAATGATGATTACGAATATGATTTGTTTAGTAAAATTTATTGAACCTTGTATTATGAAAATATTTAGATGATTAAAATTAAAATATTTGGAATCAAGTTTATGTTACTTAGATACCAAGAGTTGTTAGGCCTTTTAAATTGAAGTTAATTATCAACTAAATATAACAATACACAAAATCAATTACTTTGGAGAATTATAAAATTGAAAATGGCATTATAATATTAATCTATTAATCATAATAACGTGGAATAATCAAACTAGTTCTCAATTATTCTCATAATTCTGGTGTGAAGACTTGTAACTTAATAAATTAAGTTCTATTAGAATTTAAGTAAATAGTATATTTCCATGCTCACTGGTTGCTAGGAGTTCTACACTTTATCTAATTTTATTAATTGTTTCTCTAGTTTTTTCGTTTGCTTGCTTCTGAAATCCAACTTTTTTGATTTTCCTCTATCATCATCTGAGTATTCTTCATCTTCTCTTAAATTATAATCATCATATGATGTATCTAAGGATAATTATTTTTAAGACTTTTTCTCCATAAAATAATAAATAAAATTTCAAACTTTATCAGGATTAAATCTTATAGATAATAAATCATGATATTTATTTTAAACAATTTCAATTAAAACAATGATAATTTTATTAATAATTCTGATATTATTTTGAGTATATAATTAAATAATAAATTATTACGAATTCTAAAAAATTTCATTTATTCATTTTAAATTTAGAGACTATTTAAAGAATTGATCAAATATATGTCGATTTTTTTACATATTTACACATATAATTGAATTAATTAAATTTTAATTAATGTATTAACCTAGTATTGATTAGAACATTATATAATCTACAACAGTTAAAACAATTAAAGAACTAAAAAAATTGGGTGATTCTAGGATTAATTTAGAAGCGGAGGAAAATAAAATTAATGATTCTACTTTGAGTGGAAAAAACTCTCCTGGTGGAGAAACATCAAAAACTTAGCATACTAAAATTACTATAATTAAAAAGCCGACGTTTAAATCCAATGCTTAAACATAGAATCGCATAGTTTCTATGAAATAGACCATCAATAAACCGACTGAAGAAGCTACTGAATAAAGTAATGTTTTCAGAAGGGCCTCATTAAGATAAGGTTCAATCAAACCTTTGAAACCTAATACATAATTATAATTAGAAGGAAGTGACCCTGTTGATTTGAGTAATGCACTTAATTTAGTTTTAACCAAATGCAAGAACTTAAGAGATTAGTTTGAAGAATTACAGCTTACGAATACTTTGATTAACAAATTTATAAAAAATGATAAACAATTTCATTTTACATTTTAGGCTTTTCTTGATGATTTAGTAGGTAAAGGAAAGTTATTGCAAAATCTAACTAATATACAAAAACCAATTTTACAAAAAATTGAATAATTTACAATCAATCATGTTAAAAGGTGTATCTAAAAATCTCAGATCAACCAACAATATGAGGAAAAGACAAAGCATGTTGATACTTTATTTAATAGATACTATAAAGAACTGGCAAGCTTTGGATAAAATGTAAAATACTTTTGAACAGATAATAATAGTTTGAATGATGATGTTAGTATTGTTTATAAAAATTACATTTGATATATCTAATTATCTCATTGCACCATATTATCATTATATAAATTAATATATTTCATCATGATCGATATAAATTATTTACTTTAATGTATTCGATGATTTCAGGTGTTAATACACCTAAACAATCTAAATATTCAGTTTTAGAATTCTTGATCCGTTTCCTAATTTCAGTGGAGCTAATTCCGTATTCAAAATTTTAAACCAATTCATATTTTGGAGGTAGATTTGTAATTTACTCAATTTTATGTGAACTTCTATTGAGAATGATAAAATTAGTTTCTGCAATCAACTTTTAGCCCTCAACCCAATTAGGTAAGGTATTTACTAAATCACTGCCAATTACAAAATGAACATTTTAATATTTCTCCCTCAGTTTTTATAACAAGTAATATGTTGGCACCAATTATCCATTTTATAATTCATAATCATCAATGAAAACTGAATCTATATTTTTTAATTAATCTTTAGCTCATTAAATATTCAAATACTTTCTACCAGCAATTAGAGCATTTTATATCTGTGTAATCCATCTGTTAATTATTTATCTTTTCTATTACCACATGGTACCAAAATTATTTTCTATAAGATGTTTTAGTTTATTAATTCAGCTATCATTAATAAATGACCAATTGTAGGAGGATCAAATGATCCACCAATAATACCGATTTTAATTTAGTTTTATTTCATGAAAATAATTATAATTATTATTAAATCAATTAAGCTTCATTTTCATTCTTTGCCACTAGTAAATCAATTCTTTCCAAATACTCCAATTCATCTTATAGTTTATTGATAATTTGAATTTACTTTCTTTCCCCTTTTATTAAGAACTTTTAAACTTTCTCAGCTACATTCTCAAAAGGCTAGAAATTCAAATTTATCTAAGGAATTATTGGACCAGGAGTATTTCTCAATTATTCCCAATTGATGGATGCTAAAAATGGATGATTTTTTATCTCCTCAATTGATCCATATCCTAATCTTTGAGTGTAATCAGGATTTAATAATTTTGTTAACAAATCAAAAGCCTATTGTGATATTTATTCTTCTGGATCATTACCAATTTCTGGCCATTCAATATCTCCTTTTAATATATTTTGATAGATCTTTTCAACAGATTCATCATTAAAAGGAGGAATACCGACTAGAAATTCATATAAAATAATTCCAAGAGACCAAAAATCTTAGGATTTATGTGAAAACGATTGACCTCTAATAATTTCGGGTGCAATATAATCTGGAGTTCCAATAATTCTTCTATCAGCATTCTCTGGAGAGATATTAGACTTCTTAAATGATCTCCCCTTCTTCATCTGATAAATTGGGGAAGGAGATGAATCACTTTATGAAAAACTCTATTGACTACACTTCTTAATCATTTTCTTATTGATGCCCAATTCACTAAGACCAAAGTCAGCCAATTTGATGTGTCCATATTAATCTAATAGTATATTTTCTGGTTTTAAGTCTCTATGAACAATATTATTATTATGCAAATATTCCAATGCTATTAATATCTCAGAAAAATAGTGTCTAGCGATGTTCTCGTCAAAAGCCTAAAATAACCTAAGTAATTTACTCCTTCATTGATTAGAATTTTAGAGAAATCTCCTCCAATCATATATTCTTAAGCAAAACATAAGGATGACTCATGTTAAAATGAATAATAAGCTTTGACTACATAATCCCCTGTTAAAATTTCAAATATGTTTCTCTCTTATTTAAGTTATTCAAACAATCTTTCGAATCTTTTATTGCAACAATTGATTATTTTCATTGCATATAAGTCTCCTGTTATTATTCTTTTTACCAAAAACACACTACCATATGCTCCTTGTCCTATTTGTCTTATGAAATTAAAATCTTTTAAGCCTATATTTCTTTCCTTTATCTTATTCTTAATGTCTGATCTAATTATTTCAGTATCAGAGAAGTAACCTCTTTATAATTCCAGAAAACAAGCACTCTCAAAATTTAAATCATCTTCCCTCTACTTGGGTTCATTTACTTATACTATAGTATCAATAATATCGTCTTGTTCACTATCTGAACTGCCAGTTTTGGCAAAATAACTTTTCTTTTATATTTCTTGTTTATGTTTTGGTTTTTCTGATATTTAATCCTCTTCTGATGAAAATGTAGAGTGTCTCTTTGGCCATTCCGATAACTTACCCCTTTTTCTGAGACTTTGAATTATACATATCGATTTGACTGGAGTGTCTTGTCCAGAAATACTTTTTCTATCTGATTGTGTATCTTCGGAAAAACTTGACTTATGTCATAATTTTATACTTAGAAGAATTCAAATAATCAGAAAATGAGTTCATTCTATTATGAGTTTCGCCATTAGATATAGGACTGTCTTTACTGAACTTGCTTAATCTAAAGGAAATGCTGGGAATTGCTTAAAACTTTTCTTATAGGTTTTCAAAATTTCTTACTTTTATAACATAATTCTAATCTCTAATTTATCAGACTGTTCATCTGCTCTATCAAATTCAAAATCTAAGGGTTTCTTATAAATTATTGGGCTTAAATGAATTCATTTTGAGATATAAGATGATCTAATATAAATGGGTATTAAAATACATTTAGCATCTACCTCTGAATTTAATGATCTTTCTCCGTAGGAAATTAAGACTTGGAGTATTTTATATTCTTAATAAATTTCCTGTGTGTATTCGGGTGAAATCTAATCCCATTTCAATCTAAGACTGTTAAGGCTATTTTAGATAAAACTTCAATACTATTTTTAACCCCTTGAATGAATTTAGTGCTTTGTTTTATAGGCATTTTCACAAACTTTGGCAACTTACAAATTCAACCTGATTTCCTTTCTTCGAAATTCAGCACGAGACTTGCAAGTTTCGTTGTGTAATTTAAGAAAATCAATCTTTATTGGCAAATTGCAAATTCTACAGATAATTTTATGTTCCATTAATTTATTTAAGAACTTATTAAGCAATAACCAGTTTTTCTGATTGGAAAGAAAACTCTTTTCAATAAATAATGAATTTTCAGAAAAAAGCACAAATTCATAAATATTCCCAACTTTTAAACGGTGTATTTTTGGGGATGTTCAAAATGAAACGATATTCTCTCTTCAAAAAACATAGACCCACTATATATAATTTTAGATCTTATGAAGAAATTGACCATAATTATCAATAATGCTAAATTAGAAACAGCCTAAGACTTAGATGACACTTTAAATCTGTAATAAAATTATAGAACTTTCACTACAGCAGAAGCACTAAATTTTGAATTTGCTGTTTTATTTTTGACTGTGATTGGAGCACTGTTCATCTTCAAAGGAATTGCAATTCCTATTCAAATTGTAATAGGTGGATACATAGATTGAAAAGCAAGTAATTGACTTAAGGAAATAAAAAAGAAAAAGCTAGAGATTTACATAAATTATTTTTGATGAATATAGATACATCGTAATATTATTTTATTATCTATCAACTTATAGTGAACCGTAATTTAAACTCACTCAAAATATAAAATTAGTATTTGGTTCCACGTTTTATAACTGATCTTCTTAAGCTCACTTTAAAATTATTCGATTTATCTTTTAGAGAATGGTTAAGCACATTTAGAACTTTCGCATATTTTATGGATGGTTAATATATAAAGAATTCTATATTTATAGATTTAGGTTTGTAAAATAAAGAAAGATCATTCTAAGTTTATGGCTCACTTATTTCTGTGGACGAAAGAGGCAGTTTGTAAAGGACTAACGATGGATTTTGAGGAAGCCCTTCTTTGGAATATTGGGTTCTTCTTAATCACGTAAGGACTTTCATCTTGAGTATTTGACTATATTTGTATCTAAGTCTTTGTTGTTGATTGAGGTTAAGATTTTAGAGAAGTTTTAGTATTCACGCAGCCCATTATTTATTTTAAATATTAATTTCAAACTAATAAAATTGAGACTTATAAATCTGACAAAATATAATTATTCATTATTTTTTATCAGTATACATAAATTAGGCATTAGCAAATAAACGAATGTCAGATTTGAGTTAAGATTAAACTTCTGATAAGCGTTTTGCGAAATAACTAAATTATCAATTTCGTAATTAACAATTTAACACAAATTTAATACTTAAGAGCTGAACTATTCTTTCTTTTAATATCTTATAACGGGGAATCATCTTAAATTAATCCCAAAATCTCATCATCAAATATGATTCATGTGAATTTTTTATTTGATAATCTAAAATTCCATATAAATGTCATAAATATTATAATTATAAATAATAGATAATTTTGAATAAAGTGATTGATTTATCTTCTAAAATGTTTAATGAGAAGAAAACATTTTTAAACAAAAATATTCAATCAAAAATATGGCATTTACTTACTTTAAATTCTAGGATTGGGTTTTTGTGATTGTAAAGAATTGATTAATAGTATAGCATATCATATTTGAGTCCTAAATCCTAATTCTCAAATTCCTATAGCTGTTATTCAGTTTAAAAATTCATTATAAAGTAATCTTGAGGATTTGCGTCTAAAGTTGAGACTCTTGCTCTTTCCCTTTATTACTGCAATATTGGACTTTTATTATGTATTGAATATCTTGAAAATTTAGATGGTTCATAACTTATTGAATATCCTACTTTGATGCTTTCTTTTTCTTTGTTCTAATCACTTATGCTATTTTATTGTTAATTATCATCACTTGAATGATAAAGTGTTTTATCGTTTTAATCAGGGTACACAAAGGTTTGATGTTATTTCTAAATGGGTGTTAAAGGTTAATTAATTAATTTCTATGATGATTCTTGTTGGATGTTATTTTAAGTTTTATGAAATTAGGATTTTGATTTATTAAATACTTTTGCAGATTTAGATGATTTTATGGATTTATTTGACTACATTCTCTTGCTCATTCTTACCTTTTTGTTCCAATCAAAAGGCATAGCATCATTTTAACTTTCTACTTTAAATAAATCTTTCAATTATATATAGTTGGGCTTGACTTTAACAGATAATCCTTTGACATATTTCATATACCTATACTAAGAATAAATGAAGAAAATCACTTTAATATTTGAGATGGCAAGTTTTCACATAATTCTTCAGGAGAGATGTCTTGTTTCAAAAGACCAATTTTTTCTATTCTTTCACTGTCTTGCTTTTCAATATTCATCCAAGGTAATTAACCATTGAGAAAATATATTAGAATATAACCCAAAGACTCAAGGTCATCTTTTCTGTTTTGCTCTTTACCTAAATGTGCTGCCAAACTTGCATATCTTGAAGTGCCTATGAAAGAAATTTTCTCTTTGCTCTTTTTGTTCTATTAAAGATTCTTTGCTATACCAAAATCTATTAAATAAATTTTGTCTGAAAGAGATGCTCCAAGGATATTTTCTGGCTTCAAATCTCTGTGTATAATATTTCTAAATTTTGTATTAGTTGAAATTTTCTACCTTGCATGAATTTATTCCAAAATGCTAATCATTTGATAAGCTATGTTACAGACACATTCGTACGAAAACTTTTTAAGCTTCTTATAATAGTGAGTCAAATCCTTGCCTAAAAGGTTTTGTATCATAATTTTTAGATTCATCTCTTATCCAAACCAATAAATTTTAGGTACTTATGGAACATCTAACAAGAGTTTCAGAACTTCGACCTATGTTTCTCATAGTTTATAGTTATACTTCCTGATTCAAACTATTAAAGTAGGAAACTTCACTCTTTTCAACTTTTATCGCCACTTTCAGATTCATCGATTATGATCTGCCCAAATACACTTTTCCAAATGAACCTTGCGATAATAAACTCAAAATTTGATAATCCTCAGCAATTATATCTCCAGGTTTAAAATCTTGCATCAGAAAAGAAATATATTTAATTATTTAACTTAATCAAATTATTAAGTAATAGACACTGATTCATTGAAGTTTAAAAAAAAAACTGAAAAAACCATTCTTTTTATTCGATTGGGAAAGTTGATTTTTACGATTTATTTATATATTTTTGAAAAAGATTTCAAATCTCTCCCCCAAGGCTTCTCCTCAAGTTCTCGTGACAATAGTTCTTATGCCAAATTTAATTATATAAAAAAATAATAAAAATTATCTAAATCAATATCAAAAGTATGGACAGCTATTAGAGGGTTGGCTATTATATGATTCCTGCCCATCTATCACTGTTTAACACCTTTAGGACCAAGCCAATCCTTTTTATTAAATGTATTCTGTATGAAAGCAATGAACTGATGTGTTAGTAGGCAAACGAGCAGCAGGAAATTAGTCATTGTGATACGGTTTAAGAGTAAATTCATTTGAAGGCGAATCACAAAGAGGAGGACTCAATATAATTATAGTAATTTCTACGCTTGGACCCTTATTTTGAATACATCCCATAGATTTTTTTTATGATTTGCTAAATTTAATTATTAAAATACCCATTCGATTTATTTATCAATAAGAGTTAATATTTTGGGAAGTAATAAGAAAATTAAGGAATCTTTTATATATTGAAATCATTTAAAAAATTGTTGCTTGACATATAACTTAATTAGAAAATTTGATAAATTTAAGAAGTCAATAAATTCTTATAATTAAATTTAATGTTGAAGGCACATTAAACTTAATATTTTAATTAAAATTAATAATTTATACTAATCAATTATCCTACTATTCTTATTCTTATTCTTAATCTTAATTTTCCTCGTTATTCTAAGGTAGTATTGGTTCTTATTATTCTTTAGGCTTTTACTGACTTTACTTAAAATTTGATTTCTCTAGCAATATCAAACAATATTAATACTTGATAAAATAGGCTGTCTATTTTACTCCACTGTTTTAATCTCTTTCCATTGATTGACATCTTCCTCTAATCTTTTAGATGCCTCTAAACAAATAAAATTAATTGATTACCCTGTTTTCTCACTTTATTAGGTTTCTTCTTAGCTTCCACTTCCATCAAATATCTGAATCTCAACTCAATACCAGTTTTGTCATTTGGTAATGCCAAATAAGTAATAAGTGCATCCAAGGTTTAATCATTATAATTTTATCCTGAAATATTGTCTGTTCCCATAATATCATTTAATGCTTAATAATTATCTAAAATCAGTGCTTCCTTATCCATCTTCTTTTTTTCTTCTAATTCCTTTTTTGCTGCTTCTAATCGTTTCTCCTATTCTGACTATACCTCCTTTATTCTTTTGAGCATAAACTCTTGGGTCTATTAGGTTCTTTTGATTGGAGATTAATCTTAAGGCAACTCCTAATTATCTTATTTTTAAGGTTTGGGTTCTTTGATGCTTTTTGCTAGTTTATTGAAAAATTCATATCCTTTTATACTAATTCGAAAGAGTGCTTCTAGAAATTCAACATAATCTAAGGACGCTGGTATCTCATTAGATCTGTATGTGATTGCATTAAAGACCCTAATGAATTCAATCTGAGATATGATGTCTGGATAGATTCTGAATCTATCTCCAAACCACATCCATAACTTTAATGGGATCTATTTAAAATCAATCATTTCAATAGATTTATAATATTCCAATTGCAATAATTCGTATAAATAACTTAATCTAAAGTTATTATTAGTGAAAATGGTTTAATAAGTTTGATGTCTAAATAATTTGACAATCAATTCACTTGTTCCCTTTTCTTTGACTTTAATTTGTTCACCTTTCTTTTCAATATTTTTATAAAGAGCCTCATGCATTTTCTAATGATCAATTTCCATTTTTTTTCTTTCTTCAGCAGCCATTTATATTTTAATTTGTTCAGCCTTAAAGATTTCTCCATATTATTCAATCTTCTTTTGATTAAATAATTTGAAATCTTCCTTCTTTTTCTAGATCTCTTCTGCTCTCTATTTCTTCTCTAATAATTCTCTTTTGATTCTCTCTTACTCTTCTTCTTTTTATTTTTAAGCAATTTTATCTTTTTACTATTTCAAATATGCTTCTTATTCCTTTTGCTTTTCTTCTTAACGAATTTTCTTCGGATCCTTCTTAGCAGCTTTGGCTTCCTCTTCCTTTTATTTTTATTATCTGTCCTTCTTCAATTTCTCCAATTTGGCTTTAGCTTATTCATGATTTTTTTGTATTTTTTCATCTCTCAATTTAGCTTCCTCATCCTCCTTCTTTTTCTCATCCAATTTATCCTACTACACCTTATTAAGAATATTCCATTTTCTTGTAATAGTTTTTTAATTGTTTTCAACAGCAAATATCATGTCTTCCAAAACATCAGCTACCTGTTCAACTAATAATCGTTATTTGGGTTAATTAAATGGTATCTTAGCCAATTCCAATTTGATTCCCAAACCATATTGTCTAAAAGGTTCTATTTCTAAATTTCTCTTTGGTTGAGTTGGCAGATTTGGTAATGATTATGCAACTTAAGTTTATTTCATCGTAGTTTTATTTTTTTATTCCATATAATGATCTTTCTCATAATTTTATTTAACTTTGGATTCCACATACCCCAACATATTGGGTCTGCATACAAGTTAGAATTCTTTAGAGGTTATAGGTTCAATTATATGACAATTGCAAACTTTGAAAACAATATCATCCAAAATGGAATAAGCAATTGTGTTTGAATCTTCAAATTCAAATGCATAATTAAATTTGATAATCTCTTCCTTCTATGTTTTGTAACCCTCAGGTAAAACATATTTGGGATCCTCTGCTAATTTTTTATTGAATTCTTTAATAACATCCTTTTAATCAAAAAACATATTATCTGGATCTTCATATAATTAGGTGGTCTATCCTTTTGCTGCTGTTACTTATTTCATCCTTTAGATCATCATTTCAATGCAAGTATGAGGTTAAATGTATTTGGTTCTCTTAGTAAATAGAATGCAGGCATATTATGTAACAATGTGTTTGAATCCTTCATAATTGAAATTTGTTAATTCATTTTTGCATTTCAATAGCTAGATTGCAATCGACCTCATCAAAGCATGTACTTGTTCTCTAGAAACATTGAATACTAATTCATAATCCTTAAGGAATGCCCACAATTCAGCTTCATTTATAGTATCAGATTGATCTTTCAATTCATCAAAATCTTTTGGCTTTATAATTTTATTTCCTGAATTAGCATATTTAAAGAAAACATATTTAAATATCTTATGATACTTTCTAAAGAGTTGTTCCACTAAATAACGCTCTCTATCTTCTTCTAATTGTAAATCCCACACTTCGTATTCTGTCAACCCATGTTTATTTGGCTAGGCTGCACTTTTTGATCCATCCTTAAATACTAAATTAGTTTCCCTGTCCTTCACAATTGACACACCTTATTCAACTGATCTTTTTTCTAATTATTTTCTAAGATTGGCCTTTTGTTTCTGTTAGGCCTCCTTCATTTATTCTATTTTTTATGCCTCATTTGTGGCTCTATCATCAAATTATTTCTTGAGGGTTTCTAATTTCTCTAGAACCTTTGGATCTGCTTTAGTAGTTTTTAAGGAAGCAAGAGAATACTGTTCCTCCTTTGATAATTTAATAGATCCTATAGATCGAGAATTGAATGGAACCAATTAATCATCGTCTTCAGGAGGTCCTTACAATTTACTTGCTTACTATTCTCGATATTCAATCTCATATTATTCCAATATTCTTTCAGCATTTCCGAATAGTTCTAGTATTGCCATCATTCCTTTAGAATTTCTTTTACTGAATTACTTTATTTGTATATTTGTATGTGCAATCAATGGTTTAATTTTCTCATTCAAAAGTTGTTATTAAAATTGAATTATCGTTCTGACAATCTCAACAATTTAATTACGCTTCTGTGCACTGATGGGATCCTTAGTTTATTTCTTTTTTTCAGATGCAAAAAACATAGCTAATGCAATTTTGACGAACTTTAAGATAAATTCTTACATTGTCTAATTCTCTACATTCTTCGACAAGATGTTGATAATGATTTCAGATGATATACTCTAATAGACCAGATTGTTTAAAAATATTTTTGCCAAGAAGTCCAGCAATTAAATAGCATTCTTAATTCCTATATTCAGATTGGATACGAACATAAAGAAATGCATATCAAATGTATTCAAAATGTAAGTGACTCCCTCTGATGTTTACATCTACTTGATTAAATTCTCAAGAACCAAGTTAATCGGTACTGCTTCCATGGTGGAGAAGATGTGAATGAAATTATTCAAAATATACTCTCTGATTTGTTGGTTATCATGATTCTCCACCAAAGACAATGTTAAACTAAACACAATTAATATGGTATTTACTTCTTGTATATGAGTGGGGCAAAGTTGCTCTTTTAAAGACTGAAATGATTGAGCAACTTAAACAAATGATTTAGACACATTAAGGAAAGTGATTATGACTTATCTCTAGATCCCTTTTTGAGTAGTGCAATGATCGTATTCGTCAATGATTCATCTAACTCTGTATTGCCAAGTACTTCACTTAAAAAATTAAGGGAAGATATTCTGGTATCAATTGTATTTTTAAATTCATTTTCAGCAATTCCTATAGCTGAAGTCACCCAATCATTCAAAATGCCAGTTGACACCAACTCTTGATTATGACTTAAAGGAATGTAGATTAATTCAATTGAATTTATGAAATCCTTTGTTTCAGGCAATACAGTTCTGATCCCAGTTGTAAATACTTCCACAAAATTGTTTCTTGCAAACTATTATATCATCTCGACGTGAAATGACACCAATTCTGGATGTCTCCGAGTGCCCATTAATGCTGTGTGTAACCCTCCTTACTCCTCAAGGAACCATTCCCTTAATAATTATACTGGTATCATAGAACCTAATCTAGTGAATAATCGAACTGATTCATAGGCTACATCAAAAGATTTGGATATTAATCCAGGTTTAAGAGCCTGAGTATAATAATAACAAAGTAATACTTGCAAGGCAAATGTAAGTGATTTCTTAGTGGAATCCTCATTAAATAACTTTATTAATTAATTTCCATTCGCATAGGTTTCTTTATAAAAGGCAACTATTGGCTCGAATACTCCCTTCACTCCCTTGGCCAATATGTGAGCAAGGTATTTGTTGTTATTAGTAAAGAGAGAGGCAGACTATTTAATTGACAGTTACAAGTTCTTAGCCAAAGCAACTATAAAGAATTCTAAGCAATTTGATGTTTTATTAAGATCTTTCTTCGGATCTAATTTTGATAAATCAACTTATTAATTAGCTAGCATAAAATTAATCAAATGTGTACCTTGGGAGATTTTACTGTTAGCTAAAAGTTTGGTGTTTCCACCTAAACTTAATAATGAGTCATCTAACATTTGAGATTGCTATAAGACTTATGTTTGTTACTGACCTCGATAATATTTATCATAAATTTCCAAAAGTAATTGATGTATCATTTCCTTATCCCCTCCTAGAATCAAGGCCTTGGTGTCTTAATCAATCTGGATATCGACCTTCTAATATTCCTCGCATAGAATCTTCCAATTGTATAAGATTGAGGACTTCTACTAATTATCTTTGAGTGTGTCCAACTTTGCCAAGGGAGTCGAAGGTCTTTTAAATTGATTAATAAAGGAACCTGTTTCGTAACTTCACAATTTCCTTGAGCAATTATCCAAAAGCAATGCCATTTTCCAATTGAGATAAGGATGCCTTGCTAATTTCCACCTTGTCTGCATATTTCTTTCCATCCTAAGGCAGCACCTTTAATGAGCAAAGCCAATTGTATAAATTTTCCCGAATTTGCATTTATTAATATTATTATAATAAAATAGGATTATGAAATTATTCATGCTTTCTTCTTCTGATTCTCATCCCTCAACTTCTGCACAGTCTACTCTGCTAATCTACTATAATATTCAATAGACTTGATATAAATGGAACTCTTGTTTTTGATCTCCTCTTCGTTGATCTAAACTTTCTTAGTAACTTCCTATTCCATCTCCTCCTTCTTCTGTATTTCTAATTTTGGTTCTGTCTTTGCAATCACATTCTCAACCTTTTCTGCATCTCCTCCATGTAGAGGCACATCTACAGGTGGACCCCACACTACTCTAATACACCAATTGCCTTGCTCTAGGATGTGCAATAGTGTCTATAAAATCAGGCAAAATAATTACTCTCATTTTCATATTATAATGAAACACACACAAAGGTTGAGTCTGAATTCCATGCTGAATCTTTTACAACATATTTGTCGCCCTCTGTCCTCTGGTCTTAATGAATACCACATTGTCTGCCACCTCTAGATAGAATCTTGCAATCTACCATTTGAGCGGTCCATTGTTCATAACGTCCTCGTAAAACCTACTTGAATAAAAATGTATACTGAGCAGCCAACTCGTTTGACAGGAAGAGAAACATGAATTGCAATCGAAATCCCCTCTTGTTCTCCAAAAATAAAGCGGGATTGCTGTCTGGATATTCATAAATAGTAATGACTCTTCTAGAAGGATATTTGTCTTCAGTAGGCAGAAACTCTTCGATAACCTCCTAATAATCTGGGGGAATGGGCTTTCCTGATATCATGATTTTTCTGACTTCCTCAGCCATAGCTTCATAATGTCTTAGTGTTTGCATCGAAATTATTAAATTGAAGTGGTAAAAATTATAGTGATTTCAACTCTTTTATAATTTCTTGCTTATTTTTGGAATGCCTTTAATTTTACATTTTATACATTAATTTTTATAATAATGCTAACACTGTTTTTATTGCTGCACTACTTAAATGGATAACCATGTGCCACTCCCGTTACTTTGATTGGCACTACTTAAACTAGTGGAGTTTGCACTCCCCCAGGTTAATATTTAAATTGATTCCCTAGTACCTGGAGCATCCCTCATCAAATTCCCATTTGCTACCTTAGGTGCTACCACAGAGAATGCTGTCAAGTTCTCTGTATCTTTTTGGCTCAAACCTCCCAGTGCACCTACATTGGGTGGTAAGTCATACGGCATTCTTCGGGTAAGCACAGATACCACAGATACAGTTCCCACAACTACGGAAGGGATAAGATTGGCTGTGTACTTTTCGCTGGACTCCGTTAATAGAGGGTTCTAATTGGGATACTCAGAATCGCCAAGTGACCCCATACTCTATACTGATATTACTCAGATGGGTGCTGCATATTCAGGAGATTGGATGTTTATTTATGCAGGCTTAGACTATACTACTGGAGAATTAAGTAATCTCAAATAAAAACCTATATAGAATTAAGCACTTGGGAAACTAAGTAAATATTTTGGCAACAAAAGAAGTTCTCAGCCTCAAAAGTGAATTTCAACACTCCCTTGTCAACAAACACAGCTATTGAAGCATTGTACTGGGGCGCACAAGACAGTTTTTGTGGGGACATTAAAAAGTTGAAATGGATGCCAAATTACTATGAAACTACAGATGAAAATATATTTAAACTTGCTTACTTTCTGGAAGGAAAAACAAATGCCGGATGCTACTTATATCGGTTTGATAGGGTTACTAAAACCACAGTTACGAACCTTGCAAGTTCAGGAACTTTGACTTTACAATAAGCAATGAAATTTACATATTACGAACTGGATATAACTCATCCTGTCCTAACTATTCCTATTGCTAAATGGACTACTGTTACAAGTTCTTATACATTTGGAACCTACATCCTTCAAAAGAGTTTGCCTCAATTCGCAGCTGATATTATTTTGCTATAGAGATAAACATCAGGAGCTGTAAACCTATTTTCTATCAAATTGGCACTGCAGGCAAGTGGTAAATTAGGTATTGTATTGACTTTGGAAACAGTGGCTAAACTAATAGTCCAATTTGATTGTCAAGTGGATTAGTGGTATTTTCTTCAATTATCTGTCGCTTTTGCGGGAAGCTTATAAAGTTAGGTTAATACTCTATCCCATTATCATATTGTGGCTTAGGATGGGTCAATCCTAAGTGGATATGTTCAAATCACTTACACAGCCACAATAAGTAGTAAGTATTCAGGAACTGATAAATCTTACATTGGAGACGCTCTAAATCCGTATTAAGGTACAATACAATTGAGAATGCTCAGATTTGAAGAGGGATTCTAAATATTTATAAACAATCCTTGCTAAGCAGATTGCACAATCGGTAGATACAGTTTGACAACCTCTGAAAATTATTGTTATATTTGTAGTTTAGCTGCAAAGTTGGATTCCACATTTTTATGCAGTACTAGTCCTTGTTCTACTGACTATTATGTGATAACTGATATGACAAGTCATAATTTCTGCTCATTTTGTGATTCAACATAGAGTTATTACGTAAATCCAAGTTAAGTCTGCATACAAGCTGCTTGTGGTAATGGATACAAAGAGCCTCCTAGTGAGGACTGCGACGATTCTGGAACATCTAGTGGAGATGGATGTAGTGCTACTTGTGTGTATGAAAAGGGGTACAATTGTGCTCCAGCAACAGATTACGAGTTGACAACTTGTGTTAAATATTGTGGTAATGGTGTGAGAGACGAGGTTCTGACACCAGCTGCTTTAAGTTTCACAGAGGAATGCGATGATGGTAACAATGTATTAAATGATGGATGTTCGAATTGTGCCATTGATCATGATTTATGGGAATGTGGCTATTCGTTTCCATCCTAATGCACATTATTATGTGGCAATGGCAAACTGGATAATGATGGTGCAAAATCATAAACTGAATAATGTGATGATGGTAACACTTCTAATGACGGGCACCCCCTTAGGTTTCCAATCAGAA
>NW_001799544.1:0-255000 GCF_000165425.1 Paramecium tetraurelia | reverse complement strand
AACTATTTAATATGATGGGTGTCACTTGTGTTTGGTTGAGATAGGGTGGACATGTGATGCAAGTAATCCAAGTCAATGTCATATGTGTGGTAACAGCAAAAAAGAACCCTATGAAACTTGTGATGATGGCAACACAGTTAGTCTAGATGGGTGTAGCAACATATGTTAAATAGAACCCTCATGGACATGTAATGGTGGGAATCCGGATATTTGCAATAATTGTGGAGATGGAAAAAAACAATAAATCGAGGATTGTGATGATGGTAATCTTAGTTCCAATGATGGATGTACAAGTTGTAAAGTTGATCAGTATTATGAATGTTCTGGAGGTTCACCTACATCACCTGACACTTGTGTGAAAACTTGCCCAAATGGTATAGTTTCAGGAAGTGAGGAATGCGATGATGGGAATAATGCAAGTGGCGATGGGTGTTATTTGTGTATTATTGCCATGGGATTTGTATGTGATAATTCAGTTTAACCCTCAGTGTGTGGTGTTGATGTTTGTGGAAATGGAAAGTCTCATTCATTAAATGAGGATTGTGATGATGGTAATACAGTGGATGGAGATGGATGTAGTGCTAGTTGTAAAATTGAAACTGGCTGGGATTGTTCAACCAAAATCAAGTGTGCACCTATATGTGGAGACAATAAAAAGGTGGTTGATGTTGAAGAATGTGATGATGGTAATCTAATAGATGGAGATGGGTGTAGTAGTAATTGCAAGGTTGAATTATCGTACTCTTGTGAGGGAGGTGATTTAACCAAGAAGGATATATGTATAGTTACTTGTGGAAATAATGTTAGAGATGCCAAAGAGGAGTGTGATGATGGTAATGTTAGAAATGGAGATGGATGTAGTAGTCTCTGTTTGATTGAGACATCATTTGGTTGTTCATAAGTTTTGATGTAAGATAATGTGACCAGAGATGAATGTTATCCCTGTATCACAAATTGTGCCATCTGTACAGACACAGACATAGAGGGCTGTGAATTATGTTACCATGGATATTACAAGTCTGAGAAGACTTGTACAGATGATTGTGGAGATAATTACTATGCAGATCCATTTCTATAGGCCTGTCTAAAATGTGGAGAAAATTGTGTCAGATGCTATAACAATGCTCAATGTTTTAGATGCAATTCTCCATATATTTTGGATGGAACCCAATGTGTGTTGAAATGTTCAGATGGATATTACATTAAGGAACATGAATTGAAAGGATAGTGGTGCAAGAAATGTCCACTTCATTGTACTGTCTGTAAGACAGAAACATAATGTACAAGTTGCGATGATTATTATTCTCCTTTTGGTTCTTGCAAGTTCTGTGATATGGGGGAGTTGTGTTTAGCATGTAATTTTGAACTAAATACATGTACCAAGTGCCAATAAGGCTATAGACCTTTAGAAGATAAATGCATTAAGATTGAAGATAAGTGCGGAGATGGTTTGGTATCACTTAATGAAAAGTGTGATGATGGTAATCTTGCTAATGATGATGGTTGTAGCAGAGAATGTGCAATAGAAGAGGATGCCAATTGTAGACTTGTGCAGAATGAAGGACCATCAGAATGTTTTGATACTTTAGGGTGGGAATTCGAATTAAAATCATTTATCTTGGATCCACAACTCATACAACTCACATTCACAAATCAAATCAAATATGATGATGTTATTACTAAGAATATTAGCACTCTGTTCACTTTGTCCATCAATGGATTCACAGAAAAAGATTATTCTTATGAATTCGTTAATAGTAGTGGTTCCAATCAAACAATCCAAATTCAATTTACATTCTTGAAAAATGTAGTATCCCAAACTCTTACTGTCACTTTGAAAGATCAAAAAAAACTTACCAATTATTATGATGTACCCATCAATCCTGATAAAATCACCAAAAGTATAGATTTGGAAGATAAGGAATTCTACAATTCTGCAGAAATCGAATTCTTTACTCTTCTTAGAAACCTAGCCTATGGTTTACAAATATTGAATTGGATATTAATGATTGGAGCTGGATTTTTGGACTAATAATATCGAATCTGGAAAACTATAGAAGTACTTCAAGTTATATGCACCTTATATTATATCAATTTGAGATCTTATCCTCTCAATTCCGAAATGTTACTTGTAGATTTAAGATACAGTAATTTATACATACTACCCAATTTCCTATAATAGTAAACTGATTAATATTTGCAATCCTTGAGGAGGTTCTCAATGGCTGGTTTAACCTATTAAGTTATCAATAACACGGGAGGCTTATTCTTGTTTTATCTTGGAGTTTCTTTGGCTGTTTATGCATTCACTAAACTAGTTTATCATAAATATGTCTTCTATGTTTTTGAAGTCTTTTTGGATAAACTAGAATTTAGTTATTTTATCAAATTTTATGAAGTGTTCTTATTAGAACTTTTAATTAGCTGTTTGCATAATGTCAGACACAATTCTATGGCTTCGAATTGGAATGGTACAAATACAGTGATAGCCTTAATCTTATTACTATTCATACTTTTAGTTTAAGCCTCATTTTTCTTATTGGCATTCTTTAGGGATTATTTTGGCACAGAAGCAGAAGTCAAGTCTATGTTTGGTACTTTGACTGATGGTTGCCATGATCACGATCGCAAACGTCGTGTTTTTATGAGTCAACAAGATTTCATCAAGAAGGTATTCATTGCTTATGCTATGGTCTATGTTGATGATCCATTCCAATAGATATTACTCATCATCATCCCCAGAGCTGTTATAGGTTTTGCAACATGTTTCCTAATGAAAAATTGGTTTTTGAGAGTTAAGGAGGTACTTTCAGAACTGATTCTTTATGGCATCATCAGTCAATCCTATATTTTAGCATTAGGTGATTTTGTAGGGGATTTAGAGAAAAAAGTATTCTATGGGTCATTGTGGGTGTACTTGGTATTGGCATTCGAATTAGTTCATGGATTATGCAATACATATTTGGTGTGGAGATTGTTGTATGTATTGGAATCCACTTTACCTGAAGATGTTAATCCCAATGCTGGAATCAATACAAAGATTGACTTATTCAAAGAGAGAGGAGGAAAAAAAGAGAGGGGCAAAACCTAGAGGGAACTTTAAGAGGAAGCTGATAGATTAGCAAAGTTGGAGGAAGCGAAAAGAAAGAAGAAGTTAGAAGCAGAATAGGCATTGAAGAATCAGGGTAGAGAAAAATGGAATGTATGGAATATGTAAAGGGAAGCTAAACCTGAGGAAAGAAAATTTGTGTCTGTCAAACATACTGAATATGGCGACGTCTTAGAACCCATTCAACCATAAATTCCAAAATTAAAATTAATATAAGATGCAAATAATTTCGATGACTTTGACTAAATGGATGATTTCTTTGGAAATCCATCTAAATCTGTTGTTAATAAGTCTTCAGCATTTGGTTAGACTGGATAATAATTCTAAGTGCCATCTTTGAATCAGACATAACAAATGAATTAAACATAATAAATGAATCAGACATAGTAAAAATAAATGAATCAAACTATCAATCAATCAAGTAATTAGATTTTAAATCAAACTTAAAAATCTTAGAATATTGCCTAGTAATGGTTGGGCAATGATAACTAATAACCGCTATTCCAAGAGTAATCTTTCAAACCAGCTAGTGCTGCCCAATAATAATAAAAGTCATAGATTAGTGCCTTTTAATTCTAATAAGAAGCTCCGAAAAAGAAGGATGATGCTAATGATTCAGAGGAAGAATCAATGAATAATGATAATCCATTTGATTTTTGATTTAAATAAATAGAAATTAATATTAATATTCTTAATTTGACTTTTTTTATTATATTCCTATACATCGTTATTGATAATCGATATAGATATTTATAAGTGAAGATAACATAATTTAATGAATAAGTAAACAGATATCTAATAGATATATCTAAGTGGAATAGGATTAATATCAATTTTATCGAAATAAACTAAAAATACAAATTCTATTTTAAGAAAATATTTCATTAATTACAAACTCTATTAACAACCAGCTAGGGTAATATAAAATTTAATATTCCCTAAAATTAACATTAAACAATACATTCATTACTATTATCAAACCAAGAAAGTCCAAAACTAATGATATTAAGCAGTAACTCGATTAATTGTATGTAAATTTAGGAATGGAAAATCAGAGTCTTTTAGACAATATCTAACTAGAATATAAAAAATCATGAGATTTATATAAGACTATTTGATTTAGTATTTTTATTTTTAATAATAATGAATCAAGCAAATGAGAATCAAATGTAAAATTAAAGAACCCTAAATCCAGAATTGTTTTCTGCCCCTAAAGGTGTCAAGAACTAAATAATTGACCCTATAATTAAAATAGAAGATCAGCTAAAAAATATCAAGTTGACAATCAATGAGGCTACATTTTAAGGGAGAGATACAAATTAGCTTTAATAATAATAGCAGGACTTGCTTAATAACTTGGAAGAAAAATTTTATCAACTGGAAATTTGTATGAAGGATGTATTGCTAAAGTTCATTTCGTATGAGGGTAAGATTTTCATAAGATTAAATGAAAATTATTATGGCAACAATCAAAGAATCAAAAGTACCATGTAAGGATTAGCAGAGATATTAAATTTGCATTTCTTAGAAATAAATACCACTTAAAGAGACCTTGTCATTACCAAGCACTTAAGACAAGATGGTCGATACGATATAAACATAAGATCGCCTAGAAATCAAGGGCATGGACAATAGAACGCACCCGAAGAGGAAGAGGCTCCTAGGCCTTAACCAAAAGTCATTGATAAACTATTTGAATAGATTTAATAGCCTCTACCACCTGAAATTATAAAGGAGATATTTGTATAAAGCGATCCCGAAAAATAATAATATAGTATTAAGGTAAGTTTCAATAAGCCAGAGGAATACGGATGCGAAATCACTCTTTATAGGATATATTAATTAGATATATATGATTAATCATTGTCTTTGTAACCAGCAAAGAGAGTAGTGCTCGAATTTCAGAACAACAAAGAGTAAGTTTAATAGTAAACACTAACCTTTACAAGAAATCACCCTTTAACTAAAGGCGAATTACCATTCAATGAAATGGTCTACTTATCCGTTGAAGCCTAAAATAAATATGGTTGGTCATCTGATCATGAATTATGTCCAATCAAATTATATGTTAAATATTCTGAGCCTCTTTCTCTCTATCTGTAAGGGACTATTAGTTCTGTCCTAATCGAGGATTCAAATCAATTTTTAGAACTATTCTAAATAAAATAGATTGTAAATGAGGAAGATAAAAGTTATCTTATAATTGAAGATTATAGTTTGGTTTTGCTGGAGAAATAATAAATAAGGAATGTATCTATCAAAAAAGAGTATGTGTTTATATGAGTGTTAGTACAGTGGCACTGGTGAGTACTAGATTCCAGGCCTGTTAATGGGGTAGCATACTTAATTTCTATGATGAAAACATTACTTAACATTTCGATGTAGATCCAATTAAAGATTTTGATCTTAGTCCCCCTTATCACATTAACACAGATAGAGCAATTAGTAAAATAGCCTGTGGATTATACCATTCATTGGCACTTACTGTGGATGGCAATGTACTTTCTTGGGGATACAATAAGCACGGTTAATTAGGAAATGGTAAACATCAAATAATATTATCAATTAGGAATGACCATTAGTTCTATGTAGCCTTAACAAATCTCTTATTTCAAGAATAATTAAATATTTGTAGTTGATATATCTGCAGGACAAGAAATATCAATATGCCGATCTGATTTAGGGGACGTGTATACTTGGGGTAAGATGCAAAACTTATTTGGGGACAATATTATCAAGGTGCTAAATGCTTAGAAAGAGGCCATTAATTTATAATGTGCTGATTAAACTAATAGTTAATTGGTCCCTAGAAAGATAAATCTAAAGGCTAAGTAAATCTAGGCAGGATATTCTTGTTTTGCAGCACTTTCCTTAGAAAACAACCTTTATATGTGGGGGTGTAACGAACATGAAGTCTTTGGGTTTCTGAAATGCCCAGAGCTCGATGACTAGATTATCATTCATTTATTAGATCCAATTAGGATTAATATTGAGAACGAATATGAAATTAAGTAAACAATTATGTTCTTATAATTTTAGAGATTTTTAAATAGGTGCTTATCATTGTGTAGTAAGAGTGTTTTGTAAGAGTAATTAAAGCGAACAATACCTTTCTTGGGGTTACAACAAATATAATTAATGTGGACAATCTGTAAGTAATAAAAATTCAGCTAAATCTTGCAAGAGAAACCAAATAGAGTAAGTATAAAAGATTAATAAATATAGCATCTTGCCATAAAAGAAATTCAAATCATATAGTTGTGGTTTTGATAGATCAATCTTTGCTTCATTCGACAATCATATTTATACCTTATCAAAAAATGATACTCAAAACAATGATTGTTCTGTTTTCGTAGAAGTAATTAATTAATATTTTCCAGGAAGTTTTGGCTGGAGATCTAATATCCTTGGTATTGGGAAGGGAATGATGAGTATTTATGTTTCATTTTAAGTAAATTTAACTTTAAATAAATTGGCAAAATTTAACCCAATCGTTATTAAGCCAACGATTATATAGTACTTCTAAGAATTCTAAGGTTATTCTTATTTAATCTATTATTTCAGAATGTGATTGAATAAGTTTTTACTTTTAAGGTTTCAAAATTTGAATAATTGTGTTTTCTATGAATATATTTTTAATTAATTAATTAAATAATAAAAATGTCATCTCAAACAACAGCATAATATAGGATGTACTTGGGTGCTAGAGTGTTGTGGCCACCTGATTGTCCTGATGATATTCTAGAAGGAGCAATAAATGAAACACAAAGTTGTTTGAAAACATATGAAGCTAAAGATGGATAAAAGGTAACAGTTTCATAACTTATATTAAGATGGCAGAGCATCTAAAGAAGTATCTGGATACTAATTTTGAACCCTATTGGCATGTATTTTTTGGTAAAAATTTTGGATGTCATTCCATTCATGAAAAAAGAAGATTTATCTACTTTTACATTGATAAAACAGCATACCTATTTTACAAAACATAATGAAATATATAAATATTTATCAGAGATAATGATTCCTTAAAATTAAGCTAATTTGAATATTCTGTTTTTCAAGATTATTATCTAATCATTTTGATTACTTTCTAATTCAATAAATATTAATTATTTCTTTTTTGATTAATTAGTGTATATATATGTATCCACAAAATTCTATAATTTGATTCATAATTGAAATCTGTAGAAAATAATAATGATGTAATATTGAATTATATTGATATATCATTTCTTTCTTGTTAATACTTTTCCTGCTTACGGTTCTTAATTTATTATTAGATTTTCCTCCTCTCTTTGACTTTAAGGTATTGAATCACATCTCGGAGAAAAAGGATACATAAGTCCACTTTATTTCTTCATCATACATTCGAAATAGGCTTTAATTTCTTCATCCATCTGGCCTATAATAGTTTAATCTAGATCAGATGGATTATCTTTTTATCTAATTTTCTAATAAGCATGGAATGAATCCTCCAACTTTTAAATTTCCGTTTTCTCCTCTTCAAAAATGGAGATAGATTCTGCTTAATTAGAATTAGGAGTGTATTATTTTTTAAATCCAATATCAAAGATATCCGTTGGTATTAATGGTTTAGGAATATAATTAAAGAGCTTTACCTATTCATTTGTCATCAAAATACTTTTGAGTTTATCAATTTCATGCAATTTTTTAATGATGTATGCCACATCCAATTTCATCATTATCTTTTAAATAGCAAATCGATATATTTTTTAATTGTTCCCTAAGCATCCCAGATGCATCAGCAATGCATCCTTAAAAGAGATACTTATAGGATTCTTCTTTTTCTTAAGATACTATTTTAATTTAGTTTGATCACTGTTTTGAATTATTGATAAATTCTTAGTTTATTAATCTGAAGCCATCATGTTAATCTCCTTTATTTCATCATCCTTTATTATCTTTTTATCAAATAAATTCTTAGTTTGATTGCCTTCGATTCTGAAGAACTTGCTTACAAGTGATAGATTCATGTATGTAAATAAGATAGGTCCAAAGAAAGCTGAAATCACTAAAGAGATGATCTACCACAAACCACCGACATTACCCAAAATTGTTTGCAGTTTAATATACGATCTGTAGTATATGGTTTCCCTTTAATCTAAATATAGAATATTGTTAGCTAAATAGTATCCATTATATGACTCAGAGTATTCTTTTGTTGCAGATTATAAAATAGTTTCATCAACTTACACATCTTTATTGATCAAACCAACATCAGTTTAAGTGTTGGCTATCTTAAACAGAGAATGCAGTTGTTGGGATTTGGCGTAAGAAAATTAAGTATTTTAAATTGTGATTACATCATCGTAGGGTCTTCCAGGATTTTACATTTTAATTAGGACATCCGACATATATATTGCATAGTAAGAACTTACAAGTCCCTTTTAAATTTCTTCCATTGGGCTGCATTCCTTGTAAGAAGTACTGTTTTTGCAGAGATTTACGTTAATCGTTATAAATTAAAAGTTATCACTTTATGAATGACCTTAAAGTTACTAAAATTAAATTGATATATTACTATTGGTCGTTGATCCCATTATTCAGGATTTAGACAATACATAGTTGATAATTTAAACTTCTGGAAATAAGTTTTTTACAAATCTGTTACAAAATGCCTCTCCAAATTACATGGTTCTATCATGTAATTAAAACACCTTTTTATTATGATATATCATACTCTAATGTGACATTCGCCTTACTGTTTACTTCGTCATAGCTTCTTTATCTGTGACATTGATTGACAGTCAGATTATAATATTTCAAATTTTTATCGAAAGATTGTATGAGAGCATTTGTAATACTAATTACAAAAGTGAAGTTGCTTCTGGATAAGTATATTACCTATATTTTATATAAATAAATTGTTCATACTGGAGTGTTTAGGGGTTGATTATCTGAAATGATGACTTACGGATTAGATTACTTTGTGAGTTCATCCATTTATATATATAGATAGAATACACAAATCGTTGATAGCATAATCGTGAGTAAGTAACCAAAAGCTGTACTAAATGAAGTCTTTTTTAAAACTTAGAATTAGGGACGCTAAGCAAAATAATCCAGCTTTGTGAACAAATTTCTGGAAGTATTCTTGCAGAATTATGCTTCTCTTTTTTGATATTTGAACATCGAAATACGTATGTGAATAAATAATTATATAAATTCTTCAAGAATAAACAAATTTTGTATTATATATACCAAGAATATCTATGTAATTTCTAAGAAAAAAAAACATTATTTAATTATATAAAAGACGCACTCAAAAATTAAAAGTAAAATATTTAATCTGAAAAACAACAAATACAAAAGTTACAATAGAAGTCAAAAAAAATAATTTTCATTTTTGACATTACTCAATCAAGCTTATCTCGTAAAAAGATAATTTATATTAATTTCATCCCATAAATGACTCAATAACGATACATGCTCTAAATTGAGGAATTAAATTATCTTCTTTAAAATACTAACTTCGGCTCATAAATATTTTATATAAACTGCTAATTCCAATCCTAAATAACTAATTATCTACATTAAATCCCTTATTAAATTAATTAGGAGAAGTGAGGCTACTAACTGCAGTTATGATAATTACATACAGATTGGATTTTTATGATATTTGACATCAATATGCCTATTTTAGAATTAACTTAGGGAAATATTTATAATTTTCAAAACGGCAATCTTTTTTTTGAGTATATATTTCATGCTTTGTAGAGTATTCAATTAATTTATTAGATCATTAATACTTGTTTTAACATAATATTGATACGAGATTCTTAATATATCAAGACTTATAAATTCCAATTAAATTTTAATAAAAATACTTCCAATTTCGATTATTGAAATATAATTGTTTTTTGAATTTTATTTCCAAGTTCTGTTCATCTACTTTCTATCCCTCTCCAATTTAATTTAATTTTTATTAGTTTCTTTCTCATTTGTTCTAAATCAATTCCACTATTTAGCACTTATAATTTTCATTAATTGATTTATAAAACTATTTTTCAAAATGGCAACATTATAGGTTATTACATCTTAATTGATTATCATTTAACATTATATTTCATTTTCTAATTCTCTATAAAGATGATATCCTTCAAATTTTCCTAGGCTGAAGTCTATCATGCAATTAACCAGATTCTTTTAAAAAGTTCTATTTTCATCTTTTTATAGAGTATGTAGATTCTGTTGATATTTAATTTGTATATAGATTTAAAAGTTTAAGTTAGACTCTATAAAGTTCCAGAAGATTTTTGGTGCTTTAATTCTTAGTGTAATTAATGAAGATACTGAATAATTATGATTATGTGGATCTAGATTGAGAATATTCAATGTATTGTTATATAATTTTTAATTAAAATGGGTGACTTGACAACATTGCGAAGTCAAATCAATCAATGGACCCTAGATCAAGATAACAGAGTATGTTATATTAGCTTAACTTACTTTAGACCTTCAATAAATTAGATCAGATGAGTACCAATCTGCTTACAAAGTTCGGAGCTGTGTCATCCGATATCCGATCAGTTCAACACTAGGCCAACTCTATCCATGCTCAAATCAACCAGGCCTTCAATAGATTTCTAACTTTGAGCGATAGTCGCTTTACTGAACAAGTATTTTGTTTAAAGATCATTAAAGAGAATGGCCCCTCCACAAGAAGCTCCTCCGAAGGCAGCACCACCCTAGAACAAAGACGAAGGCCTCACAACTGCTCAGAAGTACACCAAGGCCTTAGGCATAGCATTACAATCTCTTGATTTGTAATAGATGGCACAAGATGGTAAACAATTTTATCAAATTTCCTAGATGACATATTTGATGACAGAGATGATAAGTCAATCTCCGTCTTCTCTGCAGCCACCACCAGCGGTACTGTAAGTAAGTCTGTTAAGTTGCCTGCCATGTTTGGTACTCCCCAATTCAACAATAACAAATTTATTGGTATTATTCCACACCACACTTAGGTCTTTTCGATGACTTTGATGAAGCTCCCATTCAAGAGCCAGTCCGTCAAACAGCTCCTGCCCCTGTATACAGGTAATCGGAAGCACAACCTTAACAACAAGCCTTTGCCAATTAGTAGCCTCAATAGGCTCAACCTTAGCCTCAATAGCAGATTAGATAATCAATCATGTAAGGTCAATCTTAAATCTCATATGGTGGAGATAACAATTAATTCATCACGCGCACTAACTCTGCTCTAGGCAATTCTATGATGAATTCAGCATTAGGATTTGCCGACCAGCAATAAAAGGAAGCCTTTAACCAAGCATTTGCACCTCCATATCAATAACCACAATAAGGATAACAACCAATGCCTCCTCCTCAAACACAAAGACCAACAATGGTTGATGCTCCTCCCCCTCCTCCTCTGCCTCCTTCTACTCAACAATTTTAATACGCATAACCTTAAGTGTAAAATCCAGTAGTGCAATAACAACCTCCTTAAACTCTCTAAGATTAACTAAATAGTTTAATTTCACAAAAGAGAGAGCAAATTCCTCCTACTATACAGCAGTAACAGTAGCAATAGCCAATTTACAACACTTAATAATAGTATTAATAGGAATAACCACCTCTTCCTGAATAAAGAAATCCACAATAACCAATAAAAGTATTTTAACCCCCCAGTGTAATTGGAGCACCTACATATGCAAAAGAAAAAGATAAGATGATGAGTTTGTTTGACGAGGATGATGACGATGATAATGATGGTGGTTTATTTAAATCTACAACCACAAACAAAAATAAATTCAACAACCTACTGACAGATGGAGTTGCAAAACAGGATTAAAATTATAAACCAGCAGCTGTTGTCATAAAGGAAGAAGAAGAACCTGATTTCAGTGTGTAACCCAGAGTTCAAAGTGTTAAGCCTCCTCCAAAAAAATAACTATTTGATGAGGCAGAAGAAGAGAATCTTTAAAAAGCAAATGCAGACAAGATTGCTGCAATTTATTCACAACAATAACAACCAAAACAAGAATAACCAAAATAAGTGCCTCCTCCTAAATTTACACCAGCAAGAAATGCTTTTGAAGATTCAGATGATGAAAAGAAAAAGCAGCCTCAAGTTCCAGTAAAACAAGAAGAATAACTTGCAGTTCCAACTGAAGAACCTTAAGTTCGACCTTCCATTTAATAATTACAAAATAGATTGAATTTGAACATGTTTATGAAACCACCTGGAGAATAAGTCACAATGAAGGATATTAAAAAAAATGAAAAGGAACACGAGTCTAAAATTGTTGAGCAATAAGCAGAAAGACCTATTGTATAGAAGAAGAAGGCTAGAGGAAGATAGGCACTTGACTTCGATGATGATGATTCTACTAAGAAATCCACTAAACCAGCTTTTGTTATAAAGGAGAGAACCTAATAAGCTCAAAAGGCTGAAGTAGTCATCGATAGAACATCATATAGAGAGTCTATTAAATTGAGTAAATAATCCGATTTTGAGGTTCCAATAACTTTGGAAGTGAAAACTGAAAAGAAGGATATCCAAGTGACAATCAGTCAACCTACCCAATAGCTACCAAGTCTAAGTTCGAATAAACCAGCCTAATAATAAGACCCATTAGGAAAAAAGAATATTGGAAAAGAATTCGAACAAAAGTAATTCATTCACTTATTTGATTTAGAGGATTACCAAACTTCTTTAATGACCCTCTTGGAGGAGGAGGTAAGAAAGAGAAACAATAGCCCGTTTAGATAAGTAATCTTCCAGGCTTTGGAGGTAAGCAATAATTAAGTATCTTAGGTAAATCAAACACTTAGACAACAACTGTTTAAGCAGCAATCACTCCCACAATAGCTAAGCCACAAAGAAAGAATATGTTTAGTGATGAAGAAGAAGATGCAGTTCCTAAATTGCCTATGCCAGGATAGAGAGTTGAGTAAGATCTCATTATTATAGTTGACAACCGAGACCTTCTGTGTAATAGCAATAATAAGTTGCCCCTCCTCAATCGAAGCCATAAATGAAGAAGAACATGTTTGAAGATGACTCTGAAGAAGATCTGAAGCCACCTTAAAGACCTACTATTTAATAGTAACAAGTCAAACCACCTGAACCAGCTAAGAAACCTGAGGCACCTAAACCAACAACTACTTAGCAAAGGAATTAAAGAATGCAGAGAGCTTTGTTTGAAGATTCTGATTGATATGATTGATTGCATTTAAATATAAATAATTAAACAAATCACCAAATAAAGGGAATCTTCTCTTTCAGATGTTTAAGTCCGTATTCACAACTTCGATCTTTTTCTTTGTCTTTTTTTGCAAAAGCAATTAGTTTTTTTTCCAACTATTAAACATCTCCATCAAATTAATTGATCATATCTTCCAATTCATCCTTCTGAGGTTCCAAATTACCTAGCCATCTAGACCCTGTAATCCATAATTCACTGACACTTTCTGTTTTGGGTAAGACAGTTGCTCCAACCCATGCCATATTGATAGGCCTAACATCTCTTATGATTGTTTTCACTTCTACTCTTTCAATCTCATTGAGTTCCATTACTTAGAACTTTTCAATCAATAAGGCTTCTACTTCATCCACAAGATCAATGAGATGGGCTCCTCCTCCTGTAAACAGAATGTTGTTGGCTAATTTCTGTCTGATTTCTGGATCCTACACTTAGGCAATGGAGTAAGCAATCATATGATCTAGAGGGATCATATAATTAGGATTCAACATCTGATTTCCTTCTATGAAATATTATTATTCTTTTTCTTTTGAGCCCCAATACCAACACAACTGAATTCCTCCACTAAGTTCTTCAAAATTGTCTTCGGGATCATATTACATTTCAAAAAGACGTCCTGTAAAATCAAAACATTCATGCATATCTTGTTTTCTGATTTCATTAAATGGTTCTGATTCAAACAGTGTATTTGCAGAGATGTACAACCCATCATTGTGTTATACAAAGAACCTCTTTTCCTTTTAATTTCTTAAACAATGAAGTTCATAATTGTAATTGAGTTTATCCTCCTTTTATGTCAATTGGCAAGCCTTTTCTTTGAGTTTTTCCATTTAGAGTAGATCTCCATAATTGTTGCTTTACAATTGAACAGCCTAATCACAAGCATTTCTTTTTGTAACTTGCCTCATCAGTACTAAATCGATGTCCTTACTTCCGAAATTCTTTCTCACATATGTTCCTGGCAAAATGACTCCATCATCTACACAAGTAATGTTGATCTTCTCATATCCGATATCCACTACACAACACTACTAAAGATTAGCTCCGAAACTTGATAAGACAGATTCCAAATGTAGATAGATGCCTTTGAATCCCAATTGTCTTATTATCATATCGACCAGCATTTTCACTTGCACTCTTTGGAAGATATCTGGAATTACTAATATACAATAGTAATCAGAGACATTTTTGACTTCCAATTTGCAACTCAATCCATATAGAGTTAGTTTGTATAGATCTTCTATCACATCTTGCATATTGTAACCATCAGTTAAATTGAAAAATCCATGCTTAATCGGTTGTCTCACCAAATAATCGCCTGTAAATATGTCGTCCTCAAATACAACAGATTTATCCTCCATCATCTAAGCAAGAATGCATTCTGGCTATTTTTGTTCCTTCTTGCCCAGGAATCCCCTGATGTTACGTAAATCTACTTCAATCTTGGCTCTAGGCTTTCCACGCATGCTTTTAGGCTAAGCCTTTAATGCACATTTCTAAATGAGTTTTTGTTCCAATATCAAAAGACTTTCATCAATCACAGTGAGATCTGTGGATTAACTTTGCTTTTGTTAGGATTGTACTTTATAGCCTATCAAATTTCTGAATTTCTTAGGAAGCATCTCTATATAGAATATAAACACACCAATTACCGCTTGCTTTATTCATCTTTATACTATGTGATCCATACTATATGATGATGCAATCACTTCCCCTCTCTATCAAATCTCAATATTTTAGATCTTATCCTGCAATGACTTGATAGTGTTTTGCACATTGTCTTATTATTGATTAAGCTTTTCTTGCATCAATTTATTAGAAAATAAAATATAATTAATATATCACTATTATTAGGTCAAGGAAAACAAGATATATTCATCACTATTTTTTGACAGATACTCATTCTTGTTGGGGTAGGGTATTAAACTATTCAAATTGAAATGTCCTAATATTATGAACAAAAATCATGAATTTAATTACTTGACTCAAATTTTGCATGAAAAATATGAGATAAAGAGATGGATTAAATATATCTATAAGTAGAATACAGAATGGGGATTAAGCAAATTATTTGAAATAGCAAGACAAGTAGTTAAAAATTCGTGATTATAAAACAATAGAGAAAATAGATTATTATTAAATCAGAACCTCAGAAATATTTCATCATCTCTTAGTGTTGATTGAATTAGTAATACTAAAAATATTAAATCAAATGAAATTATGAATTCTCAACCAAAAATATACAAATTGGATTCAATGGTATTACTGGATCATCTCAACATCTAGGAGGATGCATTTTATTTTATTGTATCAATTATTCATTGCAAAGGAAATTAAAACAATTTTTGAAATTATTTTATATATAATAAATAAACGAATATATATGTCTGAATTCGTCTGCTTTGTAGTAGAAGGATAAACTCATTACATTGAAGCTAGCAAGTGTTTGAGCATGACTCTCCAAACTGAGAAAAAAGGGCTTGTAAACAGATTAATCTTATGAAAAGGTGTATACTGCCACAATGCCAAAATGGTTAACGATGGAAGCTTTCTCAGTTTTCCAATAGTTCCTCAACAATTAGCTGGATATTCAGCGAAAATACACTGATTAAACTCTGCAAAGACTATTATGGTTAGGAGATCATTTGTAGATGGAATTCTTTTAAGAGACCGTCATTCGCGATCTCATTTTGGACAGAGTAAGTGTTTAAAATTGCATTTTGTTTTTAAATGAGGCATTCAAAAAGTTGAAAGCATGCGAAGTAATAATCTAATTTAATTCAGGATTCCCAAGAAGTATGGTATCAGATGTTGAATGTGTGTATGAACTTTACAGCAAGAAATTTACTTTTGATATATTAATCCAATCCAATTGATCTCAACAAGATCAACTAGAAAGTCATTGAAGAGATATTAGAAAGAGCATTAAAACACTATCGCAAAAAGAACAATCCTGAACTCCTGTAAATAGTATAAAAGATAAGGAATTGCCAAGACATTGTTTAAATTATTACTTAATAAAAACAAACGGTGTTAGCAAAGAAGATCAATTATCAAACTCATCCTAGTATTAATTGGAAGTTATCGAATCTATCATCCATAATCAACAAAGAAACCTAATAGTTTAAATTTTCAGATTTCACATGGAAATTAGTGGCCAAGATGGAAGATAAAGTCTTGAAAATTTATCTTAAATTGGAAGATATTGATCCTGAATTGAATCTGAGAATCATCGCGCTTTACTTCTAATTGTAACTTTCACAATTCGGCCTAGAACCATTGAAGTTAGTCAATTTAGTAGCCAGCAAAGGGAATAAAATTCTCTTGTGTGAATTCAATGGTATATGATTATGCACTAAAACATAGATCTAAATAAATTTGATTAACAAAAATTGGAATTCACTGTATATCTTAATACTGATCAAGTTTTGACTTTGTGCTTAAATCATCTCTATTACAATTTGAATCCTACATACAATCTAAGCAAACTTGATCTGGATGATTGTCTGATTCTGCTAGCTGCTACTCCTTAAGTTTAACAAGCATAAGAGAAGTCATTCTAGTTGCTTCTAGAATTTGGTATTATTATAAAACACTATTGATCTAGTGCCTTAGTTAAATCCAAATGATTATGAAAGATGCATCAACTAACTCAACTTGTCTTTGATGAATACTGAGTTCTTAATGAAATATGTCAAGTGTCCCTTAAACCAGTTTATTCAATATGAATTAGACAAGAGACAACCTTAACAACAGAGATCGTATTCTGTTTCTAAGGATTCAAAGAGCTCTTCAAGAATCTTGAGATAAGTGAGTGCAGGAGGAAGCAAGAATGATAAATCAGGAGATTAATTAGTAAACCGTAGTTAAAGCAGCGAAAAATTACATAATGAAATGCCAATCAATAAACTATAATAATTAAAGAAAACTCCAAGTCAGCAAAGATTTGAATAACAATAAATAGTTAATAGTGGAATAAGCAATTAATCTGCGTTATATTCTCGGAAACAATTATTTGATGAGATCAATATAGTTAACTTTTTGAAAGTGAAAGATCCTTAACTTATATAAGAATTGAATGAATTGATTAGAATTTATTATTGATAATTTAAAATATTCAATAAACACATCATTCTTTTAAAAGTCCATGCTTAATCCAGATACTCTTGAAAAATTCGATCTCATCTGCACTTCCCACAATGATTTCACTCTTCTATTGATATCCTGTAATTTCAGTGTCAAGCACAGAATGTTTACCATTGAAAGACTTTCCGTCGGCCTTCTCGGTTAAGAAGGAGAGTGGGGCACACTCATAAAGATATCTCAATTTCGATGGATATTTGGCATCACCGAAACATGAGAAAACTCCTACTTCTTTCAAGAAGATCTAGCAAATATCTGGAGCCATTCCACCTGAATATCTCAATGTGTAGCCATTATGAATCCAATAATCTACGACTTCTCTGTAGGGGATGTGATCAGCTATGCATCTTGTGTTTCCTGGACTGAACAACTTGCCTTTTGGCTTGATCTTAATATTATCCTTAGTCAATTCCCAATGTCCCTACTTATCGCCATCTACATAATCAAAATTAATGCCATACCAAATAATGTGTATTCTTAGACCTTCTATTCCTTCTCATTCCAGAACACAACGTTTGTTCTGCTTCCATATAAACAACAACAAGCAGAAACCATGTCTCTACCTTTTTTTCCAATTAATAGTTTTTCATCGGATTTCCAAATGGCAACTATTGTGCCCACTGCAAAGTTGGTTCCTATAATTGAACTTCCGTCCAATGGATCAAATGTCACTATATACTTTCCACCTTCAGAAAGTAGCTTCATCTATAAAAAATTAGAATTCATTTTTACTTCTGGGGTTTCTTCACTTGCGGTGTGGCTAACAAATCCTGTTTTCTTCAATTCTGTATTGACATTCAATTCGCATTGTACATCCATTTCTAATTGATGATCTCCGAAATCATTTTGGGTGTTTGTATAGTCTCCACCTCCAGAACAGTATCTCAATACTCTGGAGTTTTCAATGAATGCAAGAAGTAAAGCTGAACATACTGCTGAGAGTTCTGGTTCATCACTAAGCTTAACGTGAAGAGAGTGCATTTGCTGGATATTTATAAATTAGATCATAAATTGATAAATTTCCTTAATTAGTGCCTATTAACATGCGTATTATCTTTTAAACTTATATTAAAGTGACGCATTTTTTATTTAGTTAATCATCATTATTTCAATACTATTTTTAGAGCTCAATATTATCATTTGATATCATATAAACTCTAAAACATATCAAAATTATCAATATCATTCCTTCTAACATTACAAAGACAACTACTCACTCGATAAAAAATAAAAACTAAGTCTCAAATTCAAAAAAATAGTGATCTCAAATTTCTTAGATTGTTCACTATAAATTACAATAGGACAGCAACTGTAGATCAATAAATTTTACATTGATTTAAAACAGAATTTAAACATCCGCTTATTGAATAATAACATAAAAACAATCTATTAGCTCTTAATGTTTAATTATGATTAAACTTAAAATGAAAATTTTTATGTAGATACATAATAATTGTACTACTAGCATAATTAACTATCAAACCCCATATACCACTCAATACTGGAAAGTCTGTATTGTATTATATATATTTTTATATTCTTAAATATCAATTCAATAAAAATTATTTTTATGTTGATTATAAATTTTAAGTCTGATGAAATTCTTACTTATATTATTAATGTATTAGTTAATTATATTCATAATTTTAATAATCTTTTCATCTCACAACCACACACTGGACAAACCTTAATGGACTCTACAGATTGCAAGTCACAGCCTTTGCAAACATAAAGTTATTATTAATATACTGGTTCAAGTGTGGTTTAACATCTAATAAATCGATGAGTTGGACATGTAACCCATGTTATTAATTATTGTTTACAGATTGGACAAACATCCTCTTTTCTCAAGAGACTAGGTACAAACTTATTTTTGACTGCAGCAATCTAAATTTTAATTTTATCGTTGGTTGGTTTGATTGACTCAAGATAAGTAATATAGACATGATTATAAAAGTCTTTGTAGACTTCATGTTATTCCATCAACATCAATAAATTTAAAATAGCTCTGCTAGTTGATTTTTATAAGTCTTCAAATTTATACGATTGCAGCTATAAATCCTAAGCTTTCCTTTTTTTTTCATATAATTGTTTTGCTATTTCTAGACACATAAATTCCTTTTTGGCATAATAGTAATAGATTTTGAAATCATTGATGTCAAGTGGTTACTAAAAATTGCTACTCAATTAAGGTTGAATCATGAGTCTGAAAACTTCTTGTGGATCCTTTTCCAAAATGACACAATTTATTGATTATCCGACTTGTTCTTTGAGACAAGCAAATTCTAAGACTTGGTTGTATGATTTGCACACCGAAATCACTCTATTTCTAGTGCTCCATTTATTATTGATCAAGATTTTACCATTCTTGAATAAGAAGTCTTACTCATTGATTGGATAAAACTTACTCATGAAGGACATTTACAGTTTTATCTGTTTTTCCTAGGTTCTAATTTTTAGACTCTGTATTTAAGTTCCACATAATATATATAGGGTGTTTTCATCAATAATTTCTATTTGTAAGGCTCCAGGAAATGGGATTTCAAATGTGCTTTTGTCATCATAAATTAGAATTGAAGAGGAATTGTATAAAACTAAAATAGAACGTGAATACATCATTTCATCCTTATACTCCTAATTCAAAGTTAATTTTATATTTCCAATCAAGAGTTCATTATTTCTATACACAGCCAAATTGTTATTCCAACATGCAATTGCTTTCACGTTATCAAACATGAATTATTGGTCTGTAACCAAAGCGCCATTATTCCACAATACAACCACTTATTCTTACATAACATAGAAATCCTTTATTTATGGCTATTCAGAATTAAGTGAAATAATTCTTTTTTCAAGATTGCTGCTATACAATATGGGATACGAACCCTCACGATAAGCTAATGCAATAAACTTAGTTTGCTCGTTGTCATTAAAAGCACTAGTTAGAGCATCAAATGTTTGAAATTTAGGAATGCTAATTTTTTTTTTAATAATGTCCTTTCTTTGAGTTAAACGCTTAAGTGACAGCACAATAATCTCATTCGCATATGCAATGTAGAGGAATTCATTTTAGGCAATCATTTTGATGACATCTTGAGACGGCTCAAAAAACTTCTAAACTTAAAATTCTTATGATTAATTCATAATAAGTTTATAATCCCTTTTTAATAAATATATAAATTAGACACTTATAAAGATATTCTAAAAAACTAATGAAATCATTTATATTACTTAGATTGTGTTCAGATTAATAATTTTTATCAGATTAAAATGGCTTGTCATTTTGTTAATGAGTAAGAAGTGCTTGAATATGCTTCTATGACTAGTTCCCATCATGATGATGGTACTGAGAATGAGAGTCAAAGCGAGGATGCCAGAT
This sequence comes from Paramecium tetraurelia, assembly GCF_000165425.1. Taxonomy (NCBI): domain Eukaryota; phylum Ciliophora; class Oligohymenophorea; order Peniculida; family Parameciidae; genus Paramecium; species Paramecium tetraurelia. The sequence goes on along the minus strand of NW_001799544.1, from coordinate 234,134 downwards.
AATCGAATCAAATAAAAAACCCAATACTTCTAAAATCAGAGTCGTAGTTTTCTGAGAGTGACATATCAAACAAAATTAAACTGCCCAGAGGAGGGAGTGTTATAATGACTAAAGCAGGTGCCATACAGTTCAGTATGGTTCCTGAAACTTTGAAAGACAGTATCAACTTAGGTTTAGATGTGCCAGGTATATTTATTGTGCCCTCTCACCGATTTGATAAAAGATTTTGTTTGTCTGTTGCTGAATTTGAATTCCCAGCTTATTTCAGTTTTTTTGTAAAGAGAAGGAGAGTGACTCTAATTACTGATAAGGAAGGGGAAGAAGCAATCAGAGCAATATTTCAGGAAACATTACTTGGACCAAAAGATTTATCCAAATTTGATTAAGATTTTAGCAACGATTATAATGGCAAACCAGACATAGTGAAGGAATTAGGACATTTTGCAAAAAATCCCTTTAATCCTAGTGAACCCTTGACTGTAGACTTATTGATCAATTTTGTAATTTTTGATGAACAAAATCAAGTCAATTTAGGTTAGGATGTGATAGTAAAGAAAGTAGATTAGAAATTTTTGATATTTGAAAATGGAAAATAGATAGCTAAGATGAAAAACAAAGTGGAAATCATGATTGATGATGTTAAATCTAATGCATATATAAAGTATGGGTTGTTCAGTAATCCCAATGATTAATAATATGTTGAGCATTACTTTGAATAGACATTCACTCCTCCTACTTTTGGAGTGACAGTATTTGGGTTGTTCACATGGATTTGATCCAAAGGGTTCTGTATCAGGTTACATCTTTTGGATAAATGGTTTGGGAGTAATGCTAGATCCACCTCCTTTCACAACACTTCTCTTGAGGAAGAATGGAATACCAAGTAGATTGGTGAAGTGGGTAATTATATCTCATAATCATGCTGATCATGATGCAGGAACATTTTAAAAACTATTAGAGTCTGAAAAAACAGTATTAATTAGTACTGCCACAATTAAAGAGAGTTTTGTTAGGAAATATGCTGCAATGACTGGATTTTCAGTCGATTATATTGAATCCCTTTTTAATTTTGAGAGAGTTATAGTAGGAAATCCTTTAAAAATAAACGGAGCCTCATTTGAATTTCACTATTCACTCCATAGTATTCCTTGTTTGTCCTTTACAGTACGATTAGGTGGTAAATCAATCTATTTCAGTGGGGACACATTTTATGAACCAAATGGATTAAAAGCAATTTTTGAGAAAGGAGTCATTTCAGAATCAAGGTACAATTTTTTGATGAGTGAAGATAAATGGAAGAATTCTCTCATCTTGCATGAAGCTGGTGTACCTCCTATTCACACTCCTGCTAAATTGTTGGCCTTACTTCCACCAGAAGTTAAGGAAAATTTAAGATTAATTCATACTGCAGCCAAGGATATCCCTCCTGATTCTGGATTAAGAGTTCCAGGAGTAGGCTTAGAAAACACAATTGTTATAATTTAATCATCTGAAGATTCTAGATTAAATACAATTTAAGAATTAAGTTTGATTGAAAACATAGATTTGTTTAAACATGCTAATATCCATTAAGTAAGATAGATTTTTGAGAGTTCAACCATTAACACTTATGAATAGAACTAAAATATCTGTGTTTAAGATGAGGTTGGAAGTGAGTTTTATATAATTCGCAAAGGCACTGTCAAAATACACTCTGATAATCCTGTTTTTGTTAAATATATGCATTATGGTGATTATTTTGGTGAAGGATGTTTCTTCAATTAAAATAAGAGAAGAGCCAATGCCACTGCTATGAATTAATGCGAATTAATAACTTTGAGTAAGGCAGACTTTTTGAGGATATTCTAATATGGGGAAGTGATGCAGAAATTAGAGAACCTTTAAGTAGTGCGTTCATAGATATAAATCATGGAAAGAAATAAATTCTTTTCGTAATTAACCTCATATTAGAAGATTCAATTAGAAATGATATCGAACCAGAAACGATTTTTCTAAAAACATTCTATGATTCAATAATATGGGGTTATGGCTTCAGTAGCATTTTTTGTAGTTTCTGGCAAGGCACAAGTTATTTTACCTTCTGATTATGTTGTTCAGTAATATGAAGGATAATCGGTTAAGGTTAATCGATAAGAATCCACCACAAGTGATCATAACAAATAACAATAATAGATTATTGATTAGAAAAAGAAGAGACTTTCTTTGCCCATCAATTTAGCAATGCTTGAATAATAAAAACCAAGTATCTAAACTCCAGAGGTATCAGAGAAATCTTCAATAAATGAAATAAAAGTATATTATCGAATGCATTATTAATTAGACTTATCCTTTGACAAGTGGAATGTTCTTTGGAGAAATTGATTCCATTGTTAGAAACAGAAGAACTTCTACAATAGTTGAGGCGGTGGAAGATACTGAGATTATTTTCTTGGATTCACAATCATTAAGATCTTTCTTAGCTGACAATCCTGGACTTATGGTGCTCTTTTAAGAGAGTATTATTATTGAATGAATATTTGTCATATTTATGAATAGAAAATACTTTAAAATATTTCAAAGTGCTATTGTGAATTAAGCAAATACAGGTCGATGATCACTACCTAAGAGGTCAAAGTTGGCATCATAGTTTTAAAGTTTCAATTTAGAAGTTATTTCTTGAAAACTTTATTAGGTGGATTGCAACGTCATTTTTTTATTTTCTTTAAAGAGAATTCTATCACACCAACCTGGAACTCTGAAATCTTAATCTACAGCCCAAGAATTATAGTATTATAGCAATTTGTATGTTGGTGGAAAAAAGATCATTCCTTCTTAAAATTAAGATTAGTAGTCTTGAGTATTAAACTAAAATTACTTAATTTATTACGACGACTAAGATACATTTAATCCTTTCCTAGCCATCCAAAAAAATCAGAGTGAGTTTTGATTGTTTAAGGAATTATCCTGTCATCGATTCTAGAATTGAAATCTCCAGTCCAAATAAGATAATCATACTAGACATGATTATGGTTAGAAGACACTTAGCTTTCAAAATGAGTTTCCAATTTCGAAAATTAAGTTTATCTTTTAGATTCAGAGTTTTACCCACTTTCTAAATGACTATTAATGAATAAGAAGATCTTTTCATTGATATTTATTGATACTGCAATTCCTCCCTTATTACCAACAATTCCCATGAAACCTTAAGAGAAAGTGTAAGACTTACCATTCCTTATTTTGGGTATCAATGATTTATGAGCGAAGACTATGATATGCATTGCATTCAGTGATGCTGATTATACTTTTATAAAAGATTTTCCTAATTCATTCTGTAATTTGACTTCCCACTCATTTTTTGATTCACAAAATATTGAAGTAACTATACTACGTTGACACTCTTATGTTCCAACAACTATTAAATCATGATGCAATATATCAATATTGAAAAGTCGTTTTAGGGAATGGTTGGGTATCATGCCATGCATGTTCCATGTTATGACGAGCATTCTAATATCGTTCTCAAAATTCCACTCGTTTCTTGGCTAATTTAGCCATTTGTAGGAGCACTTATGATTGAGATGCAGCATCTCTTGATTCAAGCTGCCTATAAGTTTTGGATCTTGAGAATATTCACTGAAGAACGTATCATTAAGAAGTGGGAATGGGAGAGGGTCCTCAATTAGAGGATAAACAGAATGAGTTTTCATTTTAAAGAATGATTTTTAATATATAATGTAGTTATCTAAGAAATTTGAAGAATTTTAAGACCTTGACCCGATTGAAAACATTCCTCAAAGACGAGTATCAAGGACCATGGGTTACCAGAATAGTGAATCGATCCAAGAAGAAGACGAGGAGCAGTCTTCTTCAAGTGTGAATATGCCAGAGTTGATCAACAAATTTAAGAATTCATCAATCAAACAGCCAGTGGATGGCAGTGGGAGTGATATGAAAATACCCACAATCTATACGAACATGCACTCGAACAACAGCCTTGAAAAGAACCCTTTTCAAATTGAATAAAAAATAAGAGTTTATAATAGTGATAGTAGATTGATGGATGTTTCAGTATTGGACCCACAGGATTCATAGTACTCCGAATCTGTAAGATTGAAATATTTATTCTAGTTGCAATCGGAAGTGATGGATAAAATGAAATCTGTCACTCTCAATTCAATTCACGTGAAGAATATAGTGACCAAATTTATTCAGAAGATGAGACCAAACATCAATTGGAGCCAATTAAAAGACATCACTTTGATAGACGATTCAACCTAAGGTAAATACGTTTAATTATATGTAGTCAAACCCTAACTGTATAAGTGGTTCACCTTCTGCTATTTCACCTTGACCTCAGCCATAATCCTCACATCTTCCATATTCATCCCCATACACATAGCCAAAGAGCCAGGCTTCAAGATACCTGCTTACATTACCCACTGTTTGGCACTAATCCAAATTATAGCTGATATTTATTTTAAACGAGGACCCTTCCATCTGAGTGAGGGTAAGTTTAATCTTGAATATGTTGATCAAACCAAAATCATACTCGATTTGAGTCGACTAGTGTCAGCCATAGTCTTAATCTTCCCATACTAATATGAGATAAAATACCTCCTCATTCCTTATATCGCATTGCAATTGGTTAGACAATCAGAACGCTTTGAAAACATATACAATTCCACTTAATTAATAATGTACATATTGATTCTTTGGGTGGCCTTGATTATGACATTTGCTTGTCTCTTAGACTCCGAGGAAGACCTAAATTATTCACTCACATTGGCTGTATCCTTATTGACTCATAATGGAGCTATATCTATTGATGTCACTCAATCAAATGCTTTGCTCTTACAAGGTTTTATGATCGTTAGCTCGTTTACTATGATTTACACGGCCTCTGCCATTTTCATCTGGATCAAACCGGCTATGAAGTTAGAAGAGGAGAAAGAGAAACATCTTGCTTCCTTTTTGAATGGAATTAAAGACAAAAGAATTGATTATGGGTTGTAATGTCGCTGTTATTCATATTTGGAATATGTGGTCGATGTAATGTCTATCGTCTATCTAAGATTAGGAAGACATAACTAAGACGAGAGAACTTTTATCAAAGAAGTTGTCACCAGGGCTTTAGGAAGAACTCTAAGTTTCTATTCGTTCTAAGATGGTCGATAAGATCAGATTGTTCGAGAAGTTCTCATCCAGTTTGAAGTAACAACTGATTTACTGGTTTGATATTGCACAATACAATCCCGAGGAGAATATTGTCTAGGTAAGACATTCAAACTAGTATTACATAGGAACATTAAGTTGAAGATTTCTGTCTCTACTTTATTTTGAAAGGGAAAGTGAAGATTCAATTTTAGGGGTATTTCCAAGGCAAACCCAAGAGGACCTTTCATACATTATCGGAAGGACAAACTTTTGGAGAGTTCTCATTCGTAAGTGGGATTCCTCCTTATATTTCAATCAATAGTCAGGGATTGACCACAGTGTTAAAATTGAGAAGATCAGATTTCTTAGAAATCATTAAAACCTACCCTTAGGACAATGAGATTTTTTGTTTATTCAAGGACAATTGTTACTAGAATCATAATATGTTCGAATGCAATTATTGCAAAATCAAGGGTCATTTGTTATTTGAATGCCAATACTTGTAGTATTATCCTAAAAAACTAAACGTCATTGAGAAGCATATTTACCCTCATCCACAATAACGCTATAAAATTGACAGAAAGAATAAGGAACCAAAGGCTCTTTCGATGTTATTTATTGTGGGGGAACGAGCCAAACAATATTAGCAGAAATTATCATAGGAAGTAATGACATCCGAAGACTTCCCTATGTCATCTCAACTACCATACAGTGAAAGTATTTATACTCTTGATATAAATATATATTAAATCTACATAGATTAGACCTAGCAATCCGCCAGCTATTTGAGTAAAACCCAATCCGTGCACAAATATAGTCCTGAGCAATTAAGCGAGAATCCAGACAGCGAGGAAGATCAACTCTATGAGGAGCTAGCCGTCGATCCATTACTTAGCAATCAGTTAAGAAAACAATAGAACAAGACTACCTTAAGAACTGCAGGATTTCCCTTCATGTCTGAAACTCTAGGTACTAATTTAAGCAAGCATTCTTAGAAAACTTACATAAAGAAAAATTGCAAGTGATTACTGAACAATCTTAAAGTAAGTAATTTGACTCTCTTAATTCAAAACAAGAGGAGACCAATCAATTGAGCAAGTAGAGCAGTGGTTCACAAGCATTCGCAAAGAAAAACCACCATCTTTATACTGCTGCTCGTTCTATGCATGCTAAACTCACCTTTCGTTATCAGCAACAACAATCAGGATAAATTGATGATCAAATTCAATATCAATAACAATAATAGAATTCAATAAGACAAACATCCAATCGTTCCAACACCTATTCGAATCCTCTATCTAATAATTTATCTAATAATCCCTCAAGTAATTCTAAGGCTAATACTAAATCTGCTAGAGTTTCCCCTACTCAATTTCAATAACCTCCGCCATAAAAAAAGAAGGAAGAAAGAGGATCGCATAGTGATCAATCACTTTCAGAACAGTAGAGGCACACAAACAGAAAAAAAAGTACTAAAACAGGCACTAAAGTAAGCATTCTAAATTAGATGTCCCAGTTCTAAATAATCAACACTCCAGAGGTATGAATTTTATTTATGATTAGAATCATCACTATTAATATAACGATGTTGTGTTTAATAGATTCGAAAAGATGCATTTATTTAAGCATTATAACCCACATAATAACTACGATAATGTAATTATCAGGTACAAATTAATTGTATATTTTAGAATGAACAAATTCCGTAGAACCAAAAAAAGTAAACCAATTCATTACACTATAAAATGCTTTGTTTCCTCAAAAATAAAGAGAGTAAGGAAGATTTTGGATTCTTAGTTATGATATCTGTTAAGTGTGTTACTAAGATTTAAAGAGAAATGTTTTAATATTATATTTAATGATGAAAGGGTTATTCTCATTTAGAGTTTTAGTTTTCACCATACTTCTCTTCAATCCATCTCATAGTAATGGATCCTGGTCTTTCAATTGGTAATCCAAATGCTCTGGACCAAATAAGATTAGCCATGCATCCTAATGCTCTTGAGACTGCGAATACGACAGTGTAATATTAGAACTCTCTCATTCCATAATGATAGAGCAAGACTCCAGAGTGTGCATCGACATTTCTGTGATAATAAATATATAAATACGGCCATGGGTTTTAGATCTTTCCAATAGTTTTCAAAACAGGTGGGATAACATGATAGCATTGTCTAACTAAATCAACTAGTGGGTCATTTTTAATATGTCTGGCTGCAAACTCTTTTTGATGGATGAAACGTGGATCGGTGTATCTTAAAACAGCATGTCCATATCCTGGAATAACTTTGCCCTCTCTGATCGTAGTAAGCACATAATCTTGAATTTTCTCGTTTGAGATGTTTTCGCCCAATTCATCCTATTAAATAATTAATCTATTGAAATACTCTCATTTCTAATAGCCATTTGAGGACTTCTTAATTAGCGAGACCATGTAAGGGACCAGCCAAACCATTGACACCAGCAGAATATGACAAGTATGGGTCTGCCAAAGCTGAACCAACCAAATGCGTTGTATGGGCACTCACATTACCTCCCTCATGATCAGCATGAATGCTTAAATATCCTCTCAAACATTCTCTAACTTCGAATTTATTGTATCCAAGCATGTGAGCATAATTACCAGCCCAGTCCAAGTTGTTATCAGCTGAGATGATTTCTCCATTCTACATTGTAATAATCCATATACTTTATATTTATGTCTGTAAATGAGTGCAGCCACTCTTGGGATCTTGGCCAACAAATCCATTGCATCTTCATAGAAGTACTCCCAATATTGGGGCTTAGAGATCTTCCCTTGATCATAATTTTGTTGGAAAAGAGAATCTTTCTATAGATACAATAGGGTTTAAGATAACATAGTCATTGGATGTGCTTATTTTGGTAAACTCAAAATGAAGTTTTGTGTCTACGAATCCAATTGTCCTCTATGTTTCCATTCTTATTGCAAATCAGCGAATTCTTGCTCAGCTAAAAATAGAAATAAATCACATTACATGGGAAATCGCCTGTGCAGAGTAACCAGAAAAGAGCTTCAGGAAGAGGCTCATGGCCATTCTCCCCTTTCTGGAGATACTCTTGCAATTCAGGGATGTTGTAATCTCTCATTGTGATACCCTAAAATCCTTAATACAATAATTTCTACAGTCTTAGCATCCAACAATGATGCATCGTAAAAAAGAGCAAAGACGTTTCTCATGCCTCCTATGGCTTGGTCAACTGTCACCTTGCAGATTTCTTTGGATCCATATCTCTTTCTCACATCTCGGAGCAAAGCTTGTTTAACTGGCACAAGATCTCTCATTCGTTGCTTTAAGAGACCATGAGTGTTATTGTAGATGCTTCTATAGAATAGTTAAGCTAAGCCTTTTTATTTTGTATTCATGATGATGAGATATTAAATTTATTGTCAAGATAAAAAGATATTTAATCACTTTAACACGTAATATTAATATCATGATAACTAAATTAACAAGATATTCAATTAATTCCCCCCTTTATACATTTTTAATATTTATGGGGGATATTAATTTACAATCCAAAAGTCATCAGATTAAATAGCACTACAATTGTTTTCAATTAATCTCCATACATTAACATTATTCAATGAACATTTATAATTGATGATTAATCCATGAAATAGTTGTGCAAAGCATTGAACAATTTTTATTTCAACACAATTTATAATTATAATTATAATTATACCCAATTTAATATTTTATATACTATCATAATTCCTCCACCTTCTTAAGATAAAAGAACTTCCCTTAATATTCTGGATTTACTTCATGTGGCAATTCCACCAAGTATACTGGAGTCAATGCTCCTTGATCTATTGTCAATTCTGCCTTATCTCCAGCCATATCAGTCTTCACCCATCCAGGACAACACACGTAAACTTATAAACTCTTATTCTTAACCTCAGCATTCTAAGCCAAAGTTTTAACATAGGTGTTGATAAGCAATTTGCTTATTCCATATCCCCAACTTGGCCAGCCATTCTGTTCATATGTATCTAAGGTTATCATAACTCATAATACTATTCTTGACATGTTCTTAAAATTCCTCAGCCAATTTGAACACATCTTCACGAGTGATATCTGGATTCTAGAATCTTTTCACTAGATCTTCAGATTTCAAATTTTTTATTTTGCCTGCTGATGAACCTACTGTGATGATCTTTCCATTTTGACTCAATAGAGGGATGAATTTTTCAGTCAATTCGACTTAGAGATATAGTAAATATATATACTAGTGCCATAGAAGTTTGGTTTAAAGGTGTATTGGACAACTTCCAAATTGAAGTCATCTGACTTGACAGCCACAGCTGCATTGTTGATTAAGATATCAGCTTAATGGAATCTGGTTGTAAATTCCTGTATGAACTTATCAATACTTCCACTACTACTTATGTCCAACTCAATGGTGTCAATTCTATCTTGGGATAGCTAAGAGGACATTAAGGTATTTGAATACATTGTATTTTTCGAGCAATTTGGTTCTAGACTATTGAGCTAATTCAAGGGATCGGCAAGCCATGATGACTTTGTATGACTGCTTCTGAATGAGATTTTCAAGAATGCCAAATCCAATTCCTTTGTTTGCTCCTGTAATGACAACTGTCTTTAAGGCTTACATTTTTTAGAAATTATTGATTTTCCAAATTCCAAGAGTTTGGATATGAAATGATTTAATAGATATAATTAATCAGTTTTAGAATTCTCAATTCCAAATAAGTATCCAAGACAAATTCCACTTTAATAATATAAGTAACAGCTAAATAAAATGTAAATATTGGAATCGGCATTGAAAAAGGCTGTGGGCTTGGGCTACATGAAATGGGGATTGATATTCGGCTTGGCAAACGGCATGGCTGTGTATTCATATTATAGAGAGAATCGAAATAAATACGATGTGGAAGCCTATCAATAATCAGTCACTAGATATGTCTCCTATTAATCTGGTAAGATGGCAGAAACATACATTCCAAAATGGTTAAGAAGTCCTTTGTTTTCATTATTCGGCTACGTTTATGATGTGAATTACGACGATATGTTAGAACCTCTTGAGAATTATGAAAACTTTCAACAATTCTTTACTCGCAAGATAAAAAGCAGAGAGTTCGATAAAAATGTAAATAAACTAATAGTGCCAGCAGATTCTAAGGTGCTATCATTTTGCGAAGTGAAGGATGACAGTCCAATCTTAGTTAAGAATGTGCATTATAAATTGGGGTATTTTTTGACTGGGCAAGAGACTTTTGAGATGACTCCTAAAATATTGGAGGATGCAAGGAAAAGAAAGAATACAAAGCTGTATTCAGTAATATTTTATTTGGCCCCTGGAGACTATCACAGATATCATTTGCCAAGTGATTTTTAATTGAAAAGCAGAAGTCATATAGTGGGACATCTGGCACCTGTAAAGATCAGCTACATTTCAAGTACACCAAAGGTATATGAGACTAATGAGAGAGTGGCCTTGTTTGGAACATACAATTTTGGATTAATGAGTATAGTTTTGGTGGGTGCAACCAATGTGGGATCAATGACTTTAAATTATGATAAGGAATTTTAGACAAATTAGAAGGCTCAGGAATTGTTTGTTTACAAACATTATGATCCGACTATTTCGCTTAGAAAAGGTGATGAATTGGGAATGTTCAGATTGGGGTCAACAGTTGTTATGATGTTTGAGGCAGAGAATGTGAAATGGAATATAGAGGAGGGGCAAAAGTGTAAGTGGGGTGATGTATTTGCTGAAGTAAGTTGAGTTTTGATAAAATATATCAATTTTAATTTTAATGGCAATATTGAGAATAAAGGAATAAGAGGTGTCATACTCTTATCTCTACATCGTGGTATCATACATAGTGATCAAGTATCTTTTGGAACAATTTATCAATCTGAGGCAATTGGATTAATTGTCAGTGAAACAGATGCCTATTCATATTGAATAGACTCTGGGAATCACACAGAAATAATTCAAGAGAAGCTAGCGATTTTATTATGACAAACTGTAAATTTGATTTGATGTTGCGTAGGTCGTTTGAAATGTACACCAAATCAATAAAAACAGCAATGGAGATCATCGTAATATTATGTGGAGTGATGCCTTTTATTTGGGAAAGGACTGTGACTTTCTTCAAGATGGACCCGAATTCAGAGGTAATTCTATTTTGATTATAGTTTCAAAGAGGATTGGCATATATCTTTGTGGAGTTTTTACGCCTCAAATTAATTGATGTTCCTAATAATTTTTATAACACTCACGTGATAGAGAAGAGATATGATCTGAGTCAAATATCATTCGCTCTCCAATTCAGCGATCTAGTGATTGAATCAGCATTGTGGGTGGTCTTTGTACCAATACTCCTCTACTCCTACTTGTATGTGGCTGAACTCGGAGGAGACTACTTCTTCATAGCGGTATATTCCCCTACACAACATATAGATGCAATTCTTTGTGCTGATCATGGCAATAGTGTCCAGTCTCGTCTATCCTAATTACATTTAACCACTATTCAATGAATTCGAGGAACTCAAAGAAACCCAACTCAAATAAGCAATCAGTCAATTAGCATTCAGAATGAATTTCCCCTTGGAGAAGATCCTGGTCATGGATGGGTCCAAAAGATCAGATCATTCGAATGCCTACTTCTTTGGGATGTACAGCAAGCGAATAGTGCTGTATGACACTCTCATCAACAATCTGACAAACGAGGAGATCGTGGCTGTCGTAGCACATGAATTGGGACATTGGAAATATAGACATCCCTATATCAAATTAGTATTCTTTTGCATCAAAAGTATGTATTAATATTTTATGATAGTTCTGATCACTTTCTATATCTTTGGCTTCTACAGAGATTCGGATGTGGTTTTCTTGAGTTTTGGGTTCAATGAGAAGTCCATCTTCATCGGGTCTGCGTTGTTCTTCTCTCTCTTTGAACCCATGAATACGTTGTTCCAAATATTCGAACTCCATTTGTCCCGTTTCTTTGAGTATCAAGCAGATATGTTTGCCAATCGTCATGGTCTTGGGTCGTATTTGATGAGTGGGTTGATCAAGCTGTTCAAATAGAATTCCACGAATTTGATGGTAGACCCAATCTATCAATGGTACTATAACAGTCATCCTTCATTGTTTGAGCGATTAAAATACTTAAATAAATTGAGATGATTAATTAATTACTTTTTATAATCATATTAATTATTTGACAATATCATATAAATTATTTGACCAACCTCTCCCCTTATATTCCTGATCTTTAAATTGCCAATAATTTAATGAACAACAAACTTGCTGATTTAATTAGCAACTATCTCAACGAATAGAAACATCTAACCGATAAGTATACTAGACTATTCAATCAAATCAAACAAGCTGACAATTATTATGGTCGCAATTCCAATTCCATCCTAAATCTCAAGAAGAGGTCCTCCAATTCAGATTACAGCTACAGTTCCAATAAGGAAAAAGTCTATTGTCAATATTGTGGCAAGCAATACACCAGCAGATTACCCCTCAAAAATCACATCGAGAAGTTCCATTTCCAAGAAACCTACCCTTCCAAACAAGAGTTATCTACCAAACAAATCACTCCCTATGAGGACGATGATGATTGCGCAAATGACGATGAAAATAGTTATAATGAAGCAGACGAGGAATTGAGACAGAAACTGTTAAGGAATGTCCAAGCAATCGAGAAGAGAGAATGCTAAAGACCTCCCCAAGAAGAAGTCATCATCAGCGGCATCGATTCAGATTCATAGAATTGATTTTTATTACGCATTCAATTAGTTACCTTTATTGTTTTATATATCTAAACCTTCATATACTCTTATGAACAATTTAAGAAGGATTTTCATTTTTATACAGATGGCATTTATTCTTTTATGGCATTTCAATAATATTTATGGATTCACAATAGATTAATTGTCCACTCTCAGAATTGATGACGAATGAAGAAATCAGAGAATGGGCTTTCTCCTTGGATCCTCAACCTGAAAAGAAGAGCAAGTTAAACTCCTCCATGCCTCAAATAAGCAGTTCGGCTACAATAAATAGGGCTTGTCAGAAACAATAGGAATAAAAGGTCAAGTAAGTCCCTCGGATCATTCAAACACAACCAATTCAAGTCGAAAATCAAAAACAAAAAAAAGAGATTATACATCGCCTGAAACTCCAGAATAGGCTGATGAAGGAGATGATTTAGTAGCAAAAAGATTTGTTAGAACAAATGAAGAAGTCTTGAATTCAATTTTTAATTATAATTATATTCAATAATTTAAATAAAAAAAGATAACTTATGGACCAGGCCAATAAGTTGCAATACCAACAATCGGTTGAGAAGTACCTTGAAAGAAACAAAGTTTATCACATCTTCGAAGATCTACTTAAATCCTTGATCATCAAAAAACCTGAAGATCCCATCTAATTTCTCATCAATAAACTATAAGAACCAGAAAGTATATATGACACCTGAAATCAAGCCAAAAAAATCTTTGTGGTTGGTCCTCCTGGATCCAAATTGAGAGAATTATCACTTACATTGGCAGATTATTTGAATTTTCATATTGTTTCTATTGGAGATCTGATTGAAAAGGAGCTAAGCAAAAAGTCCGAATTAGTATGCATTTCTTACTATTTCTCAATTAGAGTCAATAAATCTAAGAATCTTTGGACAAATTCTAATATGTGAGTGATGACATTGTGATCAATATAGCACTTAACCAAATCAACCATTTGGAAAATGAAAAGAAAAGTTACATTTTCGAAGGGTTCCCCAAAACCAGAGTCCAAGGTTTAGCACTTCAAAAAGAGGGTATAATACCTGATGCATTTCTTATTTTGGAAATGTCATAAGAAAAGGTTTATCAATGCTGTCTCAAGAAATTAGACACAGAACCATTCAATAAACTAAACAATAAAGAGGATTTGGTTAAATCACATTCTTTGGAATACTAATTGAATTTGAAATAAGTCAAAGAAATTTACAAAAATTAGTATTTTTCAGTCGATGGAGAAAAAAACTATGAATTAGAGGATATGGCAGTATGTTTTATTAAAATACATTATTTAGTAATTATTGAAGTACAAACTCTATGATAATGCTCCAAAGAGAGCTCTTAGAATAGTTGTCATTGGACCTCCTGGATCTGGGAGATCTACATTAGCTAAGAAATTGTCAGGCAAATATGGATTTGTATATGTATCAACAAGGGAATTGATTTCAAATTTGGTAAATTAGAAAGGAACAACAGGAAAAGAGGCATTTGAGAAAGTAAACAAAGGAGATCTTGTAGAAGATAGAATTGTCAATGCTCTAATTAAAGAGAGAATCAATTAGACCGATTGTTAATTGCAAGGTTATGTTCTAGATGGTTATCCTAAAACTGAGAAACAATTAGAATCTTTGAATGAAATGAATATTCAACCAACTTTGATGGTTATAATTGATGTAGCTGACGACATCATTACAAGAAGACTTGTTTAAAGGAGAACTGATCCATTGACTGGAATAATTTACAATTCAATTGATGAGGCTGGCAAGGAAGTGAGACCCAGATTGATCATAGCTCCAAATGAAAAAAGAGAAGTTGTGCAAACGAGGTATGAATTAATTCTATAAATTAGATTGAAGAGATGGGATGATTTAAAATAACTGATAGATGGAACTCCAAAATATGCTTCAATCATTTACAAAGTCTCAGGAGAGAATCCTGTAGATAATATGATAGAATCAGTATGTTATCATTTGGAGAAAATGAATTGATTTATTATTAAAAATAAATATAGATATTTTATCTTAATATCATAATCATTATTAACTTAATACTTCCTAAGCCTGTTTTTTTAACAACTTCTTTAATTCATCAGGCACCTTAGATACTTCCTCTTCTTCCTCTGTAATCGGATAAAGTTTAAAGCGTGGATCACCATATTTTGTGATATTGATTTCGCTCTTGTCACAATCAAAATAGAAACTCAAAGTGAAATCAATTTGTTAGGCTCCCTCCTTTGTACATGGTATGACTGCATATCTACCATTACTTAAAGAGATGTCATTAGTATCAATTTCTCTTCTCAAATTCAACTTACCCGAAGAGGCAACTACCTTTTTGTCATCAAATTTGGCCAAGCATTTCTCAGTGGGTCCTAAAGAAAATACGCAAAGTAATATGGGTTTCATCACATTTGGGAATGGATATCTTTCCCCCAAAAACAATCGCCCTATTAAAATACATATTTAATATATACCATCCATCTACTACATTTATATGTACATACTAGTCTTGTCTCCTTTCTTTCTTTTCAACTCAAGAATGTATTATGGATTCTTTTGAGCATATTGAATTAATGAGGCCTCAGTTTTCATAGGGGCTCCAGAACTCTACAGTCCAAATTAATCGAATGCTCTCAATCCACTCCAATCATCAGGAAAATCACTATTAATTTATTGAAACATTCATACATGCATTAGAACAAATTAGAAAATACTGTTCTCCAACTTTTGAAACACATAAAGAATGTACCGTCATCTTATCCATAAACGTATGGTTCAGGAGGTTCTTTACCTTCCAACTTGGCCTTTTCAATTTCCTTTTAATAATAATCATTTATCCAATCTATCCATTTATCCAATTTAGCAGAATAATCGGGATTTTCTGACCATTTCAATTTCCACTCTCCATATCCCCAAGGATTTCTGATTTTTAATAATCTATGTGATTTATGATAGTTATCGCAACTCTAATCAGGTATTTCAAATACATCTAATATACCATAAGCATGTCCACTCATAACACCTGTGTCCTCATCATTTATTTTTAAATACAACTCAGTTCCACCTTCGGCACTACATCCCAACATTGTTCCGTCCTTCTTACATTTTAATAACAGATTCCAAAGGTCTTCCTTTTCAGCCTTTGTACATTCTTCATTCAATTTAATTTTATCAGGTACCTTACCAGTCATGTCAGCTAGTCCCTAAGCAATATCTCCAGCTGTTAAAGAAAAGTAGTTTTGATGAAGCTTTGCATAAGCCTTCTCAATCAAATTGACCCAACATTCAGTCGGCTTTCTACATTTACCAAATACGTATTCATTATCCTTTACACATAATTTGTCATCTATAACAACATATTTCCACCCAAAGTTCTTGAAGAATCTCATCACATATAGACCATATTTTCTTAAGAATTTGAAACAAGGTGGATAAACTCCAATAAGCATTCCGTTGACTTCCTCATCTGTCAATTCTTATATGGATTCTTAGGTTATCACAAAATCCCCTTGCAAATATTACTCATACCCTGATATAATGGATAATGCAGAGACAAACCAACAATTACCTAAATACTTAGATTGACACACATCATTTGAAGCAGCTCCATCTTCATCAAACACATCAACAGTACAATTTTTATATTGTTCATCTCCATTCTCTACTAATGCTGCCAAGAACTCCTCAGGTCTCAACCATTTACATTCCTTAGGCTATGGAGCTCCCTCTGGTACATCGTTATCAGCAAAGTACATACTCTTACTACCATAAGGATCTTCTTTGGTAGGTCCAAAGTCTGGGTCTTCCCATTTTGTACCTGGACTCTATTCCAATTTCGAAATTTCCTCGTAAACATACCTTAAACATGCTAAATCTGAATTGAAAATAGTTGTCCATTTAGTTTCTTCCTTATGTAAAGTTCTTCCACTTCCTTCCATTCTGTACTTACTAAAATAATCCTCTTCTATTAACACAGGTTTCAATTTCGATAGTGTTGTTGCATATTCCCCTACTGATTTCAGAGAAGCTCTCATTGATTTATTAAGTGTATTATCTAAATTCATAGTTTTCTAAGGAACATAAATTAATAGAATCTTTTGGACTTAATCAATGATTTCTTGAGCTGATAGAACTCCAGATCCATCTATATCAAAATAAGAAAATAGGGCATCAGAATGCTTCTTTGAGGGACATGAGAATAAAATCTAGGCCAATTAATAAAATAATTCCTAATTCAATTGGGTATCTTCATAAATTTATTCAGAAGCTAAATGTTAAACTATTCCTATTTCTAACGCTTATAATTTTCTAGTTAAAATTTCAAACAACAAATCATAATTGTCTTTTGGAGACTTGAATTCTTAGAAAAACACCATCAGTTCATCATAATCGATGGACCCATTTTTATTCAAATCAATTGCATTAAAAAATGACAATTAATCGCTTTTTGGAATCTTCTTATCAAATCTCTTATAAAAGTCATACAACAAAATTCCTGCCCCTGGTACTTCCAATTATTATATAACATTTCTTATAAACTCAATAGCATCAACTCCTTATGCTTTTAATTTGGTTATAATTGTTTGAATATTCTTCCTGTCCTCATCAGTCAACATAATGATTGTCTCATTCAAAAATGCATGTGAAGATGACATATTCAGACCTGATTTTGATTATCCCATCTACGTTTGAGTCATTCTAAAGGGATCCAATTATTAAGAAGCTTGAGTTGGTTTCAGGATGCCCACAGGCTAAGCCTTAGGAATTGGATTGCCTCCTCCTCCTCCAGCGTTTGGATTTGGATTTATTTGGACGCCCAAACCTATGTCAGATTATGCAACCCTCATTGCTTTACGAACTTCTTAATCATAAAATGTAGCCTAAAGAACTCCACTCTTATTGACATCAATGTGATTGAAAACAGCTATGATTTCCTTTTCATTTAATAAATTTGATCCATCAATTCCATGAATGAAAGACCTTACAATAGTTTACAAAATTACACAAAATGCGATGGAATTATATTATCTCCCATTCTTTTAAGAGAATCCTCAACTGACATTCTATTCATCAATAGTAAACGAGCGTACTTTAAGAGACTCTCCTAACCATAAGTTCTAGCTTAACCAGATACTTTCTCCTCATTGATTCCATACGCTTACAAACAATCATAATACTCTATATTACTTTTTGAATAATACCTTCTCTCTTGATGACTCCTGAGCAATCCTCATCAAAAATTCTCACCAACATAGTCAATTAGGTATTATTCAAACCTAATCTAACTTTCGATAAAAAAAGTCTCATATCTTCAGTACTTATCTATCCTTATCCTTCCCTATCAGATGCTCTAAACATCATTTCTGGAGTTAGTCCAACCCTTCTACAACTTCTTGAAAAAATTCCCATAACTGCTTGATTGCTCAGATCAACTTAATCGTGCTATTAATCAAGGGGAATTCCTTGCTCTCTTAGTTTGTCGACAAGCTCTTCGTTGTGCTTCTGCAATTTGAGCACTTTTAATTTTAATAACTTCACAGCATTTCTATAATCTTCAATTGATTTTTATTTGGTTGCCATTATTTATTAAAAAAATAATTAAAAAATAATTCCCACTAAATCCATTAAAAGATCCATAAGATCCAAAAGAATATTGTTCCTTCTCTTCTTCACTTTACTCAAGCAATATTAGAAGTTACATTTCTTTAATAAATTATTAATAACTTACACAAATATTATGGGATTTAAATTGTTTATTATTAATCTAACCACATCCAAAAATAAAAATATTACTTATTAGAAATGCTAAATAGAAAGCAATTAACTATTCAATTAGGCTTCAGATCTCGATAGACTTCTCCCTCTTCACAAGGATCTGCAACTCCCAAGCATAAGAAATCCAATTCCTACCTCCAATATTCGCCTAAATTGGATTGCAATAATGGATTACAATTTGTAAATGAGATCAAGGAACTCAAAATTATATCTCCCAGGACCGAAGATCTTTATTCTCCCAAGTCAAAGCCACTTTAATAAAAGAACACAGTAAAAGATGAATAAATGAAAAAGAGTCAGTTTAGTAAAACCAAAAATGAAGATTTCATTTGATATTATCATAATTTCCTTGGAATAATGTCCTTTTTTAACTTAATATTATTTATAATTCATTCCTTCTTCTTCATCAAGTGAATCAGCAAGGGTTGATAATTAATGCAGGAGTACTTTGAAATTATAAGATTTACAAGTAAATGTGTTGAATTTATAGAAGGAGTAAATATTAGATTTGTAAGAAATTTTGACACCTTGATATATAATGATATTTAAACTTTAAAAATACACAATTTAATTATATATAAATTTTGAAACTTATAGAATTTTTATAATTAACGATCATTTATGGACTTCAGTTAATAAAAATTATAGATTATTTTTATATCAATTTAAAATTATATATCATCAAATTATAAGCAATTTGTAATATGATAAATTTATATATAATACATTAATATAATATATATAATTGTATTGATGTCATTATTAAAAAAATCTTGATTTGTTGATATTATTAGCCATGCTAGGGCTCTGAGCTTGCTTCGGTGATTTAATTGCTGGCAATCTAAACTATGTTGGAGAAGGAGTTTTAAGAGTCCTTTTACTTTTAGATGAGGGAGTCATATTTTATGGAGAATTTATAAAGCTGAGTGCTAAGGACTATCTAGATACTTCCCTTTTAGACATTTAAGGTGTATTAAAGGTACCTTACACAGTTTTAAGCATTTTTGATTTGGATAAAGGAGGTTTGTCTCTTTAACTCATGGGCAATCTTAAGTGAATGAATTCTTATTCTTGTTGGGAATTAACATCTGTGAGGTTGGACTTAGTGTATTGATTGCTCTAACTGTCTTTTGGATCCTTCTTTATTGATAATTAAGATAATTTAGTTTGGACCATTAAGGCTTTGATAATCTTTATGAATTTCTATTTCACAATGAATGTGGAGATAATTTCATTTGTGGTGATTGGAAATTTCTATTATTCAACATTCTTTATCCATGGATGATCCAAACATTGATAAGCTGACATCCTATCGTCCGGTTGTAGGGCCATGGTTTTTTATATAAAATCTTTAGCCATTGGTGGAATATTCTCTCTAAAACGCAGATCAAATTCTAATTTTGCTAATCTTCTAAAGTACTCTGAACTCCTCATTCCAGGAACAAAGAATGGATGTTACCCATCATGAAATAACTAATATAAAATTATTCCAAGTGCGAAAATGTCGACAGTCTAATTATAAGGCACGTCCTATGCCAATTCTGGTGCCATGTATAACAATGTGCCACATTACTTATTTGCTATTTTGTGTGAACTAATTTAATAGCTAAGTCCAAGGTCAATCAGTTTAACAATGGATTTGTTGTTTTCTCGAACCAAATAAATGTTTGCTTAAATCCTAAATTTTTCTTACATGGCTTCAGATCTCGATGAATAATCCCTTGATTATGGAGATAACTCAATCCTTCCAAAATTTGTTTAATAAGATTTCTAACTTTGTTCTCTAACAATTGCTTTTAAATGACTTCTTAGAGAGTTATTCCTTATAGGTATTCCATTATTATATACAAATGATTATGAGTATAGAGCAACTAAAGCATTATAATAAAATACAACTTTGTGAAAATGCACGATATTTTTGTGATTGCACTTCTCTAAAAGAGATGCTTCCTAATCCTGAGCTTTATTCTTAATTCTTTCGATAATCTAAACATTTAAACCAAACTCATTTACTTTGATTGCAACAATTTAGTTAAGCTCCTTACTTTAGGCCTTCACGACTTGTCCGTAAGCTCCTCCTCCTAACAAATCTATGTAAACGAATTGATCTGTTAGTATTTAATCATTCAATTCATCAATTAAAATAGAAACATCATTCATTATTAATATCAATATTATATGAACTTTTGTATTAAGTTAACAATTAATAAAAAACAAATTCAATTTCTCACTATTTGTCCAATTTTAAATAATTCTTTTTTTTCTTATTATTTTTATAATTATATATTAATATATAACTACTCTAATAAGCAATAAAATAGATATGATATAATTTATCAAAAGTATTTCCTAATCATTTGAATCATAAATTAGAACTTATTTCACAATCACACACATTATTGAAAATATAAATTCTAAAAAAAGAGTTTTAATTTATACTTTAATAGTTTTGTAAAAATACAATCCGACTTACTTAGTTTCTAAACAAAATTTATATTATTTATTTGAATAGTTTCATTATTATTTACAATCTAATTGTTATAATAATATTACTAAATTTCTGTAAATACAAATAATTAAATGATATAATGCAAGTGAATACATTTACTTAATCTTTGAGAACTCTTTTAAAGGAATCATAGATTAATTTGTCATTTTCAATTATGAATATTGATAAATAATAATCTAATATTAATTAAAACATCCTAAAATACAATAAAGTAATTAAATATGATAAAATCAAATTTGGTTTTGTATTTGGATGATCTTGTTTAGTTTTTCTTCTTCTAATTACTATATTAATATTAGTTAATCCTCATTTTAAACCTAATCTCTAATTTTTTAGATTCTTAAGTTGAAATATGCAACAATTTTTTAAATTTGTTTAGCTTCTTAATCAACTTGTAAACTATTTCTCCTTTAAGCTATTCTAGTATTAATTGAGTCTGTCTATTTATTTATTTGTTCTTTGATAAATTGTGATTGCTATTAGTGATTCAGTTCTTATTATTTAATAAAGGATTTAACTTATTCCCTTTCCAGCTATAAGGAATTATATTATTAATTCTGCTTATTTTCTTTTCTTTATTGATGGTATGATTAACTGTATTAATACATTTTATTTAATAAATAATTTTTATCAAATTAACCATTCTATTCAAAGTGCATAAATGTTCATGTAAAGAAATGAGTTACTTTCAATAATTAATGCTTCAAAAAGAAATAATAATAAAATGTTATAAATCATCATAAACTTCAGGTTTTATCTTGAAATTTGCTTGCTTTTTCATGCATTCCTTCTAAAATGGAATTAAGCTTTGTGCCAATCTAATTTTATTTAATTCTGCATACTTAATTGGTTGATTCAATTAATATTTAGAATGAAGAATCAAGATCTTTTAAACTTTGACTCAACTCAGGATCCAACTAAGCAGATATTTCCTGTCCATTCAATCCATTTGGATCATCTTGAATTTGAACATAAAATTACTTTTTTTATTTGATTCCGAATTGCCCATTTGTTGAAAGAATTAAAAAGTAAAAATATTAATTTATCAGAGGAAATACATGATTGATGCTTCTAATAAATATTTGAAAATGAAAACTAAACTCATTGTTGAAATATTTGCTGATTCTAGTTCGAATTATTGAGATTATTTTTTAATTTCTTAGGATCCAAATATTCAAAAGGATTACCAAGACATTATTTAATAAATACATCCCAATTTTCTGATTTGATCTATTTTTACTCTGCCTATCGCCACAATAAGAACACAGGAATTTTTTAAGCAGGACTGTTTGATGGATAACCCAATTTTAAATTCAATACCTTAGAATAAAAACAACGTTATGCAAAGGTTTTTGAATTGTCATGCTCTTACTTTTTATCAGGAGATTACTCACTATTATTGGTTAATAAGATTTCTCCTCTTTTTTATTGAGATATCAATCCTTACTATTAATTTCCACTATCTGATGAGAATCTAGTCATGATTGTCATTCGATTCTCTGAACTTTAACCTTAACTAAATCGATGTCCTGAAAATACAATTTCTGACTGTTCAACTTAATTAGGATATAAATTTTATAAATTAACATTACTGGGAGTTTACATTGAACCTGACGATATCTTGGATAGTTTTGAATTAAATGCAGTACTAGTTTATGGATAAAAGTTTTATTAAGATTGAGACGGTCTGATCACTTTAGAGTTTAATGAATTTTAAATGATTGATATTCTTTGTATGACGAGAGAGTGCAATCTTTCTAAATATAATGATAAATTCAATGATGAAATTGGTTCTTTACTCATGGTAATAAGTTCCTATTCAAATTGTATCAATGATGCTTCTTCTACACATCCAATACTATTGATTTATGTAACCAGTTCACAAATTCTGCACAATCTTTAAGAGTGTTCTGGATATTTATTTTATAATATTTATTTCAATTTTTTCAATTTGAAATCATTTTCTTCAAAGTAAAAGGAGGAGACAGCAAATTTGAGTACTTTATTGGAAACCTAAGTACACATTTAAGCATGAAGATCTATTCGATCAACATTAATAAATTCTTCACAATTAACACAGAGAGCAAGAATACTGCTCTTTTCCTTAGTCCTAGGAGGAATAGTCTAACTCTTTTTAAATTTCTACATTAATTATAATAATGAATGAATTATATTAAAATAAATGTTATTTGCGAATACTCAGTGAATTCAGGTATTGAAATTTAATATACAGGGAACTGAAATTGCCTCCAAAAGTAACAAATTTAAAAAAGGACTGCCAGCAAACAAATTAGATAATAGATTTATTAAGAAAACCTACAAGTCATCGTAAAATGTTGAGTGAACATTGTCCAAAAGTACCTCAACTTAAAATAGAATATACTTATAGTAAAAACACTTCCCCTAGATTCCGTATTAATAAGAATATCTCGCCTACAAATACTGCTAGAAGTTCTAGACCTACTACTCACAAAACCATAAGAGCCTATCTTACTTAAACGAAAGTAGGAAAGTTTAAGACTTTACCACAGATTCAATAATCTCAATAGGCAATTGAAGGACCTCCCTAATTGGAAATATCTTCATGTTAACAACTTACTGCTTTGTAGTCTCCCAAAGAAACTGTTATATCTGAATTTCAATCTCCTCGTATTATGTAACGATTTGACTTCGATCATTAATTTGTGAAAGCCAAGATTGAGCCTCCGAAACGTTCAAAAAAATAATTGAGAATGATTCTATTGAGGGCAATCAATAAACTTAAAGCAATGAATATCGATCCACAGTATATGATTGAGAATAAGGTCTTCTCTAAAAAGCCTTATTAACGAAAAATGTCGAACGAATTTATTCATGCAGTAAAGTTGAATTAAATGGATAGAGTTATTGAATTGTTAGAATATAACAGATATCTTGTATTTGATTTCGACTTCTACAACATGACTGCCTTGCATTGGGCATGCAAGAAAGGATTGGTGGAGATGGTTGAACTACTAATAAAGAATCACGCAGACGTAGATGCAGTAGACATACTACATCGAACTCCTCTTTATTTGGCAATACAGGGCAATCACCTTGTCATTGTAGAAGTATGAATTTCGTCTATGCTTCCCATTAGACTCTACTTAAGAACAAAGCTTATCCTTGGTCAACTTACTACACAGATCTGGCTGAAGTCGTGCAAGACAATAGAAAAGTATAAAAGCTTCTCACTCTAGTAAGAAGAGTAAGCATTTCAAATTACTTTAGATTGACATCATTAATACTTGGGGCGATAAGAAGGTTGAAGAAGATTGTATTTGAATATAGCTTGATAATTATATTTTCTTTATTGTTAAAGCAATCAACTTAATTATTTTACTTTATTAAATGGATTAGCAAGATTAAGACTCATTATTGGAAATCTCTGATTCTGATCGATTAACCAGCATGCTCCTCTCCAACAATTTAACTGACATCTTTTTGAATGATTATTATAGCAAATTTAAGAATAGCTAAAACATCCTTGAGCCATCTATGACCATGTCAAGAGTATCTCAATTGGATAAAATGTCAGAAGACAATTCTAATGTTACTCATATGAAAGTGGTTCATGCATCTGACAGACTTGTGATTGAAATCTAAAAAAATTAAGTATGTCAGCCTAATTTATATAGTTATTAGAGAATAAGTTGGGTTAATAAGCAAAATTGATTTAAGATCTATAGGAATAAATAGACTCAAAGGAATTGTAATTACAAGAAAGTATTTAATTGTGTGAGTAACTTTAATCACAAGTAGAAAAATCAGAAAAAATCAACAAATAAAAATCTAAAGAAATATCAGAACTTAAATTTGTTATCAAGTATTTAAATCACTAATCTAGTTCCCTTTCTAAAAGATTGAATTTCACCAATCTAAAACAAGAAACCCTTCAATCCTCAATGGAGTGCCTCTCTTTTCGACCCTCATCACAGCCAAGAGGAAATAAGGCACATAATAATCACCATTCATATTCATCTTCTAGAGCATATTTCCAAAAGATTCTCACAGAAGACACACCGAACATTTCAAATGACAAAATTGTTAAGGATAAAGTCTTATCCTTTTTGAATACTAAACTTAAGGATACGAAATAAACTGAAAAAAATGATATCAAAAAGGAAAAGTATTACAGATCATAATCCAATTTTTGGTCCAGTCTAACCACATCACCAAATCCAAGTAAAAGCAATCATACATAAAACAGTATTTCAGTTGGTAAATCACAATTATCTGATAAGAAAATCGAAAATACTCTCACTCTATTAAAAGCAATTAAGATATAATGCAATCAATTTTAGAACCACAAAAAACTATACTGATACTTATAGATATTTGTATTTAATTTCAAAAATTAATTTTCCACTTCTCTACTAAATATAAAATATTTATTTATTTCATTAATTATGGGTAATGATGGTGGAAGTTTTGCTGAAAGAGCGGAGTTGGTTAAATTAAAAAAACCAGAAAAAAGAGTAGAGAGTCTTTTAGTTGCAAAAGTATAATCCTATTGTAATTGTAGTAAAGAGCCTAATTTTGTTCCTTGACCAAAGAAAAATTGAGAAAACCAATTGCCTGCTGTAGGATTGGATATCTATACAACTACGATTCCTTACTTAAGGCCTTCATGGAAAAGAAAATTCCTTAAGAGTTTAAGCATTTACAAAATGTAAATTTTTAAACTTATTTCAGCTTAAAAAAATCAAAAAACTCAATATTACTGAAAATCCAGATCAAAATAATGAGTTTCCTTTCGTTTGTCTATTTAGTTAAAAATCATTAAATGGAAAAGAAAAGTATGTATTTATTTTTTAAATAGGTTCTAAGCATTGTGGACTTGCGGGTGTGTTTTTTATAAAAAATTGATAAAAGATCTTAAGATCAAGGGGTTAAAATGCCCAATTTGCACTAAGCCCTACACTGAAAAAGACATTGTTTAGTAATCGAATTAATTTATTATTATTATAGATTATGTCCAACTAATGAAGAAGCAGAGATCAAAAAGGCATAGTTGTATAAAGAAATTGAATTGAAAGAGAAATAAAAGAAAGATCAAAAAAAATAGTTGAAAGTCTCAGATGCAGTAAATAATCTAGAATTATAATAAAAAAAAAAAGTATGCACAGAGGAACAGAAATTCAAGGGATAAACTATGGAGGACAATAAACTATAAAATCACACTTAAGATCTAAAAAATAATGAAAGTAAATATACATTATTACCTAAGTTTACTAATCCTTATTTCATCAATAACACAAACTAGAAGATAATCTATTTACAAGAAATGTGAGATTCGGGAATAGGTGAATTTATGATTTATAATTTACAAAATATATTTCTTAGTTGTTCATGTGTTTAATCAAATTTTATTATATTCTTAAATACATTATACATTCAAATATGATTATTAAGTAATTGATTGATTTGTTACCGATATTGATTGTTTTCATCTAGATATATAAAATGATGCGAAGCCTAAATTAGTAATAATATCTTACACTTAAATAGCTTTGTGCAGAGATATAATTAAGAGATGGAAATAATCTAGTTATTTCTCTGAAGATATCTTCAACAGAAGAACTTTCATCACAAAATAGAAAACTATCACAAAAGTTTTAATTTAGTTTTAATACATCTTTTACATTTTTGAAAAACGTTTAAATATCTCTACTCCTTTTATAAATATCTAACCAATAAGTTAATGTTTTATTTTCCTATATTAACAATAGACTTATTGTTTTAATCTAACTAACATCAAAAAAACTTTTTAATCTGATTTCTTTAACAATCTAAATTTATAATTCTTGCTACTTTTTTCGAAATTACACTCTTGATAAAAGTAAGTACCCTATCTGAGGATGACAAGCTTTTCCATAAATTTCAATAGTATGTTCTTCCGCCAAATCCACATTGGCTAAGGCTTAAGTGAAATTAAGTTAATTCAAATGGCATTCAGCCAAGATCAAATAGATGTTTATATAAAATATATGATTTATTATTTTTTGTTGCTAGGAAAGGATTTAAAAAAACTCTAAACTTTTTTCTGCAGATAATTGAATTAAGAATAATACATCCTCTTTTGCTGGTTTTTTAGCAAACTTTTAGTAAACTATTTGTTTGAATGTTAACCTTGCTAATTACTAATTATAAGCTATAACTTCCTATTAAGTATGTTAATGTCTAAAGGACTGATAACA
This sequence comes from Paramecium tetraurelia, assembly GCF_000165425.1. Lineage (NCBI taxonomy): Eukaryota > Ciliophora > Oligohymenophorea > Peniculida > Parameciidae > Paramecium > Paramecium tetraurelia. The sequence continues at coordinate 206,710 of NW_001799544.1, read as the reverse complement.
ATTTATTAATAATTTCCTTTCTCTTATGGTTTCTTTTGCTTCATTCATAATTTATTGATCGTATTGAACTAATGATTATTTTTCTAAACTCATGTTCTCTAAGAATATTAGAGATAAAAGTTTATACAAATATGCTATTTAATAATAGTTCTTTATTTTATCCAATAAATTTAATACTTAGAAAAAAGAGAACTTAAATTAATTAATATTTGTCAGAATATCAATATGATTCAATAGGATTTCAGAGATAAATTCATCATCAATTAAATGACAATAATATACATCATTTGATTACTAATTAATCTGAGTTTTACGGACTAAATCTTTAGGGAGAAAATTCGATAAAATCTCTTAAAATTTAGATAGTCTTTTGCTATGTTTAATCTAAAAGTCTCCCCCTAAAGTTATTTATTTACTATTTTCATAAGCATAAAAAAATTGAAGCACTTAGTAGGAATATTGCAAAGCAACATGATATTCTTTTTAATTTAAATAAATTCGAATTAGAATATGCTTATTAATTGCTGCTATTAATGTATTATTATCATCTTAAATTTATGAGTGAATGCTTAAGATGAAGTCTTGTGCTTTTTCTTATTTTATAATACCCAAAGAAACTTTAATGTAAATTAAAAAATTCTCGTATAATTATTTCAAATGAGTTAATTCTCTGTTGTTTTCAATTTAATTTAAATTATCTTCGAAATACTCAATGACTTCATAAAAATTTTAGATATAAAAGAAATGATGTATGAGATGTCTCGTATAAATATTAATGTCATCATAAAATATAACACTGTGAGATCTTTAGTATAAAGCATCATAGGGAGCAATGAAGTTTAAATCTATCTTCTTGTTTGGAATATACAATGCCATAATATTTAAATCATTCTCAAAGTTTTCATGCATTTATGCAAACAAACCTGATTTTGTTGAGATCGATTTTTAACAAAATTATATTAAAAATTCCATTTGATCATATTACTATGACTATAGCAATATTTGTAATATCATTAATATAATAATGGAAGGTTGGATGTTAATAGCCTATTCTTTCAGTATTACATTCATCGTTTGGACTAAATCTTAATTTTGATGAATTTTTAAAAGCAAATAAGAATATAAAATTTAAAATAATTACGACTTTTTTAGATTTACATCAATTAAAAGGAGAGCGTCTTCTAATAGGATTTATTAAATTTTCATCAAAATATCCCTATTATCTTTTTGTAAATTTAATATACTCACTGCATTTCTTGCTATCTCCCTTAAAGAATTATCACTGTTTTCTAAATTCTCAATATTTTTTGGAGAAAATGCAAAAAATATACTTTAAATGTGATACAATCTGAATTACAACAAACCATTACTATGAAACCATGAATCAAAAGGAATTGTAATTGAATGATGAAGACTTTGCAATTATGCGATGTATGAATTACTATAAATATCTCTATCTGTTTGATCTACTGGATACCTTAATTGAGATATCCTAAAATTCAATGGAAAATAACAGTCCAAGTGTAAAATCTATTAAATAATTCTTATTAAATAAAGCTAGACTTTTAAGTCTTTTGGGCTGATTTTTAGTTCTTCATGCAATATCTATTTATTATGTATATTTTAATTAAGATTACTGTAAGTCATCACTTATTTCCACATATACTAAAAGTCAGTAGATAATATGTATTCTGATTAATACGAATATGTTTATTCAATCCATTTTTATAATTTTACACACTCGAATTTACCTATTTCACATTCTTATTCTTTTCGAATGTATTATATTGGTATTTCATCGAATGTAATACTTTTAAGATAACTGCAAAAATACTCAAAGGTAGGGGAATTCTCAATTCCCATTAATAAGAAACTTTTGGCCTTTCTTTCATAAATATCATTTTCAGAGTCATGCCATATTTCTATTTATAGAAAATAATAATAAAGAAGTTGATGGAAATAAGTTGGATCGTCTTAACAAAACTAGCTCATTGAAAAGTTAATTTAAAATGTAAAGGCATCTATTTTATTTTCTTTAGGAGACATTTAATTATAATTATAAAGATCAGGACTTAAGTCTTTTAGTTCCTTTGTTAATTCCAATTAATTCTTAGATCTAATTAATTCCATCTAAATTTCAATGCAATCATCTATTTTTTTAGCTGCAATTGGCATTTCCATTTTAAAATAATGAGCTAAACAGTTGAGTGCATTAAATTAGTTTTAAAACCTACGAATGGTTTTTCGAAATTGAAATAAGTTTTCAATAAGTTTTTTGTTTAATCTTAATTAATTAATAAGTTGAATTCTTTCAATATGTTTTAGTTTGATTACATTTCCAGCCTGATTCTTAGTAATACCAAATAATGCTTAAGCTTCCTATTTTGTTATTTGTTCTAGGTTGATATTAATTTACAATTAAATGAGAACCAGATCTAGATTCTTAATTAGGTCTCCTAAACAATTCTAAATTAAATCAAATTATTAATTCAATTGGTTGCCATGCTTAACATTTTCCTAAATATTGTTGATGTTGTATGTTGAATGATTATAACGTCTAACCTTCACTTGCATTTAAATGCAAAATTTAATATAGAAAACCATAGCTACTTAAATTATTTCTTCCATGTCATGATGCTCAATAGTATATTTCATGAAATTATTAATCACATATCCTTGAAAGGCTTCTAAAGCATTATTCCCACATTTATAGATTTGTCTATGCAATATCTATTCAAACTAATGTATGTAAAGCAATCCTTTTTCATACTACTTCATCCTCAATGAAAAGTTCCCTCTATGCAGAGTCAACTGTAAGTATTCAGAGAAATCACACTGTTGATTTTCAATTATTTCTTATCTCTCTACAATGAAACTCTCTTCAAACTTCTCTTAATACTTTACAAATGATAACAGTTCGCTTATGTTGCTACTCCCATTGAGCATTTTAACTATTACATCATAGAGATCATGCTTCTCCATATCACCTAAGGAATTCAATGAATTCTTAAATGATGTTAAGGTAATCATAGAAATTAGAACTTTAGCTAAACAAAATAAATCGTCATCAGTCTCTGGTTTAACTGCACTTCCTAAATAATAACCTCGGTTGTCTAACAGATAATTTTTGGTTGAAATATCACCATGTTATTCTCTGAGTAGTAAGAGTAAGCTATCATAAAAGAATGACAATATTTCATCTTAACTATAATGTATATGATATTTTTTTCGATATTTAATGACATTCTCTAATGTAGTAATTGGAGATTACTCATAGACTATTACGCAATATCCTTTGACATAGAAATCATCAATCTTATCGATATGATTAGATAGCCTAGTATAACACTCACCCTAAATATAACTAATACCTCTATCATTATTGATCGATTGCAAGTACTTCAGTTTCTATCCATGTTTCAATTATAGAAATTATATTAACTATGGCTGTTTCTTTTCATTGATATTAGCCAACCACATTGTGTCATTTAATTGTTTTACAAAGTTGATTTCAGGCATAGCAAACATTTCCTCTTCGAAATATTCCATCATCACTGATTACAATATTAATTTTTGAGTGTCAAATACATAAGTATCTCTAACCTTTTCTATGACATCTTTAAAAGTACTTGACTTTTTATAAGATGCAGAATAATATTTTAGATTAGTGTATCCTGCTGATAATGGAATCATTTTAACATGGCTAAAATACTCAAAATTATTACTTTTAAGAATATTATTGACTAAAATTGATAATATTTAGCAAAGAAACCTCCTTGAATTCAAAACCTTTATTGTTTTTTTCAAAATGCTAAAAGTTTGTTTCTTCTCCTGGAAATTACTTGGCTAATAATCTTTTTTAAAAGACATTAACTAAAATCTTGGAATTCAATCTAATAGTAGTCTTTCTGAATCGATTGAACCACACAGCCTTCTTTATTTTGATAAATATAAATTTCTATGCATTTAACCACTTATGTTTATTGTAATACTTTCTCATCTTCTCATAGATCCCTTCCAGCTCTAGAATATCATGTTCTTCTTTAGAATCTTTTAATTTTGTAATCTTTTTTCTATAAAACTTTTAAATAAACAACTTTGCTTGAATTTTTTATGTTTACAAACTTCTTTATATAATATTATATCTTAAAATGTCAAAGTTCTTAACAAACTACTTTTTTCTTGGAATATAGTAATTCCTTTAAATTATTCTTAGATCAGTCCAAGATTTGTGATAACTTAGCAATAGGTTAACTTTATGGAACAATCTTTAAATATTTTCTTCATTTTTTGCTTTCTTCTTTTTAGGAATCATAAATTTTTCATAGAAACTAGAAGATCTTACAAAAATAGGAGTTTTTCTGTCTCTAATTTTCAATTTTGGTTTTTAGACAGTAGTATCATCATCTTAAAGAATTGGCTCTGCCAAATCATCTTATCTTATATAGTATTTATCTAAATCACTATCGGAACTCATCGTTTCAAATTCTTCTGATTGTTCTTAGAGTTTAGAACCATAAAATTTATAGATGGGCATTCTTTTGAGGTTTTAATTATCAACAAAATTAATAGTTTTATTCTTTTTTTTGAATTTCTCAAGTGTCGATTTGACTAAGTATTTTTATCTTAAATTTCATTTCTATAAATAGGAAGGCGTTTCTGAATACCATACTTAGTATACAAAATTCATGGTGTAACTGAGGAGCATAAATGAAACGAATACAAATATCTAACTTTTATCTTAAAAAACAAGAGAATTCGATAATCCATAACTTGTTATTATTACACTAGACAATATGATATATTAAAGAATGTTATTCCAAACTTTGACAAAACAATCGATTTATGGCCAAGGTCTTTAATAATAATAGAGGTATTGTGCTTTATCTGCATAGATCTAAACTACAAACAATAGCCATTGCATAAAGTATGTGATTGGATAGATGTACGCAAAATATGTTAAAATAGTCAGTTCCACCATATTTTACTATAAGTTTTCTTCTATGCAATTAAAATATTGATCTTTTATATTGGAAGGCTTCTTAGATTGAACTTCAATGTACTCGTTGATATCATGCTATTGGAATTTATAAATAAACAAAGGTTATCTTCTTAAGGAATAAAAATTAAATAGAAAAACACATAATTTTTCAACGCTCTTTATTATTATATAAGTAAGAAAGTAATATCCAATGTACTATTCACAAGAATCAGATTAGCAGACCAACTAAAATGAGTGATTAAAGAATCTTAAAATCAAAAGAGGCCCCAATTATTAGATGATCGAAAAAGAATAGAGTTTTAAATTGTAACTCAATTTTACAGCCTAAATCGTTCGTTGCTATTCAAAATCAACTAACTATTAAATGGTTTTTTAGGCATGAAATGTGTATAGCTTATTTAGACCTAGATGTAAGATAGCAATAATTATAATTTCAGAATTATTAATAGCGGTGGTCTATTTGAACAGAGACTGAAACCATGCACATAAGAAATAAAGTGCTATAAATATGACTGAGTATAGCAATTGAAGCAATATAAAAATTAACATGGAAACACATTCCCTAAATATTTAATCTAATTCATTGATAGAAGGTACATTCATTTAATCATTTATGAGGGATCTTTTAGGTTCTCCAATTTATTTGTTTGAAGTAGTATCTATATCCTCTTGACTATTGATGCCAAAAGATTAATTGAATATTTTTAATTATTATTCCCATTTAGAAGTGTAAAGTGATGTTATCTATAATTAAAAAACGAGGTAGATAATTTCTAAGATACTTAAATACGATTGTAAACTGGATGGTATTTAAATCAAGTAGTAGAGTAAGCCTAAGCAATTTTGATACAGTAGCATTTAAGAGAAAAAACAAAGGAAATAAAAGTAGGTTCCTACAGACTCTCCAAAATATTAACATAACAAATCGAATTTCATTTTCATTGGATTTAATAAATGGAATTTCAATTGGGTTGCAATATCAAATAGTTTTTCTTAATAAAATTATTCTCTATTTCGAGATAAATTCTCATAGGAGGAATAGTAAATGCCATAAAGTTCGAAGTTATCATGCAAACAAAATAATTATTTGATTAGACCTTTTTGAGTAAGCAAGGAGATATTAAAGTTTTAATATATATTCAGATAAGCTAGTCTCAATCTTTCTGACGACTAAAATATTGTTACCTTTTCTCCTTAGTTCAATTAGTACTTTTTCCAACACATCAACTGACAATGTTTATGATGCAGTGATCTATCTGGTTAAGGATTCGAATACTTAGTCTTCATATTTAAAGGCTGATCCAAATATACTAAGTCCCATAGACATTTTAGATATTTCTTTTCGTTATTTGCTACTTTAAGAGATTCCTTGAATATTTCCAAATATTTCTTAGCTAATTATTCCTTTTTTAAGACTTTTATTAGTTTTGTATAAGGGGCAGTAGTTAAATTAAAAATATTCTTATATTCTTCAATAACACCACTAGCATCCTTCTTAAGTTATTCAATTTTTTTATTCTTAATATCTTCAAGATCTTAATAGTAAGTATTACTTTATTTTGTGTTTTTTGCTTTGACCCAATTTTCTGATTATACTCTTCTTAAGTATAATTCTAATGGAGTGATCTATTTATTGATTAAGGCTGCAATATCATTATGTATCTTAAAGCTCGATCTTGTAGCAGTGATTTACTAATGTAAATGAGTCAAAAAGAAATAGTAGGCTGCCCATTCTTGATCAGAAGGACAATCCTAATCATCATACATTTCAAATCCATAATTAAATAATTTTTAATTGATTCCGCTCTAATTAACTTCTCTAGCTATTCTTTTGAAATCTATCTCTTAAATCAACTCGACTAAAATTGGTCTAAAGTACAAAAACATTGAAGAGAGATTCTTATAATTCTGAGGTTTCCATAATCTGTTATTTAATCTGAGGGGTCTATAACTCTTATCAAGAGGTTCGAAAGAGTATAGATCTATAAACTATATGTTTAAAAGTTTAAAAAGTCCTTAGGATTCTGCTTAAATTTTCAAGCTTTCTTCTGTTGCAAACAAAGAACAAAATATATACTTTCCATTTTTTGATAAAAATTATTGAGTAAAGTATCCTTGTCTGCATAGAATCAAGCAAATCAAGTTTCTCACTAAAGTTGAAAAATCTTTTGTATCTCTTTTTGTTCTATGCCATTCATTTTCATATTTAACAAGATAACCACCCTTATTTACTTTTTTGTTTGGTAAGAATTTCAACAATTTATAATCTATTTCGAAAGCTTCATTAATTTAATTCTAATCTGAATCAAACTACCAACTTCCAGTTAACTTATTACTGAGCTTTAAAACTAGCTAATCCTTTAACTTTTCTTTCTCATCCATCTCATTAATTGTTGCACTAGTTTCTAATCGTTTTGACTCCTCTGTGTTTTCAAATTGAATAAATTAATTCTCTCTTCTCACCTTCTATCTAAATAATTTTTTACGATTATGCTTTGAATTTTCCTTTGAATCATCCAAAATTTATAATACACCTTCACATGCCTTTAATAATATTTTCTCCTCCATACTACCTTTATTAAATTTCACCAGAGTCTTAACTAATTCAAATCCTTCAGTTACAGATATTGAATGAGAACTTGATTATCCATAATCAGGATTAGGAAATCTATTAATATAATAATTATTTCACTTTATTATCGCATCGGGAAGTTAAGTTTCTTAGGTTTCCATACTAAAATTACCCCACATCTATTGAAGTATGTCAATTTAGTGTTTGTTTAGATCTATTCCCAATAAAAAGTATAAAAAAATTGAGTATTTTTCACAAATGTTCTAAATTGCTTTTACTTTCCTCTTTAAATAACAAGCCTCTAACTTTTCAAAGTTTTAAGGATTATCTGTTTTCTCTTGCATGGATGCATCCTTTATATAAGATTAAGAAGGAGTGTCTTCAGAAATAGTATCCATTACTTTATTGAGAGATCCTTGAGTTAATTATTTTATAATAAATAATTGCATTTTATAATTACGATTTTTTATAACTTAGAAGCAATTCCTAGAATTGTTAGCTTATAAATTTTATTCATTAAAATATTTTAAATTCTTTTGGTGTTTAGAAATGCAACATGATAATTTTATTAGTTTACCTAAGAATAAAATTAATCTACAATTAATATAACATATAACGTTTAATTTTTAAGATTAATATCAAATAAAGCAGAATAACAATATAAAAGGTTTTTATGTTCGTTTAAAAGAATTATTAAAATAATGCTTATAAAGTAAATAGATATTAGACAATTTGATATTCTAAAATTTACAAAATATATTAAAGGATCATATAAATTTAGATGAGTTATTATTTTTTCTAGATTATCCCATGTATTTACTTACGTTTTGATTACTTTAACTTTGATTCGAACTAATTGACACTTTATTTAGTTGAGCTAGAAGTGAAGGATTCTTTAATTTTATTAGAGAGGTTATATCATTTAATCTAAAAATTCTTAATAAGGATACCTGTTTTGGACAAACTGAAGCTTAGCTTTAATAAAATTATATCTAAATGATATATTTTATCTCATAGTCTCTTCAGTTGCACTGCTGAATTTCAGTGATAACATTTCCATAAATTTATATTCTAAATTTTCTATAAAATCTAATTTAGCAGCCCCATCCTATTGCATAAAAAATACACAAAAGAAGCTAATCTGTTTTTATTTATTTATACTGATTAGGTTCCTTATGACTTGAACTTAATAGTTTAATTAACATTTGTAAGAATTAAGGGTACTCTATTGTAAGTTTCTATTCTTCTTTTATTTTTTTAAAGTTTTCTTTGTCAATACTAATTTACAAGAGTAAAAATACATAGATATGTAATTAAAAAATAGATCTGTTTCGCTAGTCAATTCAATTTTTAAATTCTCAAATGCTTATTGATCTCCCTAAAGTTATCAATAAGAAATTACCTAAACAAGTATTTTCACTTAGATCTATTCAAGAGTTCCTATTTCTTAAGGGCCAGTATTAGCATTTTATATTCTAACCATTAAATTTTAGATAATCAACCTTGTTTCTATATTAATCTCCTTATTAAATTAAATTTTAAATCCGCCATCTAAACTTGGATCAATATCTTCCAACACTCCTAAATCATATTGAGACTCCTCCATTTAATAATATAATTAATTTTTATTTATATTGATAAATAAGTTAGTAATATAATTGTCTTATTTAATAATCATTAAAAGTACAACGTAGTACATAATTTAATTCTCTCTGTCAATATTTATAAAGGTTCTTGTGTAGTTAAATACCTTGAACTATATATAAATAATAGAATGGAGTTAATATTTATAAGCTTAACTATTATCCAATAATTTTAGCTATAATAAATTCAAAGTTATAACCATATATAAGGTTTACAATGAAGCGTTATAATAAATTATATACAAATTAGCTAAAGGAAATTTAAGAACAAAAATGTCCTTTTCACACACATTATTTATATAATTAATAAATCTCAAAGTTTATTAAATTAGGATAAATATAATATTGTATATCATTTAAATTTTAAAATTAATAATTTCCATTCACTCTTTCTCTTATATTAAGAACCTTTTAGTTTCATTTTCTTTGCTGACTAATCTATTCCTTATAGTTATTGATGGACTCAGGATAGACTAAAAATTCCTATTTGAATTAATAAGATATTTACTTTTATTCAGCTTAAACTTTTGATGCATTAAATAAATATTACTTGAGTTTTAAGAAATTTTTTTTTAACTATACTTCTTTATCTTTCCATTCTACCAATTACTAATTTAAATAATTATACAAATATGAATTTGGGCTAATAAATTTCATTATCGTTATTAAGTAATTAAGATATATTATCTTATATTTTTTATAATAAACCCTAAAAATATCATATATAAAAGGGTAGCAAAGTTTAATACATAGAATTGATATAAGGACTTAAAGTAAAACTTGTTAGGCTTAATTCTCTTACTATTCACTAACATATTTAACTGCCGCCAAAAATATAGTGATTGAACAAATTTGATCAGTAGAAATATCAAGTAAGTTTAAACTTTTAATAATATATGGTTTAATTTTGAAAGCCAATAATTAATAAAAAAGCAAACACAAGCCAATAAGTGTAGCCTTTAAAAAGACGTTGGATTCAAAATAGGTAAGTATACCGATTAATAAAGTTTTTTTCCAAATTTTCACAAATTCCCAAAAGAAACTTTCGTCATTATATTCATTAAACATATAACAAATATGTCTTCTAATTTTAATTATATCAAGCTTTTTTCTCATTAAAAACATTAACAAAAAACAAAATAAATGGTATAAAACATCCTATAAAAGATAATCCTGGCAAAATAAAAAAGTATATCCACAGATAATGTGATTAGGTATTAAATTCAAGAGATACATTTCCTTGAATATACTCAATATCTGAAATTGTCCTTTTTGATAATAACGAAAAGAATCTAAAATTTCAACATAAAATTACTGTTTAACTATGGCTGCAAAATTTGAAAGGTAAAGATATAGAGCAGTATTTGATAGAATACTTTTATCAAATTTAGTTTTAGTTGCTATAGAGTGAACTTAGAAACCTGCAAAAATTATTAGTAACTGAATAAATATTAGAATAAATTAAGTTATAATTCTTGAATAATTAACTTCAGTGTTATATATTTGTATTAGATAACAATCTAAACTGTTTGCCATAAAAAATGATGTATTACAAGTTTGATCAACGAAATCAAAAGAAAATGAGAAAGTAATATTAAAAGAAAAAATAATGGAAAAGATCCATAGATAGTTAAGTAACATTTTAATTAGAATGCTTTCATGATCTAAAATTATGTTATTATTACCTTAATTGAGTTTAAAGAGTATCTTTCCAAATTTTTACTTTAATTTCAATGATGAAAATAATTGATTTGTCCTATCTATGCTTCTTAATGTCAATAATATCTGCAAAATACCCCTAGTATAATTAAAGCAAATACCATACTGAGGACAGAAGAAAAGGTAGTAAACCAGATAAAAAATAAAAGCATTGCGAACATGATGTACTCTACAAAATTCTAAAATAGGGTCCATTTCCTTGAATATTGTAATTGTCACATTCCTCACATAGACCACCTATGTGGCCTATTGCACAAAGGTTGTTTCCTACTCTCCAACCACCTAAACAGCAATTTTTACATTAAACGCATTATTCAGTTTGGTCTGACAAAATGTTTGGTCTCCAAAACCCTTCCAATAATTAAATTTTATTTGAGGTGATATTTTAAAATTTGGTCTTATCAAAAATTGAACATTTAGTAGCGTTGTAAGTGACTGAATAAAAGCCTTGAATTGATTGACATACTTAACATCCATTATTAACATAAAATTCTCCTAATTAACATTTGAAGGTTTTTGCTGTAAAAATGTATTTTAGTACATTTAATTAAGTTGAACAATTTATTTCAACTAAAAGAAGTTTATCAGTGTTCTAATAAGGATCAAAAGAAAAAGATAATTACTGTAAATCATAAGAATTTTTGGTTAAATCATAAGGCAATACTTAAATGGGGTAGGGATCCGATAATTATTTATTACTTTATGTTTATGACATCATTTATAAGTTACAAGTAAAGTTATAAAAATTAGTTATCTTTTCTTTTATACTGTTTTAAAACTCCAATGAAAAATCATAAAAATATGACAAAAATCCTTACTAATTCTAATTGAATATTTTAAAGTTAAGTATTTGTTGATTACTAGGTAAATAAAGCTAGTTAGTTTTCAATAACTTGCCTTACTCTATAGTTGAATATGAATATTAATATAAGAGTATTTGTTGTTAGATTTCCACTTAGTTCTTGGGTAGAATGCATTTCATAAGAATTTATTATTAAGACTAAGTGATGTGGCTGTTCTACAATGTTATCTGCAAATTTCTCAGCTGAATTTAATTTAATTAACGAATTGTTCATATTATTTTAATTGATTTGATTTACTCCATTAAAATATATTCCACCTCCTTCTTTAGCTTAATTCTCTATTATTAAGGAATTTATAATTCTAAAATTGTTGCTGCAATTCTCAAAATAGATTGCTCCACCTTGTTATCCTGCAATATTTTAAAGGAATTAACAGTGTTTAATGTGGATTATCACTTATTTTGCAAAGATGGCAGAGCCGTATATGCCTTTATTGAGTATAAATTTGGAATTCGATAACTAAATTTTTTTTTCTAAGTTTTTATTTGCTATAAGGTTGAGACATCCAAATTAATCTATGTTATTTTAAATACAATGAACCTCAATGATTTTCAAATCTTAGAATCCGTAAAGATCAAAATAAATTAATCCATTAAGATTTCTTGAATAATTGTTTTTAATTAAAGATAAGGATCTAAGAATTATTGAATTTTCGTTTGAGATACTCTATATAAAAAATAAAGACCCTTATGAAGTTATATTGTAATTTAAATATTACAAAATTGACCAAAAAGATTCAGATTATAAGATTTAATTTATTGAATCACTTCTTTAAATGGAACATTTATCCACATCAAATTTAATTTGAAAATCTTCGAATTAGGTTATATTCTCATCACTTAATTACAGTATTGTAACGTTTTTAATTAAAATATTCTCTAGAAATAAAGAAGTTTTTATATTTTTTATTTAGCCAAAATAAAAAATACTAAATGAATAAAAGGTTTAAATAGAATTTATTTTGCAATTTTTAATTTGTGTAATTTAAGAATCTACAATTTTTAAAATAGGAGAAATATATATTCCTTCTGATATTAATCTATTTATAAGAAGTTAGCATCCATTTAAATTAATAAGAGCATTATCAATAATAACTTTGTTGATTTCACTTATACTAATTGGAGAAATTTTATTGAAATATTCCTTCCAATCTTAATAATTTTAATAAATAGATAAATTTTAGATTATTACTAAATTTTGATCCTGCTTTTATAAAGTAAACTCAATTTTCATAAATTGATTATTTAAAGAGAGACAATTTTCTAATATCACATCATTAATATCAATTTTATTATACTTTTGCGATGGAATGATGGACAAAATTGAAGAACTCAATCTATTAAAGACGTTTTAAAATTTTACATTCCTTATTAATAAATTTAACTGACTGTCTTTTGAGTATATACTGATACAACCTTATGTCTCAGTTGTTGATACTAGATCAACTTCAGATTAACTAATTTAGAGTTAATTTAACTGAACAATTCCCAAACCTTAGGTCTTAATATCAAAGATTGAACTACTTTAAGAAGATATATAAGTGAATTAACCAATGGCAATATTGATATTGGAAGAAGTTAATGACATTGCCCCTCCTTTACTCTAAATCTCATATGTAGTAGATAATAGACTATATCTAAATAGATATTGAGTTGATAAAAATAAAAGAATTTGAAGAGTTCGTTAAAGCATTTGATAAGCATGTTATATTGCTTATGAATACAGAACTTTGTAAGGAGTTTATGAATAATAATCCGGCTGAAGTTTAAGATGGATCATCAATTTATTCATTAAAAAAATTTTCTTCAAAAATAATATTTTCTAATCGGATTTCTTATAATTTTTCAGAATATATCAATAATGAGGAAAAAATACTCCCTAGGTGCTATTTTAATAATATATTTCCTTGAAATAAAACATCTTTTATTTCAATTATTTCTTATACATGAGGTTAATACAAAATGTTTGAAATAATGTGCACAAATGAATAATCTATGCTAAATTAATTTTAAATGATAATTTAATGAATTACAAGTTTCTAAAACCCTGAAATATAAAGTAATTATGAGTATTTTTCTTCACTATTAAAGCATTCAATTGAGAGAGGTATTTATTTAGATTATTCTTCGTTTATGTAATTCATGTTTTCAATCATAATTGATTATGTATCAAATAATTTAAAATGCTGCATATTTTTTGAGGTTTTTATAGCACAATCTTAAATCAGTATTTATGAACAAGTCAAAATAAATAGATATAATTATTCAGAATTCAAATTTCTGATGTTATCATATAATTAGATGTCACTCATCGTAACTTATATATTATCGGTAGCATCAATTGATTGCAAATTAATCATGGATGAATTTGTAAATTCATTATTAAATACAATTAAAGTTTGAATTTAAACAGCCTTTAATTTTCTTTATTAGGAACGATAGAATAAATATTATGAATCAATAAACTAATTAAAGCCGAATTAAGTATTTGAGATTGATAAATTGCTTGTTAAAACTAAAACTTTTGATTAATATACCTTATTTAAAAAAAACTCGATGTTCTTAAACGAAAGCGTTGATTGATTGGTATTTTATGCAAATGTTGTAAAATTCATTTAATTATTTATAATAGTAATTTCATCAAAATAGATATTAATTTAATCTTCTGTATTAGAATAAAAATTGAACATTGTGGAATTATAAAATTTGCAATCAATAATTTATATACTTTTGAATTTTATATCCTGTTAAGAATCAACAAATTAAAATAATACTGAATTCTAAATTACACTATTTATGAGGATGAAATTATAAATTTAAATTAAATTCTTAGAATTTCCCTTAGGATGTTGAAATAATATGGAATTATTTAGATTTAAATTTATAAAAGTAACATTGTCAAAAATACAATCGCCACTTTTTATCAATTTCAACTCATATTTTGCAATTTAATCTATAATTCCATAAAACATTGTATTATTTATTATTAAATTAACTGGATCTTAATGATTTTCGAAAGATATATATGTATCTATAAATCGATCTGTTGATATAAAAATAGTCATGTTTATGATTTAAACAGTGTCAAAATTTTATATTGTCAATCTATTGGAAAATGTTCTATTTGATTGATCATTTCCTACAATTTTAAGTTTTGTTTGTTAAATGGAAAAGATATTATATTTAAATTAATTTTCTATAATAGTGTCCTCTGAAAATTCGCAAAAGGTTTCAGATATCAATATAAAATTAAAGATTATCGTCAAACTAATTCCACCTAATTAATTAACATAATCCAGTTTAATTTATGCGCCATAATAATCATATGGAAACCATTGTAAGAAAACAAACTAACTATTATCACAATTAACATCAAACTATGATCATAAATTTTGATTACTTGATATTAAATATTGTCTGTACAAATTGAATTTTCGCAATACTTAGCAATATTGTTATAAGGATCAATTACTATATTTTCATCTGGTGCTTTTTCAAGACATTTATATGTATATTTAATTGTTTGATCTGTCACAACAAAATAAGGGTTGATATTCTATAATTAATTACAATTATACTTTAATTTCTTATTCTGTTCTTGATTAACATAACTGGCATAATTATGGACACTACATACATTTGCCTGATTCCGATGAAATTATTGGCGACTTATAATAATTTAAAGGACATTAAACACACTAATAGCTATTTGGAGTATCCTAATTCAATACACACTACAAACAATCAGAATCACAATATTTGATACAAAAACCTGTATGATCAGGCTTATAACCTGGGTAGCATTCAAATGGCAATTGTTTCCTCATTAATTCTAATTCAGGTTTTGGATAAAGATACTGATCAGGCAAGAATTGCATTAAAAAGCTCTAAATCAATTATACCCATTCATCCATTAGGAAAAAATCTCCTTCAATACATATTTTAGCATACTAAATTTTACATTTATCACACTACCCTGTGATTACAGAAGTTGCATAACCATCTTCACACAGTATACATTTGATAACTTTTTATGGAGTTTATAAACACTAATTACAATTAGCTATATATCTATTGCAATTAATAATTTCAGGAGCAACATTGAAATTATCTTCTGTTGATAGAGTGCAAATTTCTTATCCTTATAAATTGATATACGATCTTATACAATTAATGATTTATGGTTACTGATATTTACAAATACCTGAAGTGAAATCAAAAATAAAACCATCTTTGCATAATGCACAACCTAGATGATAAGAATCATCAAAACCAAAGGGTTAAAAATTCTTATACAGAGTACACTTAGTCAAATCATTACTTAAATACTCAAAACAATACTGGCAATTTTCAATGCTGCATAATTTGCATTCATAAGTAGAAGTTCGATAATAAGGAGTTTGGCAAATCTTTTGCTCTGTGTAACCAGGTTAGTGTTTATCATTGCAAATTCCATCTACAAGTTCTGAAACTAATTCGCATTTCAAGCATATGGCCTTGGATGCAATTATCTAACAATTTAAACAGCTTTTCATAGCACAATTATAACATTAATTCTAATCTCTCTAAATAGCAAAAGGAGAGCTGCCTTGAAAACAAAAGTTTCTAAATTAAGCTAATGATTATTCAAATTCAATATTAAGATATTCATTAAGATCTTCTGAATAAGAACTGTATCTTGGTAAAAGGTCATTTCCATCATAAATAAAATTTTATTATACATTTTACCAATACTATGTTACTGTCCCTTGAAGATTGTTAAATGAATTTGTTTAGCAAAAGGCATCATTTGCCCAAGTTTGAGGATATAAATAACATTCTAAGCATGTTATGGACGTACTTCTTATGATAGATGGACTAGAATAAAGAGTTAAGTTACCATTTGGTGCATTTTTCCTCAAATTAAAAATATCCTTATAAACATTTCTAATCATTTGTATTTTCCTTTACAAGGACAGCATTATAACTTTAAAAATCCTTGCATTATTAATCATCAATTGTATTATACGGACAGACACAAGATTTTTGCTCAGATTTAAAAATACGATTTGACGCTTTAGAACAAGATAAACAATTTGTACTTGTTGGACCATCGCAGTCTTCACAACTAATATGACAATGTACTTCAGGTACTACGATATTTTCAAAACAATTGTAAAATTATGTATCTACAAAATTAACACTTAAATAATTATTAGGAGTTTATAGTAAATTCCCATATTATAATTTAAATTTAACCAAATGAAATTAATTTACTGTTAATAAAGATTTGTACTCATAATGAATAAAGTTTCCATAGAAAATTATTGATATGTTTAATTAATTATTTTTTAATATCACTTAAACAAAATGCCAAAGTTTGATATCATTTATAAGATCAAATTCTTTTTTGATTAGAAAGGGATCATTTTATAAATTAAGAGATACAAGAGGAAAGGTATAACTATAAGTAGTGAAAATCAATTATGTTTTACCTTCCATAAACTTATAAAATAATTAGAACGCCGCCAAATTATCATCAGTCAATTAAGGATTTTCAAAATTAGAAGATAACTTTATAATTTGATATAAAAACTCTTATGAGGTTTGGTGAACATTTGTAATTTTGATCCAAGTTGTATATGAAAAAGAATTACAATTAGGATTTTAAGAAGTAAATAAAATATTGTCGAGCCAAGTTAGCTCTTGATTTTGTAAATATGTTTGCCAATTTGAAAAGCACTAGCATTCAACTTTAAACTAAATGGTGGATATTGCTGTATCTGTGGAAACTTCATATTTATCAAATGATAATGGATATAAAAGGAAAGAGCCTGGATAAAATGA
Source organism: Paramecium tetraurelia (assembly GCF_000165425.1). Taxonomy (NCBI): domain Eukaryota; phylum Ciliophora; class Oligohymenophorea; order Peniculida; family Parameciidae; genus Paramecium; species Paramecium tetraurelia. Next base: position 189,086 of record NW_001799544.1, on the reverse strand, counting down.
TATTTTTGATATGCCATCTAAAATCTAGATCATATTTTATGATTATATTTATAAACCTCCTCCAAATGTTAAGATTAGCTCAGCGTCTTTGTATGGATATAATGTATCTTCTACAATCTATTATAATTTAACTTCAGGGTATTGGATAATTAACAATTCAAATCTTTTCTGCTTAGGCCACTATGTAATTTGAAAGTAATGCCAGACATATTCGAAATTTTGATTATCTAATTTTACTTCAATTTTATGCCAGTTCTCATCAATGGTGACGAATTGAATTTTTCTTACTATAGTTAAAGTTTCATAGTTGAGACAATCGTAAACAATTAGATTCAGATCTTAGGTTGATTTTGAAACAGCATTGTGAAGATGAAAACAATTACTATCTAATATTCCTATTGTTCCTACTTGAGCAATATTGCCTAAAGGAGCATATCTGCTCCACAAACCATAGCCAAAGTAAGAATCTAACTCAAAATTGTCTAAGTTTATTTAAAACTCCTAAGTTAGTATTTAAGAGTCATCATTCATTAAAATGATGAAATATGCGGATACTCTATAAATTACTAAAATTAGAGACATTGCACTCATTTTAAAAAAATATATTATTAAAATATTAAATTTATATAAGCAATATGAAATTTAAGTTGAAATTGAGATCCTATTTAAGCTTCATAATTTAGAAAATTTTCAAAGATGAAAATTGATTATACTTTCCTGTTTAACATTTTTTAAATACTTTTCTTATAATTATTAGGTAAATTAAATAAATTTTATATATTTATAATAACTCGATCGAAACTCAATCAATGACTTATTCTTTTTAGATTCGATTTTTCATTTGATTCTAAATCTCTTATAAATTTGGGTTTACTTTTAAATATTTAAATTGAATGTATTATTATTTTTTAAAATAATATGTCTATCTCTTTAATTCTTGAATTTTTTATTTTTCTATCTCTCTCCCTTTTTCAAATATAAAGGATTCTTTAATCTCAGTTGTATCTAAAGTTGAGGCCAAAATGTTGCCAAAGAGTAATTTTCAATTAATTATTTATAATCTATTATTTAGGATAATTTTTGTAATTCCGTTTCCTCTTCCTAATCCTCCTTATCACATATGATATCAGAAAGAGAAAAAAAATTTTATCTCAGAACTAATTTGCATAGATGAACAAAATATGAAGGTCATCCTTCTCATATTATAATTATATCTAATGATTGACTTGATCATATGCATAAAACTGCATATCTTACAATCTTTAAAAGATTCTTTCCTCCCAAAAAAATGATCTAAGTTCTAAACGAAACAAGAATTATCTCTTAAGACTGCTTACTTCAATTGTGTCTCTGAGTATTGTGTGAGAGGGAATTTGCTGATTATTTCTAAATCATATCAAATATACAACCAACGCTTACCAATAGTATTGAACATTTTGATAATTATAATTAATTTTTATTAACTAAAATATATAATTTAATTTTCTTTAATGAATTTTGAAATAAATTATTATTTTGTATTATTGTAAATAAATCACATTCATAAAATCTTAATTGCTATAATTTTGATATCATTAAGAGGTTTATCGAAATCATCAGTTTCCACTTCACTAATCTAAACTACAATATTCATTCCTTTATACACTCTGCCAAAAATTGTATGCTAAGACATTAAAATAATTTCATACTTTATCATCCAACCAAGGAGTAGGACAAACAGTTATGAAAAATTAACTTGTATTAGTATTTGGACCTGCATTAGCCATACTAACTGTGAATGGTTTGTCATGTCTTAATTCTGGATGGAATTCATCCTGGAATTCTCCTCCCCAAATGGACTCTCCTCCTGTTCCATTTCCCTTAGGACAACCAGTTTGGATCATAAACCCTTATTAAACTCGATGGAAGATCAAGCCATCATAATACCCATTTTTAGAGTGTTGAATAAAGTTTTCAACTGTTTTAGGTGTTTCATTTGGAAATAGATTGATGTAGATTTCACCAAATGTTGTTTGAATAATGGCTTAACATCCAGACAAAGTCTAATAATTTAATTAAAATGTACTTTATTTTTATTGTCAGACATCACACTAATGCTTTGCTGAATCATATTCAAAGGTTCATTCAATACATCTCTAGCTACTGCCCATGGTTTATCTGCCAGATCTTCAGGGATTCTACGAGAGAACACATAAAATTTGTTTGATTTATGAGCACTAATATACAAAGATGGATCAGTTTCTTTTCTGTTTAATGAACTATGAGACTATTCATTTTAAGTATTCTTCATGGCAGGTCCTTAATACAATGCAACTCTCATGAATCTTGAACTACTTTCCATCTTCCCTAAAAGCTTTACAAGTTCCCCTGTCTTGATGTGGATGAACTTGATTCCAATAAAAGTAGGATATATCAATATTGAATCAGTTTCATCAAAGCACATAGTAATTTATTTTAACTACTCAGGTTGTTTATCTATGTCTTTCTCAATTAATAGTCTTCTTTCAAAATCTTATTATTCAATGTGTAAAATGGGATAATTTGCTTGGTCGTTTTATCTACTTGTAATAGCTTCGATTGATTCATCCATTACAAGAATTATCTTACCCGTTTAAATATTAAATACTCTTAATTTCTTGTCAGAAACATACAATACAATAAGGTTCTGCTTGTTACTCACACACAATCCAAAACATTGTAATTTATGCTACATCAATTCGTATAAATCAGTGCCTACTTTGCTTGAGTAAGTAATTTTGAATTGGGGTTTTGCATATGCTTATTTTGGAAAGTCCTAAGTAATGGGATCCCAGACTTCCATTCTACCAGTTGTATCGATAGTTAACATGAATTGAAAATTAGACAAATACTTCAATTGTTTAACAGGTTGATTATGTATTTTTACCATTCTCAATATTTTACCACTTTCAGTAACATAAATATCTCCACTATTACCATCACTGATTAATAATAACTATTATTGTACATCCGCTGTATCCACAAACTCACACCCGTATGGTTGGAATGGAAGCTTAATCATATCCAATAAATCCTAATTCAAAATATCAAAAATCTTGATTGTTCGATCAGCAGGAGACACACTTGCCATCTTGTCATGTCCATCAGACAACGTTGCACAAGTGACTATTCCTGTGTGTGCTCTAAAATGCTTTATGAATTCAACCAATCTAAACACTTTTCTCCACATCTTAATATGTCCATCTGTTGACACAGTTATAATTATGTGGGACTTAAATGCAGATAATACAATGTTTATGTTTTCTCTGTGCATTAATGATCGCTCATATAACTCACTCTAAGGCAAGTTGTCCAAAATAATATCCAATAGTGTTTATTATGGTTTTGCAGCATCAGGACCTACAGTGTCAGAAGACTGTACAGGTAAAGGTTATGTCACTTTGAGGCTATGCTATTACTTTTTTTGGCTTCTTTATTTTTTTCTTTGCTTAAACAAAATTGAATTCCTCAATTTCTTGAGCGCCTTCTATTTATTAATAATTCATAATTAAATATTAAAATAATGTATCACAAATAAATAAAAATTTATTCCTTAAAATACGTTCTCATCTAGCTTGGCCTTATTTTCTAGATATTAATTCTTCAAAGAAAACATCAAGTTATTTTACTAGAATCAAAAAAATAATATGAGTTTGATTATTTTTTATAATATTCCAATTTATTTTAGGAAAATGCCATATCATTTAGTATTAGAATATTAAATTAATAATCTTAATAATTTTAATTAATTGAAATCTCAGATATCCTTCTACTAGAGAATTTTGTTATTTCAAAGCTCTGTGTTAGATATTTATTCTATTATAATATATAAACCACAACATATAATCCTAAGAATCAGTATAATCTATGAAAATACAATTTATTATCCTTAAGATATAAATAAATAATTGAATGGGTATCTGAAAATGGGCAAAATGATTATGTAATTTATGAATAATCTGAATTTATCTTAATAATGAATCACAATCAATACTGAGTTCTTCTATATGATGATGTGACTGTTTATGATGGTTATTGGATTCCACTTTAACGAGGTGCTTCAGAAGCTCTCAAATTTGTTGGTGTTTAATTAGTCAAATATCTTATGCATAAATCCTCAAGGTCTTGATAAGTGATTTTACCATCTGAATTTCTATCCAAAACCCTAATTATAATGTATAAATTTTGAACTTATAAAATGAATCAATGTCTCCTCTGGCAGGAGAGAAGATTCTATTGAATGACTTATAGACGTCAACAATCATTGGTACTACTTCTACATTATCAATCTATCCATTTCTGTCTCTGTCATAAGTATCAAAGAGTCTTCTAGCAACAGCCTAGTCTCAAAAATCATACAACCTTTGCTCCTTCGACATCTGTTAATCCCAAATTGAGTGGTTTTTGATCCTGTCCACTAACTACCTAAGTTCTGACTACTGACTCGTAAGTGTTTGTGTATTGTTACATTACTTAAGATTTAAATTAATATAATAACGAGTTAATATCAAAACTTTCATTTTAGTTTTGGCAGTTCAAATGGAGAAACACTTTATTTGCTCATATTCAATGCTTTTCTCTTTGAGTTTATTCCAAATCCAATCCTGGCTAAAAATCTTTGTATGTGAATACATCCATCTCCACATCTCTTATGTACCTAAAAAAGAAAAGAAAACAAATATACCCTCATATAATTTTCATAATACTTTTTGAAATCAATGTAAGTAATGGATTATGGAGATTTATTAGCAAATTGAGAAATTATCATATAGAGTTAATCTTGCCAAGGATTCTTTGGTCGATTTACGAATTACTGATATATTTTCTTCATTGCATCTTCCTTCAAATGATCTTGTATCACTTCTAATGGTTTTCCTAAATTGGCCCTTACAGCTTCTAACTCAAAATCAGCATCAGTTTGCATTTCATCTCCAAACACATGGAAATACATTTTTTGCTCTTTTTATTCTTTTGTTTCAACATCAAATTGAGTTGTCAGACCAGTCTTATTCTTTAACATATCTTCCAAAATCTTTTGACTTGTTGTTTACTTCTATTTTTTAGCAATTGTATCTGTACTAACACTTCCATAATTCACAATATGAACATCTGAAGTTTGACTAATACTTCTGCCTTAATTAGGTTATATGAGACTGCTTTCATTTGTATATGAGAGTAGTACCTGACTCTTTTATCTTCCAACTAAATTCATGGGAGATTCCAATCCTTTTGGAGGTTAAGTGGTTTTCATTATAGATATTGTTGGTCTTCTATTTTATTATTCTGAATCTGTTGTTTCATTTTTCTATTATATCATGGTGGTCATCTTGCTATCATTAATTGTATTATCAATAAATTTATCTTATTTGGCCTTGGTTGTTTAATCAGCTATAATAGTAGATGCCCTTGACTTTTACCTTTAAGAGGGAGTCTTTTCATAATAGTGTATAAATTATTATTCATTCAAAAATATTTATTCCAACTTTTTTATTTAATCCTCTGTTAATCCAAGATCAACTTACATTTTTTAGAATAAATTCCACATAAAAAAGTCATCAGTCTGAGTAAATTTTGCAGTGACTTTTTCTTCCTGTGATCGATAACTTTATCGCATCAAAGGAGTTTGGAATCCTATCTAAGAACCCATCATATTAGTGTTATCTTCTGATTAGTTTATCATCGAAGCCTTAATGTATAGATTACCAAAATTGACTTGGACTCCCCTATTTGCTACATCCTCATCAATTTCATCATAATCAACTTCTCCATATTCTACTTTGATTGAATGTCTCTACTTAATTTGTCTTACTTATTTATTTGTAAATTAAGTTGTTGAATGAGATTAAATTACAGGTTTTTGATTACTTTACTCTATTTATCCTCTGCTTTTATTTGCTTATTGTCTACTGGATGATAATTATTTTTGTTGTTCTGTTTTAAATCTACTTGATTCTTTAGGCTATTATTAGGGATTTTATGGTTATTATTGAATTGTTTACTATTACTATTATTAGGTTTAATTTTGAGTAGAAGTTTAATTAGTAATGATTTTATTAATCTTGGTATCAGATTAGTTTTGTTTAACAGAAGATGTGTTATTTGTAGTATTTCTATTACCTGAAGGCGGACTAATGATCTCTTATTTTCTTGGTGAGTTTTTTTATATAATGCTATTTTCTTCATTAATTTTATTTAGAGTCTTTTTCTTGAATGCACTAATAGAATTGTTATTATCATTAATAGTATTATTATTTATTACAATTTAAGATTCTGAATTTTCATTTGATTAATCTTCAAATTTATTTTTTGTTTTCCTAATTCCTATAACTTTCTCTGATTTTTCTGGGGATATTGATTATTCAAATTAAGAATCAGCTCTTTCTAATATTATTTTTTTGGATTTCTATTACTTATTTTTAACTTTTTTAGTTTTCTTAATAGAACTGGGTGAATAATCTTCATCATCACTTTACATCTCTTCAAACTTCTCTAAGACTTCTTCCAAATTTCTATTTGAATTATTATTATTTTGCAATTTTTGTCTCACCGTTCTATATAACTCATTTGGTGGCATTCGTGCAATGTCATTCTCTGAATTCTCTATCAGATACTATAAAAATGTTTGTAATAACTCTATTTTGCCTTCAGCCTACAACTCACTCTAAATGATCATCATCAGAACTTCTTCAATTAATTAAGGTTGTAACAGAACCTTTTATTTATCATTTTTTGCCTATTCATAAATAGTCTATAGTTCTCCTTTCATATTCTAATTCTCTTCAACAATCTCTTTTAATTGCAATTCCAATTTAAAGATCTTAGGATCACTCATACTTACTTAGATTTCAACATGACTCTATTTGTCATTTACTTTACTACTAGTAAAAGTATTATTGTGTTTTTCATTAGCTTTTATTTATTCCATCTAAATCATTAAATTTACTAATTTCTTCTCTTGATCTTCGAATTTAGAAAACAGAGCTGACATCTTTGATTCTTTTTCCAAGATTTCTTCGTTCTTAGTATTAATTAGATGTTCCAATTCATCTATTCTTTACATGTTCTGTGATTTCCTCTTGTGCATCTACAATCCAGAATTCTTCTTCAATTAAAATTTCTCCAATTCTTCCTTCATTTTTCTCTCAGCATATTTTAATATCCTATCTGCAGTTGATTTTTGAACCCCAACAACAACCCTATCCTTTATTTCCTATTTCATATCTCTGGGTGGGAATTCTGGCTCCTAATTAGCAATTCGAATTTGCTCATTAATATATATTTCATTTCGCTAGAGTTCTCTTTCCAAAGTCTTACCAAGATCTTATAATTTAAACGGAGCATTGCTAGCATGTATTTCACTCCACAACCCTTTAAACTTAAGAAACTTCTCTATTTCTCTAAGATTCATCTCATTCTCCTCTTTCACTCTTTATAATTCCCTCTCTTTTTCACCTAAATATTCCACATTTAAATATCGCATGGCATCTTCACCAGTATCTGTTCCCTTTGATTAAACATTCTTCTTAAACTTGGGCTTGTTACTTCTGAATTCTTATTCTGCAGATATGAATTTAGACTTCTGAGAGGAAAGTATACTGAAACTTTGGATTTCTGCTCCCCCAAAGATGGTTTTTGAAGTTGCATTAGTCGAGAATGATCTTTGACAATACTCTAAGGGGAGTTCTGGGGGGTTCTAATGTTTTCGTTGATTAATCTCTTCCACCTTTTGGAATATCAGATTGTAATGATTGCATAACTTTGAGATTACATTGGATTCATCATTCAACCCTTTCGTTTATAAATGGAAATTTATCTCATCAAAGCACAGATTCAACCGTTCTATTATCTTTTCTAAATATTCAATCCCATACATATTTCATTGTTGTAGTTGTAGTCCCATTCCATTGTGTTAATGTATGTTTATTAAGTTCAGAAATGGCTCTCTCTCCTGTTGCTGCTATTTTTGCTAGGGCATCCATTTAATATTTATAAAAATAAAAATTATGAGTGAAGAATTAACACTTTAGAAAGTTAAGGAAAATATATTCTGGGCTGACTACTATAAAGAATCGTATAAATTCAAGGATTTTAATATACGTAAACATGGTGTTACCATAAATGATGATTTTTTGAGTGTTCTGGCAAATAATTAATATTTGACAGCTCAACACTTTGTTTTTTTTCAGGGGATGTTTTCATATTATTTTGGAGAATTTCTTGTATTATCATTTTATTTACATATTAGGTACTTTCTTTAGACTGTCATGTTTTCACAGAGTTCATTCCAGATGTTTCAAATACTATACTTTCAAACATGATGGTCACTCAATATTAATAGAAATCTACTCCAAATTTATTTTAAATGTTTGAATCCTAGTATGAATAAGAACAGTAATCAACTCAAGAGACCCAAAGTTAAAATAATTCCATTTTTTAAAAGACTTTAAACCTTATCAAATTCTTAAATCCATTAAGATTTCTTAGAAAATCCTAACCTCAATAAGACCTCAATTTACAAGATAGTTTTTCAAATCAATTTAGCTTTAGTTATTAGAATGAAGTCTCCTAATAAAAAGAATTATTGTAAAAGTACAATTTCTAAGTGAAAAGCATTTCTTATGAAAAAAAGGATCAGTAAGAACCTACCTAAGGGATTGCAAAAGGTGAGATGAAAATAAATAATGTAATCATACTAGAAAATGAAAAAGGAAAGTATTAGTTTAACAAATTAAACATTCAAATTAAAAATTTAAAAGAAAAATACAAATTCTCTACTTTAGTTTAAAAAAACATTTTTAGTCTGTTTAAATATACATACATTCCTATTAATTTGTAAAATAACCATTGGCTTTGTGCTATTGTGGATTTTAATGAAAATCAAATATAATATTTGGATTCTAACTATTAAATATAAAATAATGTGGTTGAAGGTTTGGAACAAATGTAAAATTATTAAGGTGAACAGACAAAATGGTAAATCATAGAAGGCAGTCCAAAACAAGAAAACAGGTATAAAATTTATTCATATATCCAAGTTTTGACTGTGGAATATTCTGTTTAATGGCTTTGTATTAACTTTATAAAAAGGGTAAGCTTATCTAACCTAATTCATATAATTAATAAGATATTAATAGTTTTAGAAAATAATTACTCCATTTAGCAGTAATAGAGAGTCAACATGATATTAATTAAAAATTACTTAATATTATTTTAGATTTTAAACATCCAAATTGAACATCTCTTAGTTAAAGTGTAAAAAACAATGAAATATATTATCAAGCTATTCTTATTTAATTTGATTATTATAATTAAAATTAGATTAAGGACATATTTCAATTTGTAAAAATTATGCACTTTAAAATAATTTATAAATTTAAAGTAGATTACAAACAATCTTGTTATTTTATTTCTCATAGTCTCAATGATCTCTTATTATTTAATTTAAATTCACACTTTCCATTAATCCAACTCCCTAACTCAATTTAATAATAGTAGAATATTAATATAGAAGGATATTTAAACCTCTGATATTTTATTCATAATTAAGAAGGAGTGAAAATATATGCATAAATTGTAAACTCTATTTAATATAAGTATAAGAAATATTTGATAAAACTTTAATTTTTTTATTATAAATCAGAATGAGTGATTAAGAGTACGGAGAGGATTACGAAAATGAGGAGTAAAATCAATAAGTTATACAAAAGATAGCAGAATGAGTAGGAGAACGAAGAGCAAAACGAAAATATGGAGTAGTCTAATAAAAACTAATCTTAAGCTAATAATAATGAAGATGAGAACAATGAGCAATAGTAAATATTTAGATATTAATCATAAAGGTAAAATGATAATGATGGAGATGATGAAAATCAGGACAATAATGAGTAGGATTAATAATAGGAGGAGCAACAGAACGAAGAAGAGAATTAAGATAAAGAGAATTAAGATAACGAGGGTGAGAAGGAAGAGGATCAATAGGCAGACTAAATGGAAAAGTCATAATAAAAAGAAGAAGAACAAGAGTAGGAGGTTGAGGAAAGCTAATTTGAATAATCAATGGTAAAGTTACAAATAATTAATTAAGTAATCGGAAAAGAATGTCAATTTAGAAAGTATCGATGCTGTATCTGTAAAGATCAATAAGGAAGAAAAAGGAACTTAAAAAAAAGCAGCCAAGAAGGCAACAAAGACATCTAATTAATAAGACATGGTCAATTAATTGATGAAGAAGCATAAGGAAAAGCAATAGAAGATGCAAAAGAGGGAAGATGAAATATATGTACAGGAGAAAATAGAAAAGAAATAACCCAAACCCTAGCCTAAACCAAAAGTAATTACAAAATAAAAGTTAACATTTGATAAACAGACAAAAGCACAGCTTGAAGATCCTTAATTAAATAATCAGCAAAAAGCTGCAATTTTAACTAAGGATTTAGGGAAGAAGTTGGATGTTCAAGTGGTAGTGAAGGACGTTCCAAAAAGTATGATTTCAATTTAATTTCATTAGAAATGGAGGTAAAAAAACCAGGGAAGGGAAGTGAAGCAAAGCCAAAGAAGAATTTGTTTGATGTTAGAATTGGGGCAGGAATTAAATCCAAATTAGACATAGAGTCGGAAGACAAATCTTAAAGGGATAAGGAGAAAGAACGTAATGCTTTTCTTGAGTAAAAAAAGAGAGAGAAGGAATAAGCAATAAAGTTTTAATAAGAGTAGGATGAATTATTAAAAATTAAATAAAATAACATCAGAAAAGCTTAAGAAAAAGCCTTGGAGAGAGATAATAAGGTACTTCAAGTAAACACTGAGAAGCAATAAGAAATAAAATAAGTTTATGAAGCTAAAAAAAAGGAGTTGATTAAAGAGAAGGAGGAGGATAACAAGGATCAAATTAAAAAAGACTTGGACATCTTGAGAGCCCTAAGAAAGGAAAACAATCTATTGAATGATGAAGTTAAGAATTAGGAGATAAGGATTAAGGAATTGGATAAATTGATTGAACTAGAAAGTAGGAAGGAGAATGTGATTCAAATTAATGGTGAATATTAAAGTTTAAGAAAGATAAGACTAAAATAAGGCTTGGATGATTTAAAAACAGAATTAGTTAGTGGAGAATAATCGTAGGTTTTAGGAGATGGAAATATATCAGATCCTGATATTGCCCTAACAGTAGCCAATTAGATTGCCAAAAATGATTTAAAATTGAATGATGCTTATGCTTTATTAGATGAAGATAAAGACGGTGTTTTAACAATCAAAGAAATCTAGAATAACATTTGCAGACTTAAGTATGATTGATTATATATGTAGTTTAAATATTAAGGAATAGGAAATACAGCAATTCATAAAAATGTTGGATAATAATAGTGATGGTGTTCTTACCGAATAGGAATTCATTACCTTTCTAACTCCAGGGTTGGAGAACCAAAAGTAGTACATTTAGATTATGGGTGACATTAAGGATATCTTGAATCCTATAATATTAGAAGAAAGAAGGTTGCATTTGAAATATTTACAGAAGTATTTATAAAAAGAAATTGAAGATGAAAATAAGAAGGAAAGAGAATAAAAACCAAAGTATGATAAATTGGTTAAGAAACTAAAAAAAATAGAGAAATTAGTTGAGTCTTTGAAAGGTACAACATCTGATAAGGGGAAAGTTAAATAACAATGTGATTCATTAAGATAAGAATTAAGATCAATTCAAGACAAAAGAAATAAAGTCATAGCTGAATTGGATGATAAGAAATAGATGATCAAAGAGAATATTGATCAGTTAATGAAGGATCTTGGAGACAGATGCTAAGAAGTATTATTAATGAAGGAGAAATTAAATTAAGTTTAAACTTAATGTCAAAGATTACAATTGAAATTGTTATCGATGGATTAAATGAAAAATAAGTATAAGAAGGAGTTGAAAATTAAAAATGAAATTGAAATAACAGGAGGATAAAAGCAGAATGTTCTCTAATAATTAAGATTGAAAGAAGAGAAGATATAATAATTGGAAGATGTCAAAAATTTATAGTATATGCACTATGTTATAATTGTATAAAAATGCACAAGAGGATTCCTAATGAAGAAAAGATTAACTAAAAAGTTACAAGATTTAAAAAGCTGTGCGAAGCGTTTGATGGCATTTATTGAAAAAAAACATAGGCATTAAAAGATCCAAGGTCTTAATTTGTTAGAAGAATTTATAAAGTAACAAAAGAAATTAGAGATAGCAAGAAAAGAATAAGAACTATTGAAATAATAAGAATAACAAAAGAAAAAATTAAAGGATAAGAAAGCAAATAAAGTAGAAAGATTTATTGCTCAATAATTTGTTAGTATTAAAACTGAAGAAAGGTTAAATAATTTAGAATAAACATTATCAATAATACCAAGAGTTATTTTAATACAAAAGATATTTAGAAAAAATAAAAGGGGAATTCCTATTTCAAATTAAGCAATAAATGTTTGTTTTGGCTTAGGTTATAGTGAGAATTGTTAAATTTGCAAAACAGACTTAGCAGAAGTGATATGTAAGTAATGTGAAAAGCCAATATAATGTGATAGTTGCTTTAGATTGAGTCACAAGAATTACAAAAGAAGAAATCACGAGTTCTATTTGATGATAAAAAATAAATTCAGAGATGCTAATGGTATATTTTGTTATAATATTTAGAATAATTTGAAAATAAAAAGCATGAAAAATAAAATGAAATGGATGAAGTATTATCAAACTAATGATATATTATATATATAATATTCATCAAAATTACTTTTTTAGGTCTTGTTTAATAGATTTTTAAAAATATTAAATAATTAATAATAATCTATTAAGTTTTTAGAATTTAATTAAACTTAATAATTGTTTCTAAATGGTTGATAAATGCCGTTATGCATCTAGAATATAAATTTTGATCTTAATAATTATTGTACACATGGATTTCTGATTAATTTCTTTCATAATAATTATATCACCTTATAGAAAATAGCTTATTTAAATTTTATAAAATTCAAAAATAGGTATGTAATGATAGATTATGCAAATACATACAATTCTAATTAGGCTGTAATTAATTGAGGATCATTAATAGCCTAATAGTATTGATTGAGTAGAAGCTCCCATTTTAATTTTATCTTAAATGTAAATTATATTAATTTATATATATATAAAATTAATGATAGCAAAAATACCGCTAAGAGTTGCCAGAACTCTACTTCCTATGAACTATTCTGGATTGAGATTATACATTCCGGAATCGATAATAGAGAAAAGTAGTTATTGTAGTTAAACAAAGATCATTTATATCAACTTATTGAGAGAGGAATGATATTTGAAACTATGGTTTTAAAGAGTACACAATCAAATTCAGATTAGACCGAAATTAACGGATTTAAGGTCCAAGATTTGGAAGATGACTTAAAATTAGAATTAAGTAAAACAGTAGAAAATGTTTAAATTTTAATTTGCATTGAATGTTTGAAGAAAGAGGAATCCTTTGATGAGGAATAATAAGAAACTCAGAAATTTGCTGTATTAAATTAGACTGAAACTCTAGTTTAGAATTTCTAAACTCTTTCCTTGAATCATATTCCTTTTAGTATTTATCTAACTAAGGGAAACGGATTGGTTTCTTGTTACGAGTGCTCAGCCTACAGAAGCAAGGTAAAATGTCACTCATTAAATCTATAGATTCAAATCAATATGGTCTAGATAATTGATGACATCGAAGAACACAAGCAAATTCCCAGACAGGAAAGAGGAGTGGCGGAGTATGTTGGAAGGAATCAAATTATAGATGATACTGTAATAATCTAATAATAACTAAGTAATAAAGGGAAATGCTAAATTATCTTAAGTCCTTTGGAATAGACTCTGAACTTGCATAGTTTGTGGAGAACCTACAAAACGATCGAGAACAGGCTCTGTATCTGAAATGGTTATAAAACAAGCTCAATTCTCCATGATTGACTGTTGTAATTAACTTAAATGTAAAAATTTATAACAAAACCAAAACTTTTACATAATACCATAAAAACATATAAATTATGAGGATATTTAATAAAAATCAGGTTCTTTCATTTAAGCTAATAAAGAATTGTACAAAATTTGTAAGAGAGTATTTGGTAGTAGAGGGCTTTAGCAATTTGATATTACGAATAGTCATTCTTTTGGCAGGCCCATTTGCATTGCCTTATAGATTTGGAACTTGCGCAATTAAAATAGGTAATTCAACCTTAACATCATATGGAGGTTCATCTCCATCAGTGAAGGAGTCCTCAAGCTTTTGTTTTTTGGATCTGAAATCATTATTCATACACTTTTCAAGATGTTTTACATCAGGTTCATTTGGCAAAGCCTTTTTAATTTCATCTATCAATGTAAGATACATTAAAAGAAGCAATCCAGAGATTTTATCCTGCAAATCCTGAGCTCTTCTGTTTTCAATTTCAATTATTTTGTCACCTCTAATAACTGATACTTTTTCAGCAATTCTTGCAATGGCTTCTATAAATTCATAAAGATTCATTTGATAATGTTTCGGTTGAAATAATTCATCTTTCTAAGTTATCATGCTTTATAAGTAAGCAAGGTAGCATTCTCTTTCTGTTAATTCATCACAAATAATACTCGATTATTTCAATAAGTCCTTAAAGTCTTAGGGAGAAACGTAATCATATTTATATTGCTATGGTTTCTTGCTCAATTTACAAGTATATTTGTAAAGAGTCTTGATCATAGGCATTCTGTCATGAATAAGTATATCGCATTTTTCATTCCACAACCTCATCTTCCTCCAAGCCTAAGTGGAATCAAACTTTGACAAAAACTCTCTGCATTATTACTGTAATTATGTTAATCCTTCAATCATAGTTTAACACAATCCACTTCTGATATATTTGTCATTACAAAATCGAACTAGTACCTCCATAAATTAGCATCTCACTATTCCTTTTTCATAAGCCTAAGGGAAGGAGACATCCTTAGCACCTGCTGTTGAAGTAAATCCAATATCAATATCATTTGGTTTAACTCCTTCAATAACATCATTGGAAATTAAAAACTCGACATAATCAGTTGGTCCCAAACATGGGATCTACAATATTAAATAATAATAAATACAGGAGCAGTCGGATTCCCTGATGCAAAGTACTTGTAACAATTGAAGATTTGCACATAGAATTATTTTAATATTTCTTTGACATCCTGTAATTCAGTTTCCTTTACTAATCTATTGATTTTTGAATTTTGATAATCGAATTCAAAGCATTCCTCTATTAATTTATCAGTATCAGGGGGAAAGTATCTGAATATCGATGTTTCAACTGACCATTTCGTGGATGCAATATTCAAATAAGGAGAAAAATCAAATAAAGCCATCATCTCTCTTGGTTTTGCTTAAACTAAGGGAACATATCTATCAAATAAGACTTAGTTGCTGTGTGATATCAATTCGTTAATCATTTGCATAGTGTTTCCATCAACTAAAATCTCATTATTGTATAGAAAGGGGATAGAAGGGAGTGGCTAATGCAAATATAAGACATTCTGATCTTCTGCTATGCACTGGATTCCAAGAATTGGATTAGTAAAGAAGTATTTGATTGATCTATTTGGAGGACACATCTTTACAAAGAAGAATTCCCCATTTAAAAAGGTCATTAAATAGGGTTTATAGTCATCAAAATCGAAGTGGATGAAGATTGGTTCAGATCGCAAGGATCCTGATTTTTGATTCCATTAGAATTTGATTTCTTACCATCCTTCGCATATCCAACAAACATCCAATTTATTTATCATGTTTACTTTTTACTTGTTTAGTTCAGTTGATTTCATTCTTCTACTTCTATGATAGGCAAGACACAAATCTTCATCTGTTTTCAAATTATTTGGATTTTCTAATTTTTCTTCATCCAATAATTTAAAATATTAGGGTTGCTTATTTAATAAATCTATTTTCTATTGTTTTAATTTGAGTTCCTCCTTTCTATTAATTAGAAATCCATTTGGATTAACTATTATGTCTTAATAATTGCCTTCGAAATGGAATCCGTAGATAGTTTCATTTTTAATCAGACCTTCAGCAATGATTTGACTCTGTTGATGATTAAACTTATTATATCTTATGTCTATGTGAACTAATTCATTGTAAGAACGAGACAATGCCTTGGCTATAGCCTATGCGCATTCCAAAGAAGCAATAGCATTATGAGACATATCTAATATCTTAATGCTTGTATTCTTATACATGGCCTTCCAAATTTAGATGCTACCATTAATTTAGAGATTATTAAATCCTAGATATAGTTCTAAGAGTCTTTGGGATTATTTTAAGAAATTACTCAAGGCTACGCTCGAAGTCTCTGTAATTCTATTATTGCAGAGATTTAAACACTACAATGTGTTATTGTTCATTAGATGTTTCATAAGCATGTTGCAACCTTGATCTCTGAGTAAATTCTATTCCAAATTCAATTTTAAGATCAGATTCTTGTTAATATAACTCATCAGAGTGTCTACATGTTTAAAATTTAATTTGCAATCTTTTAATTCAAGCTCTCTTACTGTATTAGGAAAGCTAGACAATAGTTCTTTGAACTAACGTGGATCATAAATGTTGCTATTCAATTACATCTTCTAGATGCCTTGTGATTGTGTCGTTGTCATAGCTTCAGCATACACTTTACAATCATCGATGCTTCTCAGATATCTAGATGCATTTACTTGAGTCAATTGATTTCCAGAAGTAGTCACTAATCCAAAGGTTTTAGGTACGAAACTCTAAGCTAATCAATAAATGAAGAGCATAATACAGTTGTTTAACTTGAGATATATGTTTTGTGGAGATTGTTAATAAACTTTAGCATATTCGGTTAATTTTTCTTTTTATCTAACGCACTTCATAAATTCAGAGGTTGTTAAATTTGGCAACTGTTTACTAGAGTATACATATTTCTCTTACTTTCCTAATTTCATTTTTTCGAGAAAGTCGTCATTATCAGGAGACTTCAAATTAATTGAGGATCTTCTTCCATCAAATTGTGAGTGATTGAACTTGTCTGTTATTGAGGGAGACATGAAAATTTGTGAATTTTAAGATTAAATTGAACTTCGTCTGAACTTCTCTGTAGTTTCATTGAATTCTTTGATGTATTCTGCATCCTTCTACATGAATGATTTCCAATCTAAAACTTAACTAGCCCCAAGATCATGTGATAATCGCTTTTCTTGGCTATTTGAATCATTTCTTTTGTCTTTTTCGATAATTAATGGTTCCAATTTTGATAGTTTTCTTGAAAGTACCACTTATGATTTGGTTTTGAATTATGATGGACTGGCTGTAAGAAACATGACACTTTTTGAATCAATTGATCCTAAGGTAGTGTCATCCATAATGATTGGTTAAAACTTATTATACATTTATAAAAACTATTATGTTTATTAATAACACAAGAATCAAAATTAAACTCAATTATCATTACAATTTTCAACTTATCTCCAATCTTAATGTCCATTATTTTTTTAGAACCACTGTATATCAGGTTTATTCTATAACTACTAAATATTATAACATCACAATACAATTTAAAAAATAAAAACAATTATGATATAAATGGAATAAAAGGAATAGTTACCATTCAAAACCTTCCAATTGCTCTAAATTCAATGTTAGATGAACAATAAATTCTTGGCTGGAAAACTCTAAATTAAATAATAAATCCTAAGAAAGCAGATTGAAACTTTTTAATTGAAATATTTAGGTGATGCCAATGACCCAGATACTCACTTTATAATAGAATTGTAAGATGATTTCCAAAATTAATTCCTGTATTATGGAGATATAATAGCAATCAAGCATTTCAAAAGCCAATTGTATGTCAATGTGAATCATGATTAAAGACATGATCATTCAGGAAAGGCTGATGTTTCTTTGATGGAAAAACCGGAATATTTTGTAATACAACCTCCAGAAGAAGATAGCATCTTATTACTCAAATATCTCAATAAAAAAATAGATGATCCTTTTCGATTATTGTCTTCTGATAATAGAAATTACTTATTTTCTCATTCTTAGAAAGAACAGAATAAAACTCTAGTGAAAGCCAAACAGAAATTGGATGTGGACAATAAAAATGAAGGAGTTTGGAAGTTCGTGTATTTTGAGTCTGATAACCATATTTTGAAGATGTTTAATATAGTAAAAAGTCAACCAATCTTTGTTGAAAGTGGGAGTAAAATAATCATAAGAAATTGGTGGACAGGGTTCACTTTGCATTCCCATACTAATATGGTTCAATTAGGAGAAGTACAAGAAGTCACTTGTTTCAGTCATCCAAGAGATAGTAAACATTTTTATAGACTTTATAGAGAATGATTATTGGTCTATTGTTAAATAACAATCCAAGAACAAATCGAAATACATTAATCGTGAAGATCAAATTTTTCTATAGCATCTATAGACTGCTCTCTATCTGAATGTTTCGGATGAAGAATCCTTTTCATAACTAGGTCATCTCGTACTTTGCTCTTTGTAGGTTTAATTCTTCAGCCTTTAAAGTAAGTTCAGCTTATTAATTATAGCATTTGATGAATTCATTTTAGAGATGAACAAACCATTTACTATTAAATTTAATAATTATTTCTTGGCTCAAAGTCCATAAGCAGCAGAGAGCAAGATTGGAATCCAGCAGGAGTGCATATTTGTTGAGAACTAAACACCAGCATGCTTATGGATTATAGAGAAAATGATTTGATATTAAATTTTAAAAGACTTTTTTAGAAATTATTTTATTTTATGTAGCAAGAAAATTTGATTTATGATTGAACTCTCATTTTGATCCCTATTCGTCATCCGACTGGAATACATCAAAATTTTGAATTGGCTATTTCTCAATGATCTTTACTTACTTCGACTTCTCCTTTATTGATTTCTTCACTTATGATGACTCCTACTCAGAATCATCATCATAGTCAACAGTATTTCGATGATGAGTTGAAATCTGAACATAGTGTACTTGCAATCTCTCTGATATTTATTTATATGAAAAGCCCAAAGAATTTAGATGTTCAACCAACAACCAAAACTCCTGCTTTTGATAAGTGTAGGGCGAACTTCGTCTTCCAACAAGCTTCTATGGAGGAGGAGGATTCAGATCCTTCTCAATAAACACTCGAAATATGGCATCGATATTGGTTGACACTTTTTATTGAACAGTCTGACATCATATACATTCTTACTTAATCTTAAATCAATTTCTCAACCATCATTTATAACGAATTATACATCCTAAAAAAGTCAATAGGCTTGACGTCATTTGTATTAACATTTTTTATGTCAAATGGGAATTCTCCATTTTCTGGTTTCGGAATGAATAAGGGGCGGGTTTATTTTTTGTACATATAAATATTTTATTATCATTTAATTAAGATGTGGGGAATTTTCATTGGTGTATTATTTTATTCCATAAAACACTATGAAATCAATAACCACTCCAAAAAATGAATCAGTTAGGGGTAGGACATCTTAGACTAAATCATATTAATATATTTTATATTTATATTATTTTTAAACCTAACCAAACATTATGGAAATTCATAGTATCTCCCAAACTCGTTTGAGTTCAAAAAATAAGAGCTGATCGATAAGTTCATCCAATTCTTAAAGGATACAAATTACATTAAATAAATTTCTTTGATAATGTAAAATCTGAATGATATATTCTTAAAATTCATTAGTTGATAGTTGGAATTAGCACAACTTTAAGTAATTACAATAACAAAATGACAAAAAAAATGCTGTTTTATTAGTTGAGATCTAACATGAATTGAATTATTTCTGCTTTTTTACTTTAAATTTGTTTTTTCTTTAATACTATGCTTAAATATTTTTATTTCTATTTTAAATTATATTAAAGTGAATTATTACGTCCATAATTCAAAGTGCAGAATAAGAATTGATGAGTCTAGAAATGAAGTAATGAAATTTAATAATAAACAAAAACACATCTTAAATTTCTAAGTGGAATCTATGAAAATCTATCTGAATAGAAAACAACACTACTACTCCACCTTATAATATTTATAAAGTTTGAAAAAAGTTATCAAAATATAAATTCTTTATCAAATCCTTTTTTATTATCTACAATCCATTTATGTTATAACATTTAATCAATTGTAATTCTGTTCTCAGGTTTTTATTATAATCCTCTTCTAACAAAATCTTTGAGTGCTGGAGAGAATGTTTGAGGCAGTTCAAATTTATTCTATTAGAAAATATAATGAGATGTATACTTTTAGTATATTTTCCATAATTGAATCATCATCTCTTGGATATTCTGAGAAGGGAGTATTGCCAGCAACCAGCTCATATGCAAGGATAGCCACTTGCCAAGCATCACATCTTTCATCATATCCTTTATCTTTAATTACTTCAGGGGCAATGTAGTCAACAGTTCCACAAAAGGTATTTCTCCTGTCCTCCTTTGATGGGATTTCTCTAACGCATCCCAAATCACAAAGTTTGACATAATTCTTGAAATATTAAATACAAAAATACAAGGGACATTAGGATATTTTCAGTCTTCAAGTCTCTATGCATATACCCTTATTTATGCATATATTGAATGGCTGATAATATTTGCATTATAAAAGTACTAGCATCCTTCTCATTAAATCTCTTATTAGGTTACTTGTATTAATGTTAGAATAGTTCTCCATTATTACAGAATTCTAACATCA
This sequence comes from Paramecium tetraurelia, assembly GCF_000165425.1. Lineage (NCBI taxonomy): Eukaryota > Ciliophora > Oligohymenophorea > Peniculida > Parameciidae > Paramecium > Paramecium tetraurelia. Next base: position 168,340 of record NW_001799544.1, on the reverse strand, counting down.
TGTAAATATGTGAATCGTCATAAGTCTATCCATACATTTTGACTATATTTGGATGTGATAATTTGGATTGGATGCCAATTTCCCTAGCCAATTGTTCTTGCATTGCATGTTCAACGACTGTTTATTTTTTAATGATTTTGAGTGCAAATATTAATCCAGATCTTTTATCAATAGCCATATGGACATCACTGAATTTCCCTCTTCCCAAAAATGAACTAATTTTAAAATTTAGTTTTTATTCAATCGACTTATACAGATTAGATGTTTGTTTTGGGTATGGGAATTGAGATGGGACTTTTTGTTAAAGAGTAAAGGAATCTTAAGATTTTCGGATGCTAGAATTATTTGTAAGTGTCATAATGCTATTATTATTATTTGTTGCATTTTTAACTGGATTAGGTACATATTTTAAATTTGTAAATGTGTTTTGGCTTAAACTCTTACTGAGTTCTTGCTTTGTTTGTATTTTGAATGGTGAATTGAGTTTGCAATTAATATTCACTTTTTACAACTTCAATCTGGAAGAAAGACCAGTTGCAGTTGATGTAGATTCTTTTGACAAGCGTTAATCTGGTAGTTTTTTGGTCAGATTTATACTAATGCTATTTTTGAGTAACACTAGGTTTTCTTGGAGTATCTTAGATTTATCAATTAACTTATTCCAATCCTTTTCCATTTATTCTCGCTATTTCTTCATGTTTGGAGATGGTTAACGCAAAGGTTAATGTTGATTGCCTGGTTCTTCTATGGTGATATTGAGATCTTTGGATATTTTACGAAACGCTGTGGTTGTTTGAGCAGATGGAACTATCTTCATTTTGGGACCATACACAATTTAAGACCCTGGGTATTGTTTGTTTTCAGACCCATCTCTCTATTGTATGAACTATGCTAGACAATATTGAATACTTTATCTCTGGATGTTTATTATTGGGAGAAGAGGATAGCCGAAGTAGTGCCAAATGGGTTGTGATATTTTATTTGGCTTTGGTTTGGTTGAAACATTACAAATTATATTAATTATATATTAACTCTAAATGTCCAGATAATACAATTGTAATATATGATAGCATATTATTGATTTTAATAAATATTTAATGAAAAGACCATCTACAGCTGGGGTGCCAAAACATAGTCAATCACCTAAGGCGTTCAAGTTGAATTCAAAATTATCGGAAGAAAATCTGCAATAGAAACAATTCCAGCTATCTAAAACATTATCCAAATTGCAATTCGAATAGAGAAATCTCCAATAGCAGGTGAATTACATTGAAGTACATTAACATATCCACAATCTAGCAAGAGAAATAGAAATCAAAAATCACCTAAGATGAAAAATCAGGAAATTAAAGTTGGCTGGGAATAAAACTGAAAATCTAAATTAATTAACTTAATTCACAAATTGAAGAGAAGCAAAGTCAAATCAAATAGTTGTAGAAGAATCCTAATTTCACTCGAGCCTCAGAGCAAAACATCCTTATAGAATATCTAAATTATTGCTCTTCATTATTAAAACAGGAATAAAATCTGATGCCAAATGAGGTGGAAGATCTCAAAGTGGAGATCCAGGAATTGGAAATAACCAAGAAATTATTGGAAGAACAAAGTGAGAATCTTTCAATTCAAAAAAGTTTGCTTGAAAAAAAGATTTCACAATAATATTTGGATTTAGATTAGACAAAGAATGAAATGAAGGAGAAGGAAAGAGATCTCCGTTACTTAAAAAAGGAAATGATCAAGTTTGAAGAAAAATAAAAAGAAACACAACAAAATCAAAAAGTAACAGTTAAGAAAAAGGAAGTTATTGATATTGATGATAAAAAAGCAGAAATCATAGAGAAGGATTAACAAATTAGTTAGTAAGAGTAGATAATTAATTAATTGAAAGAAAAGTTGTAGGAGAGAACTAATTATGAATTGAGAAGTAAAAATGCATTGATAGATGAACTCCAAGGATTGAATCAATAAGTGTAACAGATGAGAGAAGAACTGAAGGAATTGAACGAGTATTATTTGGCGGAAATTCAACCCTTAGAAACTGAATCCTTGCCTATCATATAGGGTAACAGAGATCACACATTCACTATTTTGCATGATGTCTACAATAAACAAGAGAAGAAATTCCCAAAAGCACCTAGAGTTAGATATGAATAAGTGCAAGACATGGGAAAGGAGTTGAGTTTACGATTGTAACTCAAATAGATTACAGTAAGTGAAGCCTGTGCTATCCTAATTTAAAATGCTACAAATAATGCCATCAGTGTAGAATAATTGCAAGAGTAATTACTCTAAGAACCATTTACTATGGCTGATCCTAATGAAGCCAAAATAATAGCTAGATACATTGTGGAAGATGTAAATGACGAAATTGTTAGTTTGGATCCACAGGCTACAGTTAAATTACCTGTTGTGAAATCCGTTTTTAGACATCTTCTTAATTGCTATGATTTATTAACTTAAGAACAGGATAAACAATTATGGGAAGAAGTGAGTGTAATTGTTAATAAGTATGAAACTGCTTTGAGGAGTCAATTCGATTTGTTAAACAAACAATAACATGGATTCATGAAACCTAAGGATTTGTTTTATTGTTTAGATTAATTATTTTTAGATCTGACAGACGTTCAAAAGGAATATGTGTTATTGAGACTCTTTGCCTACACCAATAACATAAATAAAATTATGCATATGAAGATTTTTGATGTCTTTAAAGCAGGGTCCTATATCGATAGAGTTTCAAAGGATACTAGAAAGAAGAAGAAACAAAGACAAACTGCCAAGAAAATAGAAATTCAAAAGCAGGATATTGATGATTTTGATTGATGAATATGATAATAATATAATTTTTATTAAATGGATGAAGCAGTTGTTTTGAAATAGAAAAAATTGGCTGCGGGAATGGTTATTGCAGGCAAATATAAATTATTAGAGAAGATAGGTGCAGGTTCATTTGGAATGGTGTTTAAGTCTTAGTATTTAAAAAATGGAGATTTAGTAGCAGCAAAATTTGAAAAACGAGATGATTCCCAAAAAGGAGTCAGTCTACTAATCAGAGAAATTAAGGTTCTGTCAGAAGTTAATGGATTGAAAGGTTAGATTTACTATTAAGCTATAAAAAGGTTTTCCACAAATCAAGTTTTATGGAAGGGATGAAAATTATAATTTCTTTATGGAAACCTACTTAGGTTTAAATTTGGAACAATTACTAAGGAAAAGCGGCAATCGATTCTCACTTCATACTACATTGAGGATAGGGATTCAGATCATCGAAAGATTGTACGTATCTTGGTTGATATAGTTAGGTAAGCCTTTCATGAGAAGAATCTCATCCATCGGGATATTAAGCCAGAAAACTTTACTATCAGCAGACAAGATGTTACTTAGATTATGGCTATTGATTTTGGCCTAGCCAAATATTACAGAGACACAGCAGGCAAACACATCCCATTTGTAAATAACAAAGGTTTGATTGGAACAGCCAGATATGCCAGCATTAATGCTTTATTAGGTTTGTTTCTTATTTGAAAAGGTAATGAGTAGAGTAGAAGAGACGATATTGAGGCCATCGCCTATGTGCTAATTTATTTTCATCTTGGTGAATTGCCTTGGCAGAATATCCAAGTGGCTTCGAAAGAAGAAAAATACAAACAGATTTTGGTATTGAAACAGAATAATGAGTTGGATAAATATTCTGACAAAATTCCTAAAGTACATTTTAGATTAATTCATAGTGTCTTATGAAAATGCTAAAAATTGCTAAGTCTTACGAATTTAATCAAACACCTGATTATATGGGGTTGACTAAATTATTGTAGGATGAGTTGACAACCGATGCTAAAATGGATTGGGAATCTTTATTAGAAACTAATAACGATAAAATGAGTGTTTCAATTGACATGATAGAGAATGATAATTAATTTGATGATCTACAGGATGATAAACAATAAGAAGTTCTAAATTCCATGCAAAAGATTTCTTAGCAATAAACTAAATTTATCAATGGCAGATTAAATAATAGTCGAAATAATATCATCTTTTTGAAAGTTCCAAAGAACAGCATCGTTTTAAATGATGCTTAAAGTCCAGCAGGAACAATTAAATCATTTAACACTTCTAAGGTTAATCATTATGGAGGTAGTCATATTAACTTAAACACATAAAAACAATTCAGTGATTTGAGAGTTAAGTCCTGCGAAAACTTTTAATATAATGATGAAGATAATTATGAGGCTGATTCTGACGATTAGCCTTGCATACTATTTAAAAATTTAGTTGTTGGTCGTTCTTCTTCTAAAATGTGAATTGATATATATATTTATCAGATTGTGCACAATTTGCAAATTATATTAATAAAATTATAAATATCAATAAGAATATTATATTTTAATATATTTAGACTTCGATTAAAAAGTGAATCTCTAAAAGGAGCTACATAATTTTCATATAATCATAATTAGATTTAATATAAAGTAAGAAAAATCCGAAATCTTAATAGAATCTACACCAAATGGATTATATTATTTAGGATAACTAAAATATATAAAATAACAAGAGGGCACTAATAGAAATTGGCATCTATTATATATATAGATCAACATATTAAATAACCATGAATATAGATTAACATTATTATATATATCAACAGCAACTTTTGTTTTCATCATTTTTTTTATCAGGTTTTTCTAAGGGTTGATGAAGCTTCTTGACAGTTAAATCGGTTTAATTCAGAGCAGGCAACTTGGCTTCATTATCGGCACCTCCATTAATATGGTTCAAGAATACTAATTTTGCTGTTTCGGTGAATGCCTCATTATTTAAGCAGTCCTTACCTCTTCTACATTTTCTCTTGTTTTTGAAGATGTTTCAAAGAAGAGATTAAGTCCATTTGTTTCCATCCAATATTTGCCTTCCTCATAGGATACTTCTCGTCTATGGCTAATAATAATGAAATACTCTGATTCTCTATCATTCTGGGCACCCACTAAAACTGTGATGATAGATGGGGACGAGTGATCCTTAGCCTCTTTTAACCATGAGTCGAGTCTTTCGAGAGATTGTTTACTAGGGGATTTCAATTTGAATACAATACTTCGCAATGCTGTAAACTAGGAAAACTGCGGCAACTTTTCTATAAAAGGATCTGACAACAGACCTAAACGATTCTTGACCAGCAGTGTCCCAGATTTACAGTTTCACTTACGTATTTTGGTCAACTTTAACAATTTTAGATAAGAATTCTACTCCAATGGTCACATTGTACTCTGTCGTAAAATCATCCTTCATGTATCTCATCAATAAGCACGACTTGCCAACTCCTAAAATTATTAGATTGTTTATGATTACCTGCATCTCCAATGATGATAAACTTGAACAATGGTGATTTATCAAGTGAATTCATTTATAAATTTTATTCTCAAGCAGCAAATTATATTGAATGTTAATTAAAGTTTTATATAGTGAATAGCTGGGAATTGGTTATTGCATTAAAGATGATTCAATCAATACTTTGATTCGAAGACATTGTGGTCTCAAAATCAAAGGTCATTATTTTTTAAGTTTGTTTGAGATCTACTATCTGTTAAACTACAAGGAGTGTATGGTTTGCCAATATAATGAGGAATTGAAAGAACAGTATGATTTAGAACAGTACCATTGGATAAACGACCCTGTGGATTTTTTAAATCTCTTCAAACCAGATGTTAATAGATTGTGTGCTTATATGCATATAAGAAACATGGATCATTATTTACGACTGTAATTGCCAACAGAATAAATGAAGATAATAAATCAGCAAGTTAATAATTTACCAAGAAAGAAAATGATGGAGGAAGATCAATAATAGAATAGGAATTGCGAGTATTTACTCTATAGGGTTATGAGTGACTATAAAAATAATGTGAGAGGATTGAAGTTGTCATTGGCTCTGTTTTAAGATGGAGTGGATGAGGAGATGCTTAAAAGTGCAGATGTGATTGGTTTAATGGAAAATGGAGAATTGAAATTAATTATGTTGGAAGATATGTGATCATTGTTCTTTGATGTGATATTATGATTCTTTTTATAAGACATGTAACAAAGTTTTGAGACTCTCCACAATCTTGTTTTTGGTATGTTCAGTTTCTTAGATGGTCTTTTCTAATTCTCTCTTCTCAGTGGCTGTTCTCATGATTGTTTCTACATTATAAGAATTAGATCATTTATATGTACCATTAACTCGATCCAGTCTTTCTGAGAGTATCTCCAATTCTTTCTCAATGCGTCTTCTTTCTTCCTCCTCTTCATAAATTTCACACTTGAGTTCCTCCTTCTTCTCTCTTAAGTCCTCCAAAGTTCCAATGAGTTCTGCAACCAGGTTTTGATAATTGGACATCCAAGAATTTGAATTTATATTAAGTTATATATTAATAAATAGTTAGATATATAAATTATGTATTTTGCATTGCTATTGGTTGGAATAGTAAAAGTGATGGCTGACAATTTCGGATTCATCGTGCAATCAGGAGAGCAGCAGTGTCTCCAGGATCAATTGTTGAAGGGATAGATGATGGCATTATAGATAATTGCTAACTCGACAGAATTCGAGTTCACAGTGGAGGTACTCACTTAATTCGCAATCCTGAAAGCAAGGCCAAAAAGACCCCTAGTAGATTGAGTCCCGTAAAAACGAGATCCTCATCAAGTACACTTTGACTATGTGGAGCAATGAATACCTGAAATATTGCTTTAGAGTCTTCGGATCGAAAAACGCTAAGTTCGACATCACTTATAAGAAAGGCGATGAAACTGTGGATCGAGAGCAGATGGCCAACAAGGAAGATCTGGATTTGATTGATGGCTATTTAAAGCAATTGGATCGAGTTTACGCTTAGATGAAGGATTTGAATAGATTCCAAAAGGGTTCACAGGAGAACAATCAAGGCTTGGGAGAAACCTTGGGATTGTAGATGACCACCTTTACTATGCTAACCTTGCTAACTCTGTGCATATCTACATATGTAATGGTGAAACAAATCAAAGTGACAATAAGAAAATAAAAAGAAAAATGATATATTTTTAAATAAGTATGCTCCTGTTATTTATTTTCTTAATCGAAATCAAAATTTGTGAGTTGGTCCAAAAATGCGATGTTTCCGAACTCTGCGAAACAATGTCACATCCCATTGATGCTCGACTGCATTTTACAATTCACTCACATTTAGAACCCTTTTAATCTTACACCTTCCATCAGTATCAAAAAGGTGTCTACAGTGAGAAGTATTCTAAGACTATTTGTGTCAATTGTCTCTATGAATAGATCTTAGAAACAATGCAAAAATATTCGGAATTCACATATGTAATAGGTGAGATTTGTTACTTTAAAGAGTTTTACGAAAATTAAAATGAAACTCAACAAAACATCATCAAAGAATTCATTCACTAAGGTAGGTTAGAAATTGTCAATGGAGGCTGGGTATAAAATGATCAAGCCAGTTCAAACTATCAAGATATCATTTTGCAATTGCAACTTGGTCATTAATGGGTTTATCACCTCTTCAATCAATCTATATAGACTGCCTGGAACATCGACTCTTTCGGACACTCATACACTCAAAGTGCTCTCAATTATCTATTCAATATGAAATAATAAATCATCGAAAGAGTTGATGTAAACGATATCATCTAAAGGGTAAAGAAAGGGAGATTGGAATTCATTCAGCATATTCAACCCTACGATTATCAGATTTTGACTCATTTAAGATTCAAGAGACACTCTCAAATTCACATCAATTAATCCAAACTTAGTGATAATGCATAATGTATTCAACTGTATAATCAACTCAAAGAATTTGAATAATTAATATATTACTAAAAACAAGGTGGTCTAGGTAACATATTATTTCATTATAGTGGTGATACATTCTAATTCATTAATGAAACAAATATAGAATCTTAGAATCTTGTAATAGAATTCTATGAATTATTTCAATGTCGTCAATTAAAAATAGTATGGTCCACTCCAAGTTAATTTTTCAATGACTTGAAATCCTCAGAATCCTTCACACAAATCTCACATAAACATTCTGATTTTCTACCACATTTTGAAGATGGCGTATATTTTAATGCCATGTATACAACTCACCCATAATTCAAAAGATTTTTAAGAACAATATCGTATCAGCTATAAGCAATCCATCTTTACACTATACAACATAAATTGATGACAATATCTCCTCAAAAACTAACAGAACTTATTGCTTTATCGTAACATCATGATGGAATCTCAGCAACAGCTAGATACTAAGTCTTGGAAGATTTGTAATAATAAATTGATAGATAATTTGAAGATTTGAGATCAAAAATTAATAATTATTCACATAGTAAATTTGAATTGATAGGACAATTAAAACACACTTATAAACAAACTAAAAGAATCATCTTGGATTGTTCACTAAACTCTAAATGCGTTTTAGAGTATTTCATCAAAAACAGGAGATCAAAATCAGTGATTGTTTTGATTTATAATCCCCAACATAGCCAAACCAAAATCATAGAATTAGAAGTTCCCTCAAAGAATGTTCAAATTTTATCTCAAGATCTAATTGTTATACCCCAGTAAGAAATGAAAGTAATTAATGAGACTAATATTTTGACATTCTAAACCTATCTTTATGGATATAGTGAATAACAATTTGTTTTGAATTTTGATTGTTAAGTTGAGTGTGCCCCTGTTAATGAGTTTTAATTGCATTTAGATTTAAGTGAACAAATCAAATTATTAGAAAAACAATTTTCATATGGTGAACCAATAGAAACTATTAGTTGGACTGAAGTTATTCAAAATGTCACTTTAGAAATACAAAGATAAGGTATTGATTATGAATTCATATTCACTCACCTCAATCATTCCTTTTCCGTCAAATACAATTATTATCCTAATTCAAAATCTCAATCTGAAAAATACACTATCAAATCACCTGGAAAATCAGTCCTAATGAGTGATTTTAACAATGGAGGACTCATATGTGAATTTGAGAAGATGTACACTTTAAAATAGAATTCCTTTTTCTAAGAGGTAATTCTTTAATGTGGTAAAATCTATGCTCTCAGTCTCCTCTTCACTCAAGATGGAATTGAACTACGAACTTCAATGTATGCTAACACTCTCACAATGGGAGACTACACAATGATGATAACATTTTAGAATATTACTCAGGATTCTCTTTTTTACACAGATTCCAATGGCTTGTATCCCATATAGAGAGAGCGTTTCAAAAGAGAAGATTATGAACCAATATGCTAAGAAAACGATTAAATCAATTGTAATGTCTATCCAATGACAGCCTATGCTTTATTATAATCAGATAATTTAGTAGCTTCCATCATCACTGACAGATCATAAGGAGTCTTTAACTTGAATTCTTAAACTATAGAAATTATTATTGAACACCTAGCAGGAGATGACGGATTAGGAGAAGCCTGTGCAAAACGAAACAATCACTTCTTTAGACATTTCATTTAATTTAATTCTGAATGTCTTAGATGTAAGTGGAATGAATTTCTATTTACTAATGAATTTATTCGCTTAAGCAATGAATTCTCTTCCTTTTAATATAAGCAAATAATCCATTCACGATAACTAAGATTACAATTCCATAGAACCAATTTTGATCAAATTTTATTATATGCTGAAAATCTCTTAGAAATTTTTGATAATTCCACTGTACAAAATTATACGATTACCTTAAATACAACTTTAATAGAGGATATTTTATCCATTGAGAACATTACCTTGCAAGACACATACTTAAATGGAATTCCAAAATAATAAACAGAACCTTCATTGATACTCTTGCCTTTGGAAATAAGAACATATATTGTGAACTAATGATATTCTATTCATGTTGTCTATATACATTTATAAATTCAATTTACGTACACATATAAAAATCAAAATTTATTTCTGTCATTTTGGCAACTCCTTTTACAACCTCTCTTTTTATTTTTTCTTATCCATTATAACTTTAAATAATGCTCCTACTATCAAAAGAGATCCTAGAACACTTAAATACGATATATGAGCCCCTCTAAGGATATCAAATATATATCCATATAAGATCTATGTTTAACCCAACATGGACATCTCAGTCAAATCTCCCTTCATATATGCACGATTCAGAAAGATTTATTGCAGATAAGAAACTAAGCCAAGTGAAAGTAGTAGAACAGCCTCAGCTAGTGATGGGTTTCTCCAAATAAGGCTGGGATCAATTATGCAGGCTATCGCTGAAATAATCAAGGAAGTAATTCCGAAATATTATGGTATAACTAATTGATTTACCTAGTGATAAATACGAAAATGATTACTTTGTTTGATAAATTGTTTATTAATACCTAAACTAGTGAAAAGAAGAAAGCAGAAAATAATAGCAAAACACATCCAAAAAGTTAAGTTTCAGAATCTTTTGTGATAACTGCACTTTAACCAAGAATTGTCTTTAAAAAGGGAGGCTAAGTTATTAATATTATCCCTAGAAAACATACTATTAAATTAGTAAATAATTTCCATGATAAAGTTTCTGTTTTGAGATAATAGATGGCGATTAACGTTGTCCAAAAAGGAGAAGTTTGTAAGAGTACTTGTGCTTCAGCAATATTCACATACTTGAGACCAGTATAGAATAGAAGTGTGGCGAAACATCCAATTATGCTTCTTTAAAATAGCTTCGTGTAGACATCCCTTGAAAATCCATAGAGTTCTACTTTCGAAGTGTTCGCTATAACTTGCCCTAATAAGCACATGACCATTCCTCTAACATAAACAATTTAATTAGCATTCATTCCAACTGTTTTACCAAGCAGAGAGTTTATTGAAATAAGAAATGTACCAATCAAAATGTAAATGATCGGCGCTGCTCTAATCCATTTGGTTTCAATTACTTTTGCGCATTCCTAAGTTTTAAGAATAATTAATTCCATTTTTAAATACTTAATTCTGAAAAATAATAAGAGAAATTTTATAATTTTATGTCCATTTAATATCTTTTTATTATATTTATTGATTTCTAACCAATATTAAAATATCTCATTTTAATGACAATTCTTTTAAATATTTAATTTCTTCATTTTCTTCAGGAAATAAAGTAATTTTTCAATATTTCTGAAAAGTAATAGTCATTAGTAATTTCTTATAGATTGCAATACAGAATACTCTTAATTTCCATTAAGATGAAAATAATTTGAGAATTCTTGAATATTTTACTTTATTGTAGTTTTTACAAGAAGGTTTTCATTCAATTATTATTATATTTAGAATTATTACTTCGGTTAATTTGGAATATTTAATACCAATATTATTTAATATATACACTTATAATTAAGTGCTTAAAACTAAAATATAACAAATTTGACACAAAACAAGTAAGTCATCGCAATCAAAATAGTTTTGAGTAAAATCTTATGGTTGGATAATAATACACTAAACTACGAACTATTTAATTAATTAATTTATATTATATGAGCTCAGATTATGAAAGCGATTCTGAACATTAAGAGTTTGTCTAAAACTTTTTCAATCTCGTTTAGGATATTAATAAATGTAGTCTCTATTTATCATATCAAAGATTGCCAAATTCAGGCATAGAGAAATAGAACTGCTAAATTCATAAAAAATGCTAAAGCGCGAAGAAGTAATTATTGTTAAACTCATTAATTTTAGAAGCTGGATAAATAAATTTCAAAATGCCATAAAGTCTTGATTAAAATGTATCAGAAATAGTTTCATTCAATAAAAACTAAGCAGAGAAATTAGTTAAGCCAATGAGAAATTAAACAAAAAATTTGGAGAATTCATAAGTCGAACCTTTTATTTGCAACGTCCATTAAATACTTAGGTAAATATCTTGTGAATTAATCAAGAGATATCAAATTGAAATAATAGATCTTAAGAAATGTTTAAAAATAAGTTTATTTGAATTTAATTGAACATCACAATAAAAAGCCTTCTAAAGTGTCACTAAGAACAAGCTGCTTACATGTGTAAATTCATATGATATTATAACTCTAGATATTTAGCAGAAAAAATATATGCAGATAAAATAAAAGATGCTGCTATTAATCAAACAATCCATGAAACTCCACATATAGTAATCCCCTTGTTCAAAAATATACTGCAAACTAGAAAAGGAAGCATGGATTGATAATAAAGTTTTGATTTACTTGTTCTATTTAAATTAGTTTTAAGAATAAAAATAAATATGTTTAAATTGTTAAATTTAAATTTAATTAAGTGACAATATAGTATTTCATATCTCAACACTTAATATCAATCAAATACTAATCGCCTTATTCCTGAGTGTGTTCAATTAAATTAATATATTTGTATTTTATTCATTTAATTAAGAACTTAATTCCAAAATCTCTTTTTCACCTCTTGATGTATTAATATTGAATTTCTATAAACATTAAACTAGTTTATTTTCTAATAAATTATTCTAAAAATATAAATATCAAAAATGTTGAATTGAATTATAAATAGGTTATTGTAGTTACATAAATAAATGCTTCTTTGCGTTTTATCTAAAATTTAGATTTCTCTCTATGTTTGAACCCGTACAATTCAATTATATAATTCTCCATTCTCAATATTAATTATATGAAATAAGCTGATTAAAATGTATTTTGATTCTATGAAAACTTTTCAACTTTATTAAATGATTAAAAGAGATGAAATCTACCTAGATACATATAAATTGAAAGACAAATCCATACTCTGATGAATAATGTATCATTTAAATTGCAGTAGCTTAGCACGATTCTAAATATATATATATCACTTATCAACATCTATTTTTGTGTATGGTTTTTTACATCTATATCTATATTGGTTCTCGCTAATTTATTGAAATTAAGGATTAGATTAATAATTGAACATCAATTATTGAATTTCCTAAGGATTATTATTATTCTTAAAAATGTAATAATAAAACAATCTTGACGAAATAAGCTTAAAAATTAGATAAAGAAAATAAACTTTAAGTTAAATAAGAGAAGTGTTAGTTCATGATAAATATTTTGAGGATACTGTGAGTATTTCAAAGAGTGTCGATATTTTAATATCGCGAGGAAAAATAGATGTGGATATATTTTTGAAGAAAATAATAATATTTGGAATGCTTATTAGTATATAATCATGAAAATTAGAGCTTAATCCCTTGAAATTAGAAATAACTAAGACAAAATAAATGCCATCGGGGATTATTGTAAAATGTTGAGAGATGCAAATTTAGTGAAGTTATCACAAAAAGAAGAGATGAGGGCTTTGATTTAACAGGGACTTCCTGATGTTCGTTTAAAGCTTTTAAATGATATGCAGTTGATATATAATGGAATGATCTTCCCCTAAAATCTTAGTTTTAAGAGTGTTACAAACAAAATCTGCCTGATAATCGATATCATTTACAATTCATTTGCTGGTAAGTAGATTGTTAATATAAGATTCTATTTATTTGGGTCAAGATTTTTTAGATTAAATGGAGAAGAGTGATTAGATTCTGTAAAATTTGGTGATTGTGCCAATTTAGAGTTATATTGAACAACTTGTTAGTATTCAATTTGAAGAAGAAACAGTATGAAGAATCTATATTTGTTAGAAACATCTATTGAGCTTAAATGGGATTTGTGTGAACATTGACTTAGATCTATGAATGATTGATAATGATTTTATTGAATTGTTTCCAGCAGAGTGTTGTATTTTTTATATATTAAATTTCTAATTAACATGTTCAATAAATAGCCATTCTATTTACACACATCAAGATTTTAGAGACAATCCCAAAGAGCTAATGTTTTGCCATCAGTGGCTTAATATTTATAGAAGGTGAGAACTCCAGAAAAAAACATTCCAAAATAAAAAGAATCTCCATCATACAGAATTAAAAGCAATCCTAAAATAAATCAATAACGATAAGCATCATCTTCAAGCCCAAGCAGAGAAAAACCTCAGCTAAAATACAATTCCTTTCATTCTTAATAAATTAGGCAAAAAAGAAAACTACAAGAAATGGTTAATGATTCTTAGCTTATCTCGAGAAAATAAAAAACAGAAACTGCATTAGAAGATTAAGTCTCAAGCCCAAAAAAAAATGTGTTATAGGAATCCTAGGAAATTATGTTAAAATTACAAAAAAATGCAGCAGTTAGAAGAGTTAAAACTGAAGAGTGCGACAGAGATGATCGTTTGAATTCTATTAGAGGGACAGTTTAAAGATAAAAAAGAAATGAAAAATTTGAAAACTAGAACCTTTTAGATTTATTATTGCTATCTACAGTCGAATTGAAACATCACTTTGAACAAACTCGAACAGCCAGATAAATTATGCCAACTAAGGCTAAAGTGGCTAGATTGAGCATCAAACAATTTCCAAAAGATTTCTTTTGCTGAAATACTACTTTTTTTATGATAATATTCGAATAAATTATATAAATCATATTTTTTTCATCTCTTGTATAAAATCTGATATTATTTTATCAAACTCATCATTATTTTTATCATATTCAATCTTCTTTATTAGATTATATTATTTTTACAATAAATTAACTATTAATTTAATCTCCTAAAGCGCTTTTTCAATGTAATGCCTTAATTAGATTTCAGAACTGAAATAATTAATCTAATATTCTAAAATGATATTTTTTTAATCATCTTTATCAGATTTTTTAAACAATTTGTGAAGCTCTATAAGTTAAGTTCCATTTCGAACTAATTTGTTCATTCTAAGAGACTAATTAGTATCTCCTAAAAAAAGAAAAAAAGAAAAGGAATCAATGATACTCATTGCTAAATTCATAAAGAAAATCTGAGTGTCCAAATCTTATACTTATAATTGTTTGTAAATTAATACTATTGATTATTAATTAATTGATTTGAAAATCATAGTTAAATTTTCATCCTATGAGAGCAAAGTCCATTGATCTGTTTAATTAACCTAATTCGGTAAATTAGAAATTTGATTTGCATCATAGCAACTTTATGGTTGACCTATTCCTATTTTTTATTCATAGGGAAAAGTGTTATTTTTTCTTACTCCTAGTCTATTATCATCATTATTCTAACTTTCATTAGAATTTTGATTTATTTCAGATTGAATTCTAGTTAAATCATTCATTCTAAATTCTTAGGAATGAAGTTGTGTAAATAATAATTTAATATAAATAAGCAAATGGAACAATCAAATATTAATACTAATTTTTTTCTTAGTTAATTCTGCTTTATACTTATCAGGTATTGCTTTTTCGTTTAGATCCTTAAGTTTATTGTCCTTAATGCTCTCCAAAAGCCTTTTTTCTTAATTCAATTTATCTTTGATTTTCTTTCCTTCCTCAAGCCTAACAATAAATATTAAAAAATACTTGTCTCTTTCCTCCTACTTCCTTTTCTCTTCATTCTAAATGATTTATTTTCTGAGTTCTTCTGCATGTTTCTTTCTTAGTGCTTCTTTATCCTATAGGATTTTCATCTCATTTTCCCTTTCTTGTTTTTGTTTCTAAATAACCTTTTGGAATTCGTCTCTTTCTAATTTAGCCTATTAAAATAATAATACATAATCTACTTATTCTTAATATCTCTCTAACTTCTCCTTTTGTTATAACTTTCTAGCTTCTGTAACTTCATTATTTAATTTCATCTTCAACTCTAATTCTCTTCTTTCTTTCTCTCTGGCTTATCTTTCATTTTGTTCCATTGCTCTTTTCGCTCTTAATAGATCTAATTCAGCTGCTCTATCTTGAGCCTTCTCCTACATCTCTCTCAATCTCTACACTTCTCTTTCTTTCTCTTCCTTAATTCTTCTTTACTCTTCTAAGAACTCAGCCTCCTTTTATGCCTTTTATAGATTGTATTATAATATTTTCTCTTCCTCGTCTCTCTCCTCTTGTATTCTCTTTTCTTTGATCAAAATTGCCTTGTGGTTGGCCACAAGAATCTCATCTTGCACCTTAGCTTGTTGACTCTTTCTTAGTTAGGTCTTGTGAACCTCTTCCTATTATAATTATTTAATTTATTTAAGCATAATCTGTCCTTCTCTTTCTTGTTCTTCCTTTTCTTTCAATCTTATCAATTCTCTTTCTTTAATTTATTCAATTATGATTTCATGTCCATGTTTTAATTATTGTTTTTATTTCTGATCCTTTTCCTCATGAAATTTGATTGCTCTAAGTCTCTCTATTTCCATCATCAAGTCTTTTCGTTTTTCTTGCATTTTGTACTGATCATATAACTCTTTTTTTTCTTACAGTTATTTATCTCTGATTGTAACACATTTAGCGTACATGACCATTTTATTCATCTCTTTGACATCATCAATTTGTTCATTTATTATTTCCTATGCCTAATGACATAAATATATTATAAAACTCTTGATAACAAGGAATCCTTGGCAAATTTGTCTTCTTGCTCTTGTTAACTCAGTGGAATAGATTTCTTCTTCTCCTCTTCAATCTATAACATTCTTTATTTTTTTGCTTAGGCAGCTGCCAACTATTTCTCTTTTTATTCTTCCATCAACCTTTTGTGTTGTAATTACTCCTCTTTTGTTGTAATAACTGATAGATTCTATTTTCAATTATTTCAAAATACCTTAATTCTCTTCAATTCGGACTCTGTCAACACTATCATGTCTGATTATGAAAGATCTCCTTAAAAATAACTTTTTGTCATTTTCTATTTCTTGGATTGATTATTGAATGTACCTACACTCTGTTTGGTGGATGACTCAAAAATCTTAATACTGCAATACCATTTGAAGACTGCTAAATAAAAATATACTAAAAAAAATAAAATTTAATATTTTAATGGACAAGCAGATACGTTTAAATTAGGAACAGATCTTGCAATGTATTAGAAATCACAGAGATTTAAATGAAATCTTATCAAAATAAAAGGACCATAGTTCATAAGAATTATTCGACGAAATTGAGAGAATAACTAACAACATGTCAAATGAGAGCAAGGAGAGTTAAGAAAGCAAGTCAAATAGTGATACTATCGACAGGGCAATTAAAATGTTTGCAGGTAATCTCAATATATAAGTTAAAATCTCTAGAACCTAAAGTGATTCTCTATAAGAAAGAAAATAGTCTAGGGTCTGATCAAATAATGGAATAGATCTCTCAAGTCTTCAACAACAAATCATTTGATTAAAAAGTGGGCTCTAATCTTTCCACCGAGATTTCCAATGAGCCTTGCCTATAATTAGGCTCATCTCGTCAATCCTTGTTGACTAGTGGCTCAGAAACAGAAAGGAGAAAAAGAAAGACTATCTCCGAGGAGGAATCTCATTATTTTGTTGTTAGACTCGAGGATGTCATTAATTATTCTGATGAGAGAACAACAATTATGATCAAGAACATACCCAACAAATACACAGTCTAAATGTTGTAAGATTTAATCGACCTTAAACATCACGATTCATACGATTTCTTGTATCTCCCCATTGATTTCAAGGTAATTACAACAAAAATACTAAATTTAGAATAAATGTAACATGGGCTATGCATTCATAAATTTCATTCACCCACTTTATATTGTGTAATTTTACAAAGACTTTCATGATAATGGCTGGCCACACTTCAATAGCGAAAAAGTAAGTAACTTTGCATAAAGGTTAGATATGTGAGTTGAGGTATGCCAGAATCCAAGGTCGCCAAGCCTTAGTGCAACACTTTTAATTTTCAAGTGTGATGAATCAAAAAGTAAACCTATTTCACATTTTAGGATAAAAAATTAAAGCCAGTGATAGTACCACAAAGCGAATTATCCAGAATTCATTAATTAATTCAAGTAAATCACTGTGTTATTTTTTAAGCGACAAAAGTAATGAAATCAATGATATAATTTTTCACATTTTTTGGTGTTTTTATGCATATCAACTAATACTTATATTCATTTTAAATATTTCATTTGAATAGGATTTTGAATATCTGTTTATCTTAGAAACAGCAGAATTCAAATTAAAACAGAATTAACAAAAAACCATCTTTTCGAATTAATTAATTAATCTGGATATAGGAGATATACTTTTTAAAATAATTTATGATAGAATCATTTTTTTTTTGGCTACTATTTAAGACCACCTTCTGGATTGATAATTACTTCGATCTCAATTGGCACAAAATCACCTATTGAATTTGTTGATTTATTAGAAATAACTAAGGTAAAAGAGATCAATACCATAATAATATTTGCCAGGAGGAAAATCTTCAGGATATTCTAAATTTTCTATTCTGACCATTCCCTCCTTTGTTTCAACAGTCAAAGGTTCATTGTCTCCTTCAACAAATAATTTGACAGATAAATCTATTTGATCTGGCTCAGGTTATTTCTTTGCTTGTTTCTTAGCATCCTTCTTTTTAACAGGCTATTAAGCTTATTATTCTTCTAATTGCTTTTATGCTTCAATTTCTGCTTTCAATCGTGTTACTTCTTCCCTCCTAACAGCCAACTTTTCTCTGTAATCAATTCTGAATAGCTTATCTCCTTAATCAGTTTTTTAAACTTTTAATAAAAATCATAAATTACTCATCTTTAATTCTAAGATTCTTCCTGATTCTTGTTTGATTTAAACAGGCGGAGAAGGTATCATTCTCTTAGCTCCAAAATCAGGCATGGGTGGAGGATTTTTTTATTTTTTGGCCTCCTTTTACCAATTCTTAACCATTTCATCAATCTCTTATTATGTCGGTTGAACTGGATCCTCAATATCTGGTCCTTAATAAACTAAGTAGAGTTCAAAATTGATAGTTTTTCCTGACTTTAATTCATGAACCAACACTTAAGTTAAATCAATAACAGGTTCTCCCTTCTTTGCTTTTGGATCTATGGGTTCTTCTGGTTGTGGATCTAATTTAAAATTGAGTTTATTGGCTTGCACTAAAAATAGTAAATGAAAATTCCATACATGTAGGATTATCTTAAAGAAATTCCCCAGCATAATAATATGGATAATCTCCCTTCTTGACTAAAATGCCTGAGCCATGTTTCTTATCATCTAAGAATTCTCCCTCATAATCTTCTAAATTGCTTTCGTACTTTCCTTTTCCTGATCTTTTACCTTTATCGAATTCTCCAATATAATTATACTCCTCTGAATAATAATTACAATGTCCATGAGGTTTGTGTTATAAAAAAGTTCCTTCAATTCTGTATATAGGTGTTTACAAGATTCCACTTCCTTACATGCAGTTTAGATGCCATTGTCCCTCATAAGTCATATTTGCAGATGAAAAAACCCCTTATCCATGCTTCTCTCCTTAATGAAACTCCCCAACATACATTGATCCATTTGCATAATGAAATTCTCCATGACCTTCGATTTCTCCCTTTTCAAAATTTCCTTAATAATAACTGCCATCTTTCATCTTCAAAATTCCTTAACCTTGCTTAATTCCATTTTCCCATTACCCTTCATAAGTAAAAAAAGAATTTTCATATATATAAGTTCCAAATCCATGTCTGACCTTATTCAAAGGTTGGAATTCTCCTTTGTATTTCTATTTTATAGTTTTAATTTGAGTACGTCTTTTTATGTTTAATTAGTTGATGCCATTCAAATTTTTATAATTATATTAATCACTTATATTAAGAATAAACTTAATGAAAGTACGCGTTCGATAACTTGATAATCAAAGCCCAGAGAATGCAAATAGATAAATAAATGTATTTAAGTGATAACAAATTGAATTCAATTCTTATCTTAACCCTTTGGTCTCTTGTAGGGAACCCAATGAATACAATCTTTTTTAACAGGAAGACCCGGTCTACCTGCTTTGGAATATATGAGATCTAAATAGGCCATATCCATGCAAATGAGAGGCTATGATTATTAATATTTTATCAAATGCTTTTGTTCTAAGGTCCACCAGGCATCCGTGTCTTTGATACCAGTCTCTTTGGTTAATCCAGCAATAGTTATTTCCCCGTCTTTATTTTTTTTCAAATAATCAATTATGGATTAAGTCCACCAAGAGAGATAACTCTCTCTACCTAAATCAGATAATGGTCTTTCAGGAGTTCCATATTTACCTTCAATTAACGATAATTAATAACTCATTGATATGAGGAACTTACCATATCCTTTCCTTTGATGAAATGGGAATGTCAGAATACAACTTAGATTCCATCCTTGAGAGGATTCCTTTTCCTTACTAAAATATCCAACTATGTGAAATCCAGTCTCGTTATATTCAGTGAGCACAAAGAATAGGAAAGGTTCTACATCATAATAAAGATTTTTATGATCCAAAAACAATTTAGCAATATAACAGAGGTTCTCACAATATGTTGGATTTTTGTGACCATCTATCTCAAACATTGAGAGTCTTCTTTCTGTATCTCTATACATTTCATCCCCAGGAGGATGACCTAATTTACATAAAACGCATTTCAATTGATGTCTCTATAATTCACTCTTCCTTATATAAAAAGACAAACAAAACTCACAAATTAAAAGACAATCTATGTTATGGTATCCAGAAGGGAATGGAGAATAATACCAAGTGTCACATCGATATTATCCAAATTCTATTTTCTCTATAGTCTTAAATTTGGTGTGCATCTCATGTGTAATGAGACTCTGTTGATCCATTCCTTCATGCTCATCGTTTTCTGCTGTCACTTCTCTTTTATCACTGGGTCTAGGTCTCTTCTTTGGTTATGTGTCCTCAATAATTGGATCCTCAGTTAACTAAAGACGTTCTCTTCCAACCCATTCATCCATTCTTCTATTATAAAACTCATAATGCACGTAGTATTCATATGATGAATCTACCTTCTTCTACTTTGGATCATAATCTACATTATTGTAAATTCCAAATACCTTTTGACAATCTACATTCGATAATCTTTGCCTTTTCCCACTTTCCATTTTTCATCTAAGCAAGCACATAATTCGAATTGTCAAGAGCACCTTCATGTATTTTGGTGGACGAGGTTGGTACAGCATTCGGCAATGTTGCAAATGCCTTCGCTTTATTTTTACCTTTAGCAGACATTTTTCACAATTTTATGATAAATTTAATAATGAATTTATTTTTCAATATTTTATCATAAAAAAATAAACTTAGATATATTTTTCAATGCTTTTTCAAAGAAAGTAGTTTACACCCTGCTTAACTGATTTCTATTCTAGATGAATAATAAACAGATAAGTTTATTGGAAACAGTAAATAATAATTGAATATCCATACAAATTTATGAAAATACTTAAGTCTTTCAAACATCCTCAAAATAATTAAGAATTTTTAGGATTTGATACCAAAATCTTATTTCACAAAATGTTTGAAGTTATTTCTTAGTTTGCTAAGAAGAATGAAATTTGAATTCTATATTAAAATCAAAAGGAAAACTCAATTAAGCTAGAGAAAATTTGGTGGATTCAAAAGCTGCTTATTAGGAGAATTTACCTATCTCTTTAGATATATAATGGAAATTTGAAGGTAAACAATGAAACATCAAGTTTATTATTATAACACTAAAAAATCAGATATTTGTAACTTGTTAATGGAAATCTTTATAGGGAATCACATTTTAATAATCTAAGAGATGGATAAGTAGTTATGCCTAAGCATTATGACTCATTTTTTTATGATAGGTAAGGAACCACGTCTATTAAATATTCTATATTTATATTTAAATAAACAAAACTATAAAGATAATGAAAATAGCTCATTAAATAGTAAGAAAGTATGAAATAAACCATTGGATTTAAATTTTAGATATTTTTGACTTGGAGGAAAAGATAACCTAATATATTGTTTAAGATCTCAAAATGATATTATGTTACTAATTAAAGAAAACTATGAGAAAGTTTAGTTTATAATCAGCTTATTATCTTTATCTTTCATTAGTTAATAAATTCGTTGTAGTTTAATCTTTGAATGTCTTCGATAATAATGAAATTTATAATCATATCTGCCTTTTCACCATTAATTAATTATGAACTTTTTATTATAAAATTATATTTAATCCACCAAATATATACTTGGTCGGATAATATAATAAAGAACCAGGATTTTCTGATTGATCAACTAACATGTAAGTGCGTCTAATTTGAATAGTGTTTTTGAATTATTTACAAGATCGATTACAGCCAAAGCGTACAAAAATAAATAAATTATTATTAATTATAATAATTATTCAATATTTTTATTCTTTAAATCTTCTGATTTTATTATTTTGTGCTTAATAATGAGTCTTATATTAATAAATGGTGAAGTGATGTAAATAAACTACGTAATTGTTATTTACAATAATTTTAGCTAAGTACAGAAGTAGGTTAAGAATACAAATATATATTAATAATCATTAAAAATAATTTTAAATTCTTGCCTCATAATAAAAGTGAATGAGAAGTTTTCTTCTATAAGCAAAAATCTTTTACATTCAACAGTTCCTTACTATAAAAGGATTATGGAGAAAGTCTTTTGAATTATCTACGGTGTTACTAATAATGGAAAATATTTAGTTGTATTCTTTGATAACTTAATCAATAAATATACTCAACAACGCAAATTATTTCAAGCCCATTCATTCAATATTTAATTTGTTTCGGTTTTTAATTCATGATATTCAAATTTTAGGGTTTATCCACTTATAGGTGAATATATTGAAGTGCATATTGTATATATGAGTTTAGGATTTGTGCTGACATTTTTTACATCTATGTTTTTTATGAATTTAATTGCAAATACAGGCATTATCATAAAAAAGAATTAACAAATGTTTGAAATGCCTCTCGAACTTGTAAATATCAGCTTGATAATTTAGAATTAAACAAAATAAATTGAAAAAAACAGGAAAATTAAAAAATTCATTTCCATATACTTGCAACTATATTAGCCAATAATTAGAATTCCACTCCAATACTCCCATTTTCATATTCTATCATACTACTCTATGATAAGTATAAATTGTTTTTATTAGACTCACCTACTTAGTTCATGCATTTTGTTACTATTGTGTGTGTTTTGTCGATCACACTGTAATTGGTTTTTAGCTTTTTTATTGATCTCCATGGTTTTGAGTTCAAAATGAAAAAATAGGACTTCTTAGGAACATTTAATACATAAAAGGTCCATATTATTTTTGTTTTTCAAACATTACTTATAATTCTTTTAGGTTTAGAAGTCTAATCCATCATAATTTAAGTGTTTTACATTATATTTTTATTTGTCAATATCATTATGAGTTACAATTAGCTAATATTTGTTGAAATACAATTTTCAAGGTTATAATTACATGTATCATGCTATATATTGATATACTAAATTACGTTGCTGATTGCATAGTACAGACATATAGGATTTGATTTAAATCTAATAGGGTTAATGCTCTTTGGATACCCTTTTGTATCTTATATTCTCAAAATCATAATTGAGAGATAGAAGTTAAAGTCCTTAAACTTTTCCTCATAATCTGTGGAAAAGCAACTCAGAGTAATATATTATCTGTTCAAAAAATAAATTAAATTAAAGAAGGAGCAAAGATCTTTAGATCCATTAGAAGCTTTAGCTATGTATTCATTCATTACAAATCATCTGAGATATTGTTCATTGAATAGAGAAAGGAAAGTATAAAAGCAAATCAAGATGAAATTTAAATGTTTTTGTGAAGAATTCGCTGATAGAGATAATTTTAGATTTGATTCAATTGATGAAATGAAATTGTTTGCTAAAGAATTGATTGCTTAAACTTTAGAAGATGAGATTCTTGAAACTTAGGATACTTATTTAGCCTTGATATACATTTACTTTCTTGTTTAAGTCAAAAAATTACCTACTCAAGCAATTTATGAAGTGATTCGACTTTCATTGTCAACTTAAGTAAGCTTTTTAATTATTATAAAGGAAATGGCTTTGAAAGAGAAGGCAATTATTTATAAGTTGAAATATGATGCATTAGAAGAATTTGATAATCTAGTAAAGAAAAACGATCTAAAGAATTAGAAATATGTTTTCAAAAGAGTGTATTAATATGAAGAATCATTATCTGTGATTAAATAAAACATTATCTTTATTGTTCGTCAATTTAAAGTAAAATGATTTTTATATTTAGGAATGGTATGGATTAATCTTAACATCAACTATTGATATTGATTCATTAGTATTAATTGGATTTAATATATTAAAGAATATTAAATTTGTAGAAACCTAATTATAAAATGCATTTTAAATAAATCCACTTTCAAATGAGTGTGATGTTTTGTATAATGTATTTTCAAAATATCTATAATTTAATAAATCTAGACCCAAATTATATAGATAAGAAGGGAAATTGGTTCAATAATTTATGCATTCTATTGAGAAGACTATCTTTGACCCTGGAAGTTGTGTCATTTAAATAACATTATTGCAACCAAGGGGAAATGTATTAAGATACACAAGATCATTCTAATAAGCAATAGGGTTTAAAGATGAAGAGATAAAGGATCAAAACATTCATAGATTCATGCCATAGATAATAGCAGATGATCATGATAAATATTTGGATAATTTTGTGGAGAGAGGGAGAATTATAGTTGTTCGATCTGAAGTCAGAGTGATCTTAGGGAAGAATAAGGGACAATTTTTGGTGCCTATAAATACAAGGTTGAGAATAGAGACTAGTCCAACAGAGTTTGGAGCTACAGCCTTAATTACTCCAGTGAATTTAACATTTGGATATATGATGTTGAATGAGAAAGGATAGATAGAGGAAATAACATAAAATATCTTTGAAGAAATGTTTCAAAAGAACTTAGGCATACAAATAGGACAATTAAGAGGCTTAGATTGCTTATTTTTTATTCCAGATTTAGCTAAGATTTGGGATGAAATCTATGATGAAAATTTTGAGAGATTAGACAAAAAGTTTGAATGCTAGTTTATTATTCCTATGGTATCCTAATGTAGGAGTATGTCTCAATCCTAAATTTCAAAGGGGATTTCCAAAAATTATATTCAAAAGTAGATTTATAGGAATTTTGAAAATCAACCAACAGAAAATGCTATATATCAAGTTTCATTACATGTCATGAGTTTAGTCACCATAAATTTGAAGTATATTGTATTAATAATCGATTAGGTTAGTAATCTTAGAATTACAGGATTTTAGATTGCTCCCTAATTAAAAAATTACCAGTAAATAGATAATTTAGTTAAGAGGCAGAACAAATTAGTAATTTAATATTTCATAATTTCAAAATACAACTAGTTACAGAGAATAACTAAGTATACAAAATTCTCCTTGGGTAATAGATTGTGATCTAGAATATGATCTCTTATAGGAAGAATAGCGTATGATCGATGAAGTCAAACATCAATTAGCCACTGTTAATATTACAAACACTACAAACCATCAGCAAATCTAATTAATTTAATATGCATAAGATGAGGAATTTTTACTTCAAGAATAATAATTATAATAATAAGATGAATAAATCATTACGTCTGTTATTAAATTAGATGAAATAGAAAGATAAGGGAAGTTTCAAAATCAGAACAATATGTCAATTGGGAGTAGGTCTTCACAAAATAATCAAACATCATTGAAGAGATAAATGAAAGAATGCATTAGCGATTAGACAATTATTCATAAGAAATTGGCTATCATATTAATTATATTTTATAGCATAATAATTGGTTCATATGTAGTCAATTTTTTGGTCTTTTAAAATAATTATGAATAAGTTTAATTGAATTAACTTAATTAGAATTTACCATATCAATTGTCTTACTTTTATAACGAATTTATTATATCACACTATTACAAAAATCATTAAAGCAGTTTCCAATTTCATGAGCTATAATAGATAGGTTTAGATTTCTTTCAGTAGGAAATTAAAAATATTGACAAAACCTTATAAAATATACCAGAAATATCAAATATACTAAGCAAACCTTTAAAGTAGAAGATTGTGGATATGATTCAACAGATGGCTAATTTAATGTAAGAAAACAGCATTGTGAATGATTCTGAGTATCTGAGCAATACTAAGGATTTCTAATCGATTGTTCAAGTCTTGTATTAATCCGATACAACTTAGAATATAACGAATATTTAGTATATGTAAACTAATAATATTATTTATGACTATGTTTTATAGAGTTATAGCTGAAGAAATTGCGCTCGTCTTATTTATATCGTGGTATGCCTATAAGTGCGTAGAAATTATTTAGATGAAAACTAAAGTATATAAACTATTTAGTACTTTTACAACTGATGTGATCTAAGAGTAGTATATAATATTTTCTACACTCTATTCCTTAATGAATTCCTCCAAGTTTAGGAGAGGAGAAACAAATGAAGAAAGCTTTGATTCTGTGATAAATAAAGCCTTCATGAGGTAGAATAGTCATGCATTACTGGAAAAATATTAGAAAGTAGGAAAAAGAATTAAATAGCTCAGTATTTATATTATTGTTATTTGCTTTAGAGAATAATTCAATACAAATAATCTTTTTCTTGTTTGTTTTGATATTGATAGTAGTTTGTTCTGTTTACTTTGTTGGTAGCTATATCTTGCACAATAATACAATCGACTCCATAATCACAGAATTCAATGATAAAATCTTATTCTCCAAAGCTTATCACGAAATAACTCAAGCCTTTGCTTAAACGGCTGTATTTATTAATACGAACATTACTGCAGATAAAATTGCTATATAAAATTCAACTGTGATTAAGCTTACAGAACTAAAGAAGAAGTTGTCTCTTTATTAATAAGATCAAACAATCTATAATATAGTTACAAAGGCTGCTTGTGACATTTTCAATTACTCATTGTAACTATAAACATAAAGATGTAAGGTCCGGTTTTCAGGCTTATGATGAACTCTTTTCTTATGAACAATGTACAAGCTATTCAATTCTAATGAGAGGATTGAGTGTGACCTATGCTGACCTCTGCGATTAATAATTACGATTTTTCCAAGACATCGTTGGTAACAGTTCATAAGACTATTTGATATCCAATTATTACTAAGTCACTTCATAGATTGAGAGATTATATGATTCAATGGGATTTTTTGTGATTGTCTCGACATTAACTAATCAAATCCAAGAACAAATCTAAAATAACATAGACATAAACATCATCATGGTAGCCTTTTCAGGACTGCTTATGACTATATCAATGATAATCATGATACTCTCCATGAGAAAGGTGAGACACTCCTATCAATAAAGCAAGAGGCTGCTAACTCTGCTCCCCTATGATAGACTAGTGGAAAATGCCTACATAATTAGCTTTATTTAATAAGATATTAGACTATAAAATTGATCCTATACAATATTTTTATCTTTTTTATTTGAAATAATAAATCAATATTTTCTTGTTATTAAATATTCAATGTTTCTAGCTATCTGAGGTTCCCACTTATCTCCATTCTCAAGAAGCTTAAACTTATCATAAAATAAATCCTCATGTTGATATGTTGTGTATTCATAATTAGGGCCCTTAGGGGTATTAATAATCTATAATACCTCAACTATTGCATCGACAGGACAGGCTTCCTAGCAAAATCCACAATAAATGCATTTAGTCATATCAATATCGTAACGTACTGTACGTCTTAAAAGACATCAAATCATTAACATACCTCGAGTTATCCGGTCTTGGTTCTGTTTCTATAGTAATAGCTCTGGCTGGACAAGCACTTTAACACAATTTACAAGCAATACATCTATGTTTTATATTTCAAGAAAATTACCTTTCCTCACCCGTTGGATATCTTCTTAATGCATGCTCTCCTCTAAAAAGTGGTGAAAGTGGACCCTTTTCATATGGATAATTAATTGTCCATTCAGGCTCAAAACAATACAACACACCGCAAAACCAAAAGTGGTATAAATATTCTGGTTAAGTAAAATTTTAATATGCAGTTTCCCAGACATCAGTCCAATCCAATTCATCAGGCATAAATTTGCCTAATTGCTACTATATTAGTTAATACCTTGGTAGTAATGCATTTACACATTGTTTTCTTGATCCTTATCAAAATCAAGAATGCTTGAATTGAACTAAGGATTAGCAAATTTACTATTAGGGTCCTAGCTATTAGCAACATGATAGTTGACTGAATTTTTGATATAAACTAAGAATTCTGCTATTAATAATTACCACAAAATCTTGCCTGTCTTGCCTTTAAAAGCAATTTAGTCAACATTTATTATGATTATAATAATTAATAAATATATAGTAATGTATTAATTGAGAATTAACCTCTAAAATCTTAATTGTCAGTCTTTATTACATCATATTTAGAACTAGCGATGTGTAGACTTGATATTTTGATTATTGTTTTTCTTCAACATAAATTATATGATAATAAGATATATAATCATTATGTAAAATGTAAGATATGTTGAAATATTAAAAATAAACATATTTATTTAAGATCTATATACAAGATATCATAATTTATTTTATAATATATCTACTTAGTTAAACAAAACAGAAAGTAAATAATTAAAAATAATCATTACCAATAATAAAAATACTTAAAGTACATACTTTATATCTATTCAAACTATTGAAATATTAAGTGTTTCATTTTGTATTCATTATGATCATGAGGAGAAATAAAAAATAAAATTCACACCCTAAATTAATAAACATTTTTGATAGTACAATCCAAGTTCTTTATAGATTATCAATCAATCACGATGAACTATAGAATTATTGATTATAATCCTTGTAGTTCATATTGAAACATCATAATGCGTTTTATTATAATTCTAATATTAAATAATAAATTATTCTTCAAAATCTCATTAACTTTTTGTATATGCAAGATTTCCTAGACTTTACTGGAATAACATACAATGAAAAAAGTATGTTGTTGGATATTTCTGCTATTCCATTAATAGAAGAGAAATTTACTGACGATTTAATAAATTAACAACTAATATTACTAAGATCTCAAGAGATTGTTAAAGAGCCAGATAACGATAAATAATTAACTAACTCAGCTATTTCACTCAAGAAAAAAGTAATAGCTTCATTGGAAAAATACTCATAGATGCTCATCAATAAGGATAATTCTATAAGATAAGTTATTAAGCAGGATTTAATGTTAATCAATTCGGAATATCAAGTACTAATGAATATGGTAGACCAAGGTGAGAAGGTCTCAGATGAGGTTTAATAGATAGTTAAATTGTTAGGAGAGTTTATGGAATAAATGACTATTAAATCAAATGAGAAAAAGGATATCCAATATTCCAAGACCTTTTCTGATTAGTAACAAATTTACAAAAACCACACAGAATCACAACAAATAAATTCATATGAAAGCTTTTAAAAATAAAGATCACTACCAATTAAACTTTATTAAAAATAAAGCAATAATTCTTTTGAATCGGATGAAAGTACGATCATATCAAATTAGACAGTTAGTGCTATTAATAACAAAATATCAAAATTAATTACAATATTGAGATCCAACTCAGATTATTAAGTGATGATAAATTTGGCTGTAAGAAATACTCAATAGCTCAGATAACAATGATACCTTTAGAAGATTGAGACAGCTATCAAAACAATATGAAGATCCTGAAGTCAAGAAACTAGTCAAAGTTTGTTACCTGAAATAATTAGCTTAAGAATAAAGCCAAACAAATACATCGAAAAGGGAATTCTATGATTTAGTGATAAAAATCAAAAGCCAAATACCAGAAAATAATAAAATCCATAAAATGATGATAAGTTCTTTATATGATGAAGTTGTTAAGAAAGGAGTTCCAAATTCAGAATGGGAATAATATATGAAACAATTATACAATTGAAATATATACTTTTACGTATGAAACTTAAACGTTAATTACTATAATTTCATTTATCAGTTAAGTATTGAATATACTTCTTTAATTCAAGATTTTCTGTTCTATATTCAGTTAATTACCTTTCAAATTATTAAATTCTCTTAACAGCTTCATCATAATCCTAAGTTAATTAAGAGCATAATATTTTTAGAGTTTAATCTTCCTTATAAATTTCTGTATCACATATCGATTAATGATAAGAATTATGTTGTTATTTAGTAGAATTTAAATGATTTTTCAAAATTAGATCCACATTTTTAGACTATTATTTATACTATAACATTTATTTTGTTTAAGTGTTTAATTAGATAGTTAAATTATTATTTTGCATTTCTCTCTCTTAAATGGTTTGTTTATACTTTTAGATTTCTGCTTCCATGTGTTATATCTTTTGATTATATTATGATTTTAGGTCATTGAGTTCTAATCTTAGATTGGTATTTTGAGAGATCTGATTGACTTCCTTTTCCATTATGACATTATTATAATCAACCAACAGTGTTTGATGTGTTAATTCTAATTTGGCATAAGATTCCTAGAAGTCACTTAACTTTTTCTATAGCGATTTATTCTAATTTTCAATTTTCTCTAGTTATTCCAAAGCTGATTCAAGAAGTTTCTTCACATTTTCATATTTATCATAATATATTCTGAATTATTCAACTTGCTGTTCTAGTCTACAAATTTCTTACTCCTTTTTAGAATACTCCTTTTTCAAATTTTCTATTCTGGACAATTATAATTTCAGTATTTTTTATTATTCAATGTCCTGTCTATCCATATCTTCCAAATGTTGAAGATCTGTAATAATCTATGCTTTTATGATTTATAATTTTACTTAGATTAGGTTTGCTGTTTTGCTTTGGATTATAATTTTTCATTTTTTAAATTATTGCTCAAAATTATAACGATAAAATAAATTAATTGAATTTCTTAAAAATATATAATAATCTTGAACTCAATCTCATCCATTTTTATGCTTTTTTTTAGTTGATGTTTGCTTTTTTTAAGGGGGTTTATTCTGCTTTTCAATTTCCA
Organism: Paramecium tetraurelia; assembly: GCF_000165425.1. Taxonomy (NCBI): domain Eukaryota; phylum Ciliophora; class Oligohymenophorea; order Peniculida; family Parameciidae; genus Paramecium; species Paramecium tetraurelia. The sequence goes on along the minus strand of NW_001799544.1, from coordinate 137,469 downwards.
TTTATGCAATGTAGGGAGGAACTTCGACTTTTCTGTTTGGTATTGATTTAATCAGTTTTGCAATGGTTTATAATAGAGTATGTTCTGATATTTAGTAAAATAATACTGCATTTGATTTATGGGTTGTATGGCTTTTTGTCCTCTGCATAGAGACGAACCTTAATTCTACCTTATTTGAAGATATCCTTAGGAAATCCTGCATGTTACTTAATTAGATGAATTGAGTACATCAATCACATGTCTCAGTCCAAGTGAGCTCAGACATTAAGAGATCTCCATCAATTAGGGATAAGGAACACAATTCGATTTTCCTAATCTTCTGCCTAGATTGTAGATATTATGAGTCTACCTTATGCTGTAGTTAATGTTGAATCAATGTAAGGGGGATAGATGGTTTTCCAGGTTTTTGATTCCACTTTGATTTATTCTGGGGTTTGCATTATTTAATGTCGTGTTCAATTAATAAATTAAAATTAATATTATACTTATAATAATAATCATTCATTATATAAATTATCATGATGAGTTAGTGGCAAAACTAAAATTTTTGACTCTATTGGTCCTATTATTTTCTTGTTCGTAGTCCTAATCCTAAAAGATAGCCTAAATGATTATCAATAATAGTAACTTTTCCACCATATCCCAACTCATCCCCATCGAAATCCTATTGATCATCATCATCATGCATTTCAGAGAAATCAGTGATTGGAGGTTTATATTATCTTTTATAAACTTTGTCCCAATCAATTCCCTTGAAGAAGGGATCCTACTTAATTTCATCTTTCGATTTAGTTCCGATTCTTTTGTTTGGATCCCTCTCTAACATTTTCTATTCATAGATAAGATGCTAATACAGTGAGTAAGTTTTTGGCTTCGACTGACATTTTCTTTGGCCATTTCAAGGTTCCACTTTGTATGTTTTTATACATCTGTTGTATATCATCATTATAATATGGAGATTCGCCAGTCATCATTTCATACATCACACATCCAATTCCATAGATATCACTGGGCTTTCCTGCTCCTTTTTGACTTAGAATATCAGGTGATAAATATGCAGGAGATCCACAGAAACTCTTTGCCTTATCCTAATCAGAAACACCTTCCTTTGATAATCCAAAATCTGCTAATTTGACATGACCTTAAGAATCCAACAATATATTTTCTGGCTTCATATCTCTGTAGATGATATCTTTAGTGTGTAGAAATTCAATAGCCAAAAGGATTTCAGCAGCATAGAATCTAGCAGTATCTTCAGAGAACTTCCCTAAATTGGCTATGTGATAGGATAAGTCACCTCCTTGACAATAGTCTAGAACCAGGTACAAATAATTTGGAGTCTGATTGATAAAATAATTTAATACTTAGAATGCAAAATGTAATCCAAGAATAAATGGGTGTTTACACATCTTTAAAACGTTAGCTTCAGTAATGGCATACTTGATTTATTTTTTCAAAATTAGAGTCTTCTTTTTAAGTGCCTTCATTGCAAATATATTACCATCTGCTTTATGTTTAACTAAAAACACTTTTCCGAAAGCTCCTGATCCCAACTCTTTTATTATCTCAAATGAATCGAAATTCACTTTGCTATCCTTAAGCAATTCATTTTGACTGTCCATAACTGATGATGTTAACTATTGCTAAGATTAAGATATCTGTCTTGGCTATTCAATTTCTGAGTTTTTTGGAGGACTTTGACTATACCTATGAACAGGCTCTGGATTTGATAATCGTTTTTAAATTATTATAGATGCTTCATCTCTTGGTAATGAGATAGATTATTCAGGTGATATCTGTTTTGGAGGGGGATCAGAAGAAGGAGCTTTTGCATTAGTGTCTTCAATTAAAACTTCAGTGTTTTTATCTATTAAATTTGGATCTAGAGATCCTCTTTCATATTATAATTAATTACTCTTTCATTTTTTCTTCAATGTATTGATAATAAACAGTTGCTTTATAAAGATACTCCACCCATTTTTTCGCTATATGTTCATGTTTACATGCCAGAATAATTCTAGTTGAATACAACAACTCAAAATAGTGATATCCAGATTTAGATATAAAACCCTTCTGAGTCATAAGCACACTTTTGACACTTCTCAGAGGGATGATCTCTCTTAAATCTATTAATTTCATAATATTTACAATGGTTTTAGTGGGTAATCTGAAATATTCTTAAATCTTATAAAAGTTCCTTCATCAGGATTTAATACGAAAAATCTCTCATTTAAGGTGACCAACATTTAACCCGTTTTATAGATGAACCCTTTGGCAATTGGGGGTCTAGGAGGAATAAAATCATCTGCACTCTTTAATTAATCTTTCATTTGATTGCTTTTCTTCGATTATTCAATGTACAACTTAGTTTCCTAATTACAATAATCATAGGCTGTTCTCTCAGTTTTATCTTGTAATTTGAGATCAGCATTTTTTTAAAGCAATAAATCTATTATTTTTATTTAGCCAGATTTGCATGCCAAATTTAATGCAATTCCCTTGTCTGTTATCAAATTCACATCAATTTGAGGATGATTCAAGATTACTTTTACAATCTCAATATTGTGACGATGCACTGCTATCTATAATGGAGTCCATCCTTCATCGGTTACCTTGTTTATATCAATATCTTTGGAAATCAAAAACTCTACAATTAATTTATATTCCAAAAAAGATGCAAAATGGATTGGATTCCACCCTCCAAATGTTGCTTGATTTAATAATGAAGGATTTATTTTTTAACAAAGTTGTTGTAGCAGATCTAAATTACCACTTTTCACTGTTTAAAATATTTTATCTTCATAATCAGATTATATAGGTTCTACATTTGTATTCGAAGATTTTTATTTTGAGGAATTGCCTTCATCATCTGAATTTTCACTTGTTTCAGATACTTCTGATAGTTTTTAAGGTTTTTCTCTTTGGTTTATAAATAATTTGTTCAAGTATTTTTCAGTTTATCTCTTTTATTCCTTTTATTTTGTGTCTGACTCATTTTCCCTTACTTCAACCAAAATATTCTAATTTTCTTGTAATTCATAAAATTCTATAGGCCAACCCTCTATTATTTTTATCTAATATATTACGTAATTTTTACAGAATACTAATCTCTTTTACACTTTATCACTAATTCCTATACTAAACGTCCAACTTTTGAAGCAATTAAAGAAATCAGTTAGTCTGATGAGTCTTCTTCATTAATTTCAATCTTAAAGGTTTTTTTCTAACCAAAACCATAATATTGCTATACAATGAGTCTCATTATATAATAAATATAAATTAAAACTATATTCTCAAAATACTTTAGAATTTACCAATATAATACAGCACTTGCCAAATTTCCAAAAGTTGAATAAAACTTTGATCCCCCCTCAATTCATTTTTTATTTTCTGTCTATCCTTAGCACATTAAAAAAGAAAATTGCCTTAATTCCAGAGTCAATTTCAACAATCACATTAATTTGAATATATGATTAAATGATGATATACTGAAAATTATAGGGATCTTAACATGTCAAACATTTAGTGAAACTACTTTCCTATCTATAACTTAATGATTTTTTTATTTAATATTTTAATATAGTTCATTATCATATTCCTTAAATAATAGTTTCTACATGGTTTAATTCTTTTCAAAAACAGAATCTAGCTGAACATTCTTTAATTATTAATTGAATTAGGAATATGATTCTAAAATTGTAATAAATATTAATTCAGTTAATTTAGATTATCTCTTTTTAATCCTTTCTTAAATAAATCATTAGTACTATATTTTTGATAATTATGACATTGACGAGAAGGATTTTATACCCCTCTGGAATCTTAATCATAATTTTGTCACATAAAGTTGAAATAAAAATGACACAATATTTGTATTAAGTGAGTCATTAATTTTTTTAGACAATCAATTTGTTTATTAATTATAAAGATAAAAAAATGAATTTAATTCATTGGAAACTATCGTCAAAAATGTTGAATTTAAATATTAGAACCTTACAAAATTTCAATAAACCCTTCAATAAATTCTCTTATCCAAAATGAGTTTTTTTTAATTTCTTCTACCTCATCTTTGTATGTATTCGAAAAGAAGTTTATATTTCTGATACCTGAATTTTAATACTAGTGAATTTATGCCTGGTATGGATCAGATTCCTTAAGATATAATGCAAAATTATTACAATTTCATTGATGAGAGCATAATCGTCTTTTGTTAATTCATGAATTAATTGCCTATCAAATAACATTTTATGATCCTAATGATTCTCAACTAATTATCTAACAATATTATCCACTAAATTATTTTCAAGAAAATCTTAAGAATTTTAAAAGTATTCTCTAATAATAAATTTGTAGGTATTAACAAAGTTCTTTGATAAAGATTTCATAACCACTTCTAAACCAATTTAGGATTCTTCAGATATGTTTTTTAATGATAATTTATCTTCGCAATTGTTGTTCTTTTCCAAAAACATATAGGTTGTGTCTGCTGGGTAATTTAGGTATTCAAGAAGTCTTGAATTTTTATTCTAATATACTTTAAGATCAATTACCTTTAAATCTTTCTTGAGTTAAAGTGAGTATTTTTTTTTATCTTAATGACTATTGGAATCAAATTTCATAAAGCCTTTCCTTATTTTTGAGGCAGGTATGCCTGTAACAACTTTAAATATCATGTTTCCCATTTTACATAAATATATGATCATTTTCATTGAGATATCTCTACCAAACCATAACCCAGAAAGAGCCTCGTTCTTTAATTAATGACTCCATTGATGATCATCATTAGTTTCTGTTCTCTTTGAAGGTCTTCCTGAACCCCAATTGCTACTTTTTCTTTTAGTCAAAGATTTTCTAATTTTTTTATGTTGGTTTTTCTTCAGCATATTTTATTCATGGTCATCAGAATCCGAGGATTGATTTACTTTAAATTATTTGTCATCAGTCAATGAAGAATTTTAATTTTAAGATTTAGATTCCATATTTAATAATTAATAATCTATTAATGCACTTAATTCTAATTATATTGTTTACCCTCCTTCCTATATAATTATATTTACTCTGCTGTGTAAAAACACTTCTATTATGACTAGTCATAACTTTAACTTTTTACAGATTTATTGTAAGCTAATACATGTCTAAATGGAATGTAGTTCCTCATGAGATAATAAAATTAATAAATAAAAGAGAAATTAATTTATTCTTAGATAATTTTTGATGGCCTTTTTATAATACATAATAGAATGGAAGATTAGAGTTCCACACATATTAGATTGAGAGGAGATATATGTATGCGCGCTGCTACTTTTTGGATTTGTAATTTTGTACAATTAAAAAGATATTATAATCGTTGCAAATCTAAAGCAATCAATGGCAATTAAGTCCTCTGGTATAATCAGAAGGAATTTCGAATACCATTGGATATAAGCCAATTATGAAAGGATATAAGAAATAATAAAGAATTAGACCTAAATGAAACTTTAAGATTGATTATCTCGGAACATAAATATGTGATAGTAATTAAAAGCAATATTAAGGATACAAAAAAAATAATAATTTAAAGTAATTCTAAAAGAGAATTTTTCTATGAATTTTAGAAGAATATATTTGAAGAAAAACTACTTATTTCATTAATTTGCAGATAGAAAATATAAGTATTTGTAATTTTGATTTAAATAATTAAAAATAAAGATCAAACTAATTGATAGATAATTAATGACCCAATTTTCAAAAAAGGAAACTTATCTTAACTCTTTTTAGTTATAAACAAGAGATTGTAATTGCCATAGGTGAGTAAATTTATTAAATAAACTAATAATTAAGTTTTAGACTAAAAATGAATGAGATTTCTTAAAAATCTGATTGATAATTTTGGTATTCAATTCTGAGGTTCCAATAATTTGAGAGGGCAGAAAACTCAAAAGAGGTTGGTCTATAGATTCGGAATAAATAATGATATTAATTTGGATTATATTTCATGAAACTGTTTATTATTTTAATAAAGTTTATATTATGAATAGACAATAATAGGAAGCTGCTCAAATTCGTATGATTTTATAATTGAAGATTTAGTACTAAAACGAGTTCGTGATGCTTTATAAGCAAGGGGATCGAAAACAATTAGACAGTTGGGTGTTTGCTTTAGATGTCTTGATTCATATGATGGGAATAGGAAATTGGACAAAAATGAGTTGAAAGTGGGTCTAGCTGAGAATGGAGTTTAGTTGTCTTGGAATGAAGTTGACGTAATAGTATTGAGTGATTGTAGATCTTATTTGCTGCTATGGATAGGGATAGGAGCGGAACTATAGATTTTGATGAATTCTTAGTTTCCATAAGAGTAATGTAGATTTATATTTTAGGGTTAATTGAATCCAACTAGAAAGGCTATAGTAGATCAGGCTTTCAGAAAATTCGATAAAACAGGAGATGGATACATTACAGCGGATGATTTAAAGTGAGATTTTTGAATATGTATTAGAGGTGTTTACAATACTAAAATGCATCCTAAGGTTAAGAATGGACAGATGACAGAGAATCAGGTTTTCGAAGAATTTCTTGTTAATTTTGGAGATGTGGATAGGAATGGGTAATTGACTTATTAGGAGTGGTGTGATTATTATGCTGCAGTATCAGCTTCAGTGGACAATGACGAACATTTTGTTTTGTTAATGAAAATGGCTTGGAAATTATGACACCGATTCATCATTGTATAATTTTTAGATTATTTTTATTATTCATTAAATCATTTAATCTTTTTACTAATCAAGAAATGGAAGATACTGTACTATTATCCCTGAAAAAGCACAGGTTTCAAAGATTTCAGGAATCAAGAGGATGTTAGATGAGTGTGAAGGGGTGCACTAAGTGACACACAATCTCTGGCTAAAAAAATAGAAGGAAAATGTGGCTGCAATTTACAATGAAGAGTAGGATTTATTACTGTTAGGATGCTTTAGAGGAGGCTTTTATAATTATTAACAGTTAATAATCGAATTTTAAATCCTCGTTTCGGCAGGATTTTAAATTAAATTGATTTAATTTATAAATGAATTCTAGAGATCCTCCTAGCAAAATATTGTTATTGATCATAACTTACTTGCCTCAATCCTTCCCACTAACTAATGATTTTTTATTTGAGACCTTTAAGTAGTATGGGGAAGTCAAGAAAATATTAATTTTCGAAAGGGGAAAAACTAACAAAGCATTTGTAGAGTACAACGAAGTTAAACATGCTATTTCAGCAAGACGTAATATGATAGGAAAATCGCTCACTCCTTAGGGAGGCAGGTAACACTTTCAGTTATATTTATACCAGATTATTGATTCATTATTCTCGCTTGAAATAGTTGGACTTAGAAGTGGTTGATCACACCAGAGGCACAGAATATTGCTCTGATGACGAAGAAACACAACCAGAATAGAAGTATCCCTTGAAATCCATGACTCTACCAAATTCAATCCAAATTTCTCCCCCCTTAATCAAGCCTCAATCCATCGAATAGATATCGAATAATGGAAATCAATTCAAAGGGGCGTAAAATATTGTCCAAGAATCGCCCACAAAAGCTATGTATTTATTTAAATGTATTTTATAGAATGGAAACTCAATTACGACAATTGGAAAGAATACTAGATGACGACTATGAATAAGAAGTAGCCAAAATTTCATTGACTCAATTGGATTCCAATGATTTTGCAATCCAAGAATTATTAAATCAATAACCTTCCAAATTTTTAAGGGTTTCCAATCTGGACGAAAGAGTCACTCCAAGGATGTTGTATAATCTATTTAACAGGTTTGGACATCTGGAAGCCTTAATATTAAAAAAACATATTCGTTAATCAATTCTATAATTTGTAAACAAAGAGAATGCTATCATTGCCAAAGAGTTACTCAATAATGTTGTCTTTTTTGGAAATGAGGTTTTACATCTAAATTTATTATGTTAGTTAAGAATACTTTTCTAGAATCCTCAGAATTCACACTTGTAGACTAACAATCCCAATGAAGAATATTATCAAGGAAGTCAAACCAAATTTAAAATCATTCCCTTGACTAGAGTACTCTCATTTTCTGGCATTCCTTAATTATTAGAAATTCAAGACATGGTTAAATTAGTTGGAAAGATTCAAGGTAACCCTATTCTCATTATTAGAAATCAAACTTGACTCTTAAGCCATCCAAATAACTATGGTTGACATTCAAGAAGCTTTAAAAGTGATCTCAGTCTTTTCGGAGTATGATTATAAAGGAAATAAAATTAGTTTGAATTTAAAATGACTATGTATATATATTGATTAATAAAGTTTATAATTTATCACTATATAAATTTTAAGATGAATTAGTAGGAGTATACAAAAATGATTGTTATTGCCTTCTAAGCTAAAGACAGTTAAGCAAGGAGTAAAGCAGAAGAGTTATTGATTCAATGCTGTCAGAATGATATAGGATCTATAGACATTTTATGTGAATTATCATCTTAATAAAATGATGTACTTTTGGCCGAATAAGCTGCCATAACAATAAAAACTGCTATTAAAAAATTCATAGCCAACACGAGTAAGGCCATATTAAATTATAATATAGAACCATATGCTGCTGAACTGAGATTACATCACGTTGATCTCTTTGTTCAAATGTTCACTAAATAAATCCCTAATAAAATCAAAGACATTGTTCAATAAGCTCTACAGTAATTAGTTTCTTATGATAAATGTAAATGGATTTATAATATTCAACTTTAGAAAATCACTTCAAAACTCGTCTTAAGTAGCATGTCATCTAATCTATCGAAACAAAGCTAGAAAATATGATAGTGTCAGCATGCTTCATAGCTGAAACTTTGCATTTGGATAACCAATTTGAATGGTTCTAATCCATAATCAAAATCGGTAAAATAATAGATGGTTTTTCTCAATCAACTAAAATACTATGGGCTAGAGTACTCTTTAGTCAATTAGATCGACATCTTACAACAAATTAGATGAGGAGTGTCCCAGACCCAATTCAATAATACTTGATATTCAACGAGGAACTGTGTTAAGTCCTCATTCTCAAAATCCCACAATTAACATATGTGGGTGATGATTTAGAATACCTTCAATTGATTGTGTCTTTATAAAGATTGATTTATGGCTCTATCTTTACATTTTACAAGGAAGCAATTGCAAACAAGTGCCCCTTCCAAGAAGTATTATGTGTCATCTGTGATACCTACATCTAAAGTCTTGTGGCATTTACTATGTAGCCTAGTTTCTCTTACGAAAACCTTAATCAAAATCAATAAAAATTAATCAATGAAATCATTAAAATTTTGGCGATTACATGCAAAAGTGTTTCAGTCTATCACATCTTTGCTGAATATAGGATGGCTATTTTCGTTGACATTATTTTACCTTTCTTTTCGTCGACCTATAAAGAAATAAATGATCTCAATGAAGATCCCAATGAATTTGTGCAATTGACTTAAGATCTATTAGATGAATAGAAATCTGATATCATTAAGTCATCAGTAGCTTAATTAATTATCGCTTATTCTTAACACATAGATGGATCTATATCCTTCTTTGCTTCCTTCTCAACATTAATTGCTTCGTATTGCATTTAAAAACTAAAGAATACTGAACTAAGTCAATAATTAGGATTGATCATGGAATTCAGAGAACATTACTTTTTGAAATCAATGAATATTAATATTTTATTAGAGACTTCATTATTGGTCCTATCGATTTTGAGTAATTTTCTCATTTCAAGAAATGAGGTTGGTTCACTTTTCAAATCATTTATCGGCGAATACAACGATTACCTAATTAACTATTCAATACGTACATACATAATTTATACTTTTAGCTCTTGTTAAGGCTAGACTGTGTACCTTTATTGGAGCCTATTGTAAAACAATTCTGAATGAGAAAGATGAACTCTCTTATTAGCTACTTAATTTTTTGATGAATTAGATCAAATCTTCGTAAACTGAATTATATGCTAATTGCTATTGTGCAATAGAAGCTATCAAAAATATCATTGAAGAACCAAATCTAGAAAAACTGTTGGAACCAAATATAGGATAGATTTTACTCGTACTATGTTAATCGTTAATATAAAGTGATTTTGAGGATCATTTTGACACAATCAAATAAATTTTCAAGTATATATTATGATTGCATTATGCTAGAACATTTCCATTAGAACCTTCTGTGTTAGATTAAGCATTAAGTCTTATAGTTTTGAAAATATAATAAGAGTAGCAACTTTTTGAATAAGGATAGACTGAGAGATAGATTTATATCAATTAAACTTGGAATATACTTAAATCTTTACCTGAAATAGAGAACATCATTCCTGTCCATTTTACTCTTTTAGAAAATAGGGTCTCTGTGTTATATAAATATATCATAAGTAATTAGTCATATAGATATTTTAGATCCAAATATCATTGATTTTGATGAGGATATTGTATACTTCATCTCTTAGTTAATTTGTAAAACTAAATTTATTAGTGATTTTTAAGCTGAAATGTTCTTTTAATGTAAAAAAGTCATTGAAAAATAAAAATTCACACTTGGACAACTATTTGAACTCTTTAATTATTATATTTATTATGGAAAATCTTTATTTTCAAATATCAACGCTCAGGAATTTGTATTCATCTTATATCTTAATTTAGTTAATATAAATGTTGGAAACTGTGTTTAACAATCCACAAATAGGTGAATCCTCTTAAGGTGAAGCTATTTTGCTTCTTCATCTTTTGCTACAAGAATATCAATTAAATAAGGAGGTTTTAACTTACATATACACAAAAATCCTTTAAAGATCCTAATTGCTAGTAAAAAACGATTTTTTGAGAGCTCGACTAATGGGAATATATATTTCAGGGTTTATTAAAAATTCTGCCTTAACCTTAGAGTGGATAGAACAACAATAGGGCTTCATTTATGATCATGTAATTGATTCCAGTAAGTACTGCCTACCTGAATATGACTGCCAACTCTATTTGTTTGGATTTTGTTAACTATTACTTTAGAATCCTCGATTCTTAAATTTAACTCTTCTCCAAAATTTAGTTGGAGTCTTGAAAAATTAATATAATCATGATTTAAAAAAGGCCAAGGATGATAATGAAGACACAGAAGATATGTTTGTATTTAATGATGAATTAGAGGATGCTAAGATAATAATGGAAACCTTTTAATCAAATATATCAAAACATAACGAATTTGAATAATTTCATTAAACATATTTACACCTAAGAAAGACCATCAATATAGCAGAATTAATATCTAATGACTCTATTTTGAAGAAAGATCTTGATGATATGCTAAAAATCAATAAATTTAATTCAGAAGCTAGAATAATTTTAAAATTGAAAAAAAGAAAAGAAACTTGAATATTATATTGTTAATAAATATATACCATAACTTAAACTTAAATTGATATCTAAAATACCATTTTTCATAGATATAATCATTCTTAAGCTGCAGAGAAACCATTGAAATCACCGTTTGTTTCAATAAAATGCGATGAAGGTGTTTCATAGATTCTTTTACCAAACTAATCTTTCTTAACTTGCGGCTAGATTAACTATCAGATATATTTATTTACATAAACATGGGTATTTTCTAATATTGGAGATGGGATTTATAAATTATAGAGCTATTCCCAATTAATATCACAAAAGAAACTATGATCCTTAATCTCTTAAATAGATTTTGCACCAAGTCTTTATGTTGGATCTTTATTCAATAATCTATCCACTATATTCTTGGATGACTCACTCATGAACTTTGGATATATAATCTAACCATTTCTGATATTATTTTCTATTGTTTTATGGTTTCCTTGATCATCACAAAACGGAGTGTAACCAACTAACATCTCATAAATTAGAATTCCTAAACACCAGAAGTCAACCATGTGATTATGGCCTTAATTAAATAAAATCTCTGGAGCCAAGTACTCTGGTGTCCCTGCAAGCTATGTTTTAGTAAGCGTATATTACAGTAAAGAATTTAGCTTCTTCATTTTCATATTATTTGGACAGTCCAAAATCAGCCAATTTTAAATGTCCTTCTTCAGTGACCATCACATTCTCTGGTTTCAAATCTCTATATATTACTCTTAGAGTATGATGCATATATTCCAAACCTAATATTATTTCAGCTGCACAAAATTTAGTTTATTCCTCTGTAAATGTTCCCTATTATCTTTTTCTTAATACTTTAGCTAATTAACCACCCTTAATAAATCTTAGCTTCATTAAAATATATTTTACTCCATCACTAAATAAAGCTTTTGCTCAGTTTAAAATGAGTATTTCAATTTCACAACAAATGGATTCTTACTTGCACCCAACACATTCTTTTCTAGCATAGTATGCTCCACAAGTCCATATTTCAAGATATCAGCTTTTTTAATAACTTTCATTGCATATTCTCGATTGTCTTTCCCTTTCATTTTCACTCTTAAAACCTTCCCAAATTTACCCTAGCATTTCAATCAATCATATTAATTACTCTTCCTATTTCACCTTGACTTAAAAAATCTTTCAAAGTCACTTTTGACTTTTCATTCCTTTTCTCCATTTATTATGCAAGAAAGCTATCTACTTTTTTTATTGAAGATTTCTAATTCTTTTCTTCCTCCTGTAAGAAACAATTTCCCATTCAGATATTTTATATTATTTATATTATCAATTATAATCTTACTTACCTTAATAATTAATTAACAACATAGTGTAATTAAATTTACTTATGGTTTTAAGAGTTTTTAAATAATGTTGATGCATCACTTCTTAACCTTTCATTCCTTAATATATATTCTTAATCAATATCTTTATTTTTGTGTTAGACTAAAGCTGTAGATTTCTATTTAATGCATACTCTTAGGAAATAACTAAAGATATAAGGATTTTTTTCTAAAATTTAGTATCTTAAGTTAAACTTATTTCCTAGATATTCATAGAAGACACATAAGACCATTTATTTAAAGAAAGAAATCTATCATATTCTAATAGAATAATTGGGAAATGCGGTAAAATGACACCTAATACTCAGATAATCAATTATTAGAATTAATAGTATTTACATTTAAATTCTTATCTATATACATTTACTAACCATAGTAAATCATCATTAAAATATATATTCTCATTCAAATTCTATTTTATTTAATAAGATTTCAATATTTTTTGTATATTATTCAATTTCTTTATTTTATTGAGTCACTACTTATTTTAAGTTTGCTTCAATCAGAGTTTTTATTTGATCATTTTCTGATGTAATTTTCAATTACTCTTGCTTCATTTATTGTATTAATAGATAATCCTATTATTCTTTTTTGACTTCCGTTTATAAATCTTATAATTTGTTTTGCAAATCTATTAAAGATTGTAGACTATATTAATTAGATGAGTTGTTTTTCTCAGATTCTGATAATTTCTATGACTATAGTTGCTCTTTATTTTACTGTAATTTTTACAGTGCTAAATTTTCCTATAGTATTTTATTTGAGGCTGTAAATATTTAATCATTTGATTTTTCAAAATTTTTATCTTCCTAAATTAAAGCCTTTTCTGATTCCTTTATTTATTCAAGCACTCTCAAAAAAATATCATAATCTATGTATAATTATTTATAAATCTTCCCAATTTTGAATGATTCAATTGATAATTCCTTCTGACATTTATCAACTTCAATTTATAAGGCTTCTACTCTTCTTAAACTATCATTTACTTTCTTCTCTAAATTCTTTGGATCTTTAACAACCATACTAGAAGTATAACTAATATAATTACCTTTCCAATATTGTCAATTCATTTTGAGCCACCTACAACTTCTCGATCAAATTCTTAAACTTTTTTTCTGCATCCTTCAATTCATTTTAATTTTATGAAATAGAATTTTGTAATTTTAAATTTAAGTTCCTTTTAGCTAATAACTCTGATTCAGCCTTATGTTTCATTTATTTATACTACTCAAATTTCTTATGTTTTAAATCCATATCCTTATATTTCATTTAAATCAAATCTTCAAGTTCACTTTTTTATTTTCTTGTGTTTTATAAATCGAAATCCTCAAGTTAAGCCTAATTCCTATGATATTGATTAAATTACAATTTCTTTGTCTCTTTTTTCCCACTTTTAGCTTTATTCTCTTTTCCAAATGCTATATTTGCATAACAGCGTAAGAATGTGTTTCATTCGTTTTTAATCAGGATCTGTTAAATCCATCATCTAAAAGTCGGCTACTCCAACAGTCTTACACATTAATTTGCATCTATAAAAGAGTTATAATGTTGAGTTTTCTAAAGTGAAATTATCATCAAAATTGATTAAATCACAAAACTAACATGAAATTAGAACTGATACTTTTTCATATATCATAACCAACTAACTATGATCAGGATTAAAGTTGTTATCAATGGAATTATAAATTTGAAGATCTTTTAACATTTGAACCAATTCTGAGTTAGAATTCATATTTACAAAATAATTATAAATTAAGTTTAACAAAATTTACTATTTTAATTGAATTTACTAAATTTCAGTTTACAATTACGTTTATAAAAATATCAAATAAGTTGTAATATTTCAAATAGTTCTTTTATTATTAATGGTTTTGTTAATACGTCGCTCATTCCGGAATTTAGACACATTAAAATATCATTCTTACTATTAAATGCTGTTAACCCTATGATATGAATTAAAGGGATTTGATGCTGATCCATCATTTATTTTAATTGCTTAGTGCATTATAATCCATTCATTATTGGCATTTGATAATCCATTAAAATTAATAAAAATAAGCTACAATTCAAGCTGCATTTCTGGGTATTTTTCACTATCTAAATAGCTTCTTGTCCATTAAATGCCTTCAATATGATAATAAAAAATACCAAAATGATTTCAAAACCCTATTATGTTAATAAGAATTGAATTGATTTTTAATTAAAAATCTCATCATCTACTGACAAAATTCTCCTACAATTACACTTTTTCTTCTTCATAAATGCTTTCAAATTTTATTCGCTCTCTTGTTCTTCTTAAAGCTTTAATTATTTGTAGCTAACAATTTTTGTTTATGGATGATTACTTCTTGGAGATTACTCTTATTTGTTTAATTTGACTCTCTGGTGAACATTTTCTGTAAATAGAAATGGTTGTAAGTGATGCATTTCTGATATCTAAAAATCTTAATCTAAGTTAATTATGCTATCTGAAAAATTGGAATTTTCATTTGATTTTAAAGATTTGAGGGTTACTTTTTTAACAAATGGGACATTATTATTAACTTTTTGATTAGAAGCAAATAAATCACTAATTTAAATAAAGGTTCCATTTATAGATAA
The DNA here is from genome assembly GCF_000165425.1 of Paramecium tetraurelia. Classification (NCBI taxonomy): domain Eukaryota; phylum Ciliophora; class Oligohymenophorea; order Peniculida; family Parameciidae; genus Paramecium; species Paramecium tetraurelia. Next base: position 122,120 of record NW_001799544.1, on the reverse strand, counting down.
ATGATGACATGAACCTGATAGATTACTATATCTTAGTTTGCTGTTTAGCCTTATTGGTTTATCCTTATAATGAACACTTGATGATTACTTAATTAACTTGTGATTCTTAATATAGAATGTCACTTTTGTTCCTTACCCAATTCCGCCAGATCTAATCAATAATGATTTAAAATCATCAGGACAAAGTTTTGATAACAACATTTATGAGATGAGTAAACCAAAGCCATGCCAAGATGAATATTAGGAAAAGTTTTATTTTGATTCAACATCCAAAAGCATTTGGTGAATTTTAGCTAATCGAAGTTCGTCTATTCCAAATCCTTCATCCTTAACTGTAATTTTTAAGTAATTCTATGAATATGAGGTCAACTTAAGAAGAATAGATCCGGAATTCGAGTATTTAATAGAATTCTGTAGAACATTTACTATAATTTATACTAGTCTCTAAAAGTCTGTACAAATGTTATTAATTTAGTTCTCCAATAAATCAACATACAAGATTAACTTTTTCATTTCTATAACAGATTTAAACAATTTGTTTATTTCATCCACTAAATCCATAATCAGAAAATCTTTGATATCTAATTCTAAATTATTAGCACATAATGAACTAAAATCAATTATATCATTGATCAAATAAGACTATAACCTTAACGCATTGATTGCAGGTTAGATGAAGTTGATTTTCAACTCCTCTTCAACTCCTTTATGATTTAAACAATATTATAAGAAGTTGCAGGAACTATTTAAAGGTGTTCTTAATTCATGCGAAAAGGATTGGGCTATCTAAGTAATTAATGTTATATTTTACTTAGGTTTTAAATTGGTCTTTTGTGAGTTCATCAAAATACTTATTTTATTTGGATATGTCAATCAATGTTAAGATGATTTCATCATCATCTTAATTAAAATTAATCTACCCAGTGTAAGTCGAGCATCTAGAGTCTTCCCAATGATGTTGACAAAATAGTTCTAAAGTATTATTCATTTAATTAATAGTGTCTAATAGTCTACCATCCTTATAGTTCTATAAAATTTCAAATAATTTATTCGTGTCTTTAAATTTTAGATTTATGCTATCTAAATCAGAGAAATCTTTCTTATCTTAATTACTCTTATTTGAATGATTGTTCCTCAATCTATTCTTTATGATGTGTTGATCTGTAGTAATATTTTTTTGATCTTCAAAGCTATCTAGATTTATGGTTAAGTATAATACCTGAAATAATTGAAAAATTCAACTAATTTAGAATTAGGTTATCATATTCTGAGTCAGATTTACAAACTGATGAAAAATGTTTATTAACAATTTGATTTTTATATGTTAATTTTAAATCTTTTTTTGAAATCATAACAAAAAATATCGGAAGAGTTGATATTCTACTCAACCATGCATTTTCTTTATTGCAAATAGTTATTACTTCTCGATTAATTTTATTTTAAGATAAACTAAATAAGTCTTCATTATTTTATTGTTTTTACTTATTAAAAATTAAACTTAATTGGTATATATCAAATATTAATACACTTGCAATTATTACTATATCCATCACATTAAATTTAATGATCAATATTATAAAACATCCAATTAATATCATTACTTTTTGAACCAAATATTCAAAGTGTTCAAAATTCGTTGAAAAATTATTTTGTTCACATATTAATACAATTATCAATATATAATCTGATCCAATCAACAAAAGTATTAGGATTGAGCTAAATTTTATCACAACCAAAATAATATTGATTATAACATGAGTTATTTTTCTCCAAAATGATATTATTATGATTGTCATCAAAACACTCAAGGACATTTTTGAGATGATGTACTATAATTAATGAGGATACTGAATTAGTAAGATCAGGTCAACTAATGTATTCAAAATATTAAATATCACCATTTAAATGACATTTTATTTTGAAACTAAACCTCTTCCTTGAATTAGTAAATTGTCTTAAGTGTTTTTCGATTGAGAACAAGAAGTATTTTAAAACATTATAGTTTTTATCTATTTTTAATAATAATTTAGACATGATAGTATTCGCTATAGAGCCAAAGGCAAATAAATGAAATTTAAAAAATTTTTGTCTATTAAAAATGGCCAAAGAAATAAAGACAGTTTTATCAGATTTTTAAGCATGCATATCCTTATTATTATTGTTTCATAAGATTCAATTTTATTATAAATAAATATATTAGCCATAAAATTCAAACCAGAATCAAAATTTCTTTCAAATCCTTCAAATTTAAAGGTTTTTGTAATACATCACTCATACCTGCTCTAATGCAATTAGAAACATCAGTAGCATTAGTAAAGGCCGTTAATCCTATTATGTGAATTTTAGGGATTATATTTTAATTCATCATTTCTATTAACTTTATAGTCGCAGTACATCCATCCATTATCGGCATCTAATAGTCCATCAATATCAGGGTGAACAATTAACATTAGGGACCACAAGGAACCGATTCCTCAATGACTCTAATGGCCTCCGCTCCATTAAATGCCTTGATTGATATTTTATATTATTATACTAATATTACATCAAATCCTAATTTGGCTAATAAAATTTGAATCGATTTCTAATTAAAAATTTCATCATCAACGGATAACAGGTTTTAACAGGTACATTTCTTCTTTTTCTAAAATGTATTCAAGAACTCTTGATCTTCCTTAACACGTGCTTCTATCATCATTTTTAGATTTACTATTTGAAGATTACTTTTATGATCGGTCTCGTTTTTTTATGGCATAAACAATTTATCAGTAATCAATGAAGGTGAGAGCGGTGAAAGTTATACATATTTAAATTGTAAGGACTCAAATGATTAACTATCAGTATAATTAAAGTCATTTTTTTAAGATTCCCTTCCTTTCCCATTGAAGTTAAATTACTTCGAAAAAGCGACGTTACTAAAATCTGTCGCTTAAAATATGGCACAATTTACATCTAAGTTAAATAGTTATTCATCATGAGAACTTTAAAATCTGGGAACACTATATCGCAAAGTGTTCTATTTTGGGATTTCAATACTGAGTTAATTTTCAACGTAAAACCACACATTTGTTCCTTATTGACTGCCAGATGAGTCAATCTATAAGTATTTATTCTCTTTTGGTGCTAATTTATTAACCAGAATGGCAGAAATCAACAAACCAAAACCTTACCAAGTTTTATTTAATTAAATATCTTTGTAATGTTCAATATTTTAAAGAAGGGATTTCAATTCATTAAGGTTGTCACTCTCTATTCCCATTCCTTAATCTGAAACACTGATTTTTAGATGTTGATTCTAAACAGATGTTATTTGTAATGTCACAATGCCGTCAGATGAAAACTTTAGAGAATTGCATAATAGATTAATAATGATTTAAGTAAGTCTTACATAATCAGATGTAAATTTGGAAATTGTGCAATCTAGTAAATTAATCTTTAATTCCACTCTCTTCATTTCAAATTAGGTTTTAAACAATTAAATAATCTCATTTAGTATTTCACTTATGGAAAATTCTCTTGCGGATACTATAAAATTATTTGATGAAATTTATGATAAATCTATTATGTCACTAATAACATATGATTGCAATTTTAAGGAGTTGATTGCTGGTTATAAATAATCTTCCTTAATGAACTCTTCCACTTCCTTGTCATATTGGCAAGAAACCAGAAAATTGAGAGCACTATTCAAAGGCGTTCTTAATTCATGAGAGAAAGACTCAATGATCTTCATTGATAAATGATAAATACCTTTGATTTAAACTCAGAATTAGAAATCAATTCTTGTAATTAGTTTTGCTTAGAAACATCAATAAGAGTCAGCAATACTTCTCCTTCTTATTCAGAAAAAATGATTTAACCGGATAATTGCAGTTTTTATCTTGAAAAAGAATAGTTATAGTTTATAGCAATTGACTACCAACTTTGATCCGAAAAGATCTCAATGTGACCATCATTACTCTACTCATCAGATGTTCTGTTGGTCAAGATTTCAAAGATTGATAATTAAGATGTAGTTTGGAATTCCAAAGAGTATCTAGACTACTCCTATCTGTATTAAGGTGATTGTTGAAGTGAAATTGAATCGCTCTTATAGTTCCACATTTGTTATTTCTTTGCTTATCTCAGGTTGACTTTTGGCTTTGCATGTAACTACTGTATTGTATCTATCTTATCCTGTACAATGCTGAATTGTAATTTGTGTAAGATCAATTCATCTAGCTCCTCATCATTTTCATAACACGGTTTGAAATAAGTTTAAAGATAATTATTTTTATAAGAAACCTTTAGACTTGGCAGATTTATTACAATAAAACATTGTGGAATTTAATTCAAACGATAATTCCATTCTTAATCTGTGGTCCTTGATGTGTTATGATAACTACTGGTAATGTTGTATTATATTTATTTATTTTCAATAGATCTTTCTAATATAAGTTTATTTATTTCAATCAATATTGTGTATGCAAGTGTTATTGTTAAAAGCAAATTGAAATCAAATATCATTATGATGAGAGTAATTAATCTAAACAGAATCTGATCAAATTATTTAAATGTATTATTCTTAGATGATATTAAATCTAAACGCTCGAATAATGCTATTATTAAAATTGCCAATTCAGATCCGACAATAACTATCAATATTAGGCTAGCCAATTTACTCAGAAGCATACAGATTTATTTATAAATGATTGCCTTGTCTTTCGGCAATATTAATTGCTAAAGCGCAAAAAATCCATGAATCGAACAGATGACAACTGATATCAGTTCATTTTTAGCATCATAGACAACTACTAATATGCTAATGAGTATTTAAAACAAAAAGAATAAAACAATAGAGTAATCCTTAGTATAGCATTGAAATTAAGTCCTATTTTTTGATTTTTCTTTTGTCTTCATTATTTCTTGAATACAAATTAATGTATTAATATAATTTTTTCATTACACTAATGGAATATCAAGAAAAATCTTTTTTAATCCGTTTATGATTTGCCTATGCAATGATGAGCCTTGAATCTATTGCATTTTGAGTAGACTCTAAATATTGAATTTACAGATCACATTAATATCAAGAAAATAATTTCAAATATTGAATTTGAATATTCCAATATTATAAAATATACGAATATAGTATATTCTCAATCACTGAATAGAACTATGAAAAACTGCCAATATTTAAGCTCAATAAAAATGATCCCATTTGTGGAGTATTCCTAAATTAAATAAATTATATTGAGTTTTATAAAAATAGTCTAATTGGTTTTGTTTCAAATTATTTTCAATTCATTTATTTTTACTATGATTAATACTTTCACTTTTGGATTATTGTTACTCTACTTTTACGAAGTATTCGCAGTCCAGTTTGAATTGTTCATTTCTAAAGGATTCTTATATTCCCAAAAAAGAATTGTGAATACTAATTCTTCAAATACTACTTTTATTGTTAATTGCCACCCTCAATATGCCAATTATTGCACCATTGATCTAAATCAAACATCCCAAAAAGCAGCCGAAATAGCTTTACTTTTCTTAGAAGCACAACCGCCATATTTAGATAAGGACGATGGTTTTATATTTGATGGAATGGACTATGATAGGTATAACTAATAAAGAACAATTTTATAGTTATGTCTAAAAAAAGAGAAACCATTTTATCTAAATACCAAGCTCATATAGTAAAATATACTTTACTGTATTGACCAATATTCCAATTTCCTTCGATATTTATTTAACAGGATCCTCATCAATGCTATGTCCAAATAATTGTTAAGAGAATGGAGATTGCCTATAGGGGGAATGTAAATGTGGCAAGGGATTCATATCCAGAGATTGTTCCATGAGAGCCCTTTAATTGGAGCAAGAAAAACCAATGCCTGTGAATGGATCCCATGATCCAAACTTTTATTGTTACTATGAATACAATGGAACTTAAGATTTAAGATTAGAGATCACGGTATTATAATTGTTTATTGTAGACTGAGAATGAAGCTCAAATTTATTTGCTTGTACCTAATTTATTATATTTGCCAACACCTAATTTCTTCGATAATTCTGCTATTATCACAAGAACAACTCCCTTAAACATAACAATAGAACAGAGAAAATCAAATAGTTATGAATGGGGATCTTAAATTCCTGATAAGTTGATTATATTAATACAAGGGAGTGAATTTATTATTAGATTGAATCGGATTGACGATGAAAGTAAAAGCGAACAGGTGAAATCAATTATAATTGTTGTTTGTAGTGTAACAGGTTTTCTTTTATTTTGCTTTTGTATCTTTATAATTAGAAGAGCGAGATAAAGGAAATCAGTAGAAAAACAAACGCCAGATGATTTTGAAATCAAAGAGAATCAATTTATATATGGAAGATCTTAGAGTAAAAAAGAAGATGATCAATATGCTACCATAGATAATCAATTATAACCTAGCAATCTTTAAGATAATTGTGCGATCTGCTTGGATCCTCTTTGCAATTAACAACCTGTTAATAGCACTCCATGCAAGTATTCCTAATTCATATAAGTAGTCACATATTTCATGTATATTGCATTCAATAATGGCTTTAGAAGAATCAATTTTGTCCCTTCTGTAGATTTGATTTAAAAATCAACAATCTGTAGTAACAAAATTAGTAACCTATCAAAGTACCAATGGCAATAGCAAATCAATTAAGAATAGTTAGAAGAAACATTTGATAAAATAATACGAGTACACATATATCTATTCAATCATTTTCAGTTAATAAAGAGATGAACTCTTAATACGAAATCTTATTATTCGTTTCTTCTTTTTTTTCTCCCAATTGGATTACTCGTTGCCAATCAGATTAAGATAATTGAGTATTATAAAAAAAGACCTTAAGTTCATTGGCAGATATTTATTTACTATGGTCTCTATCTAACTTGTTAAAGAAACTCGTTAGATTTTCTTCACTGAAAAGAGCTGTTTTATTGCATGAGGCGATTAAAAATTCATTGAATTCTATAAACTAATTTTTATTGACATCTAATTATGAGAAGATTCTTTCTACTTCTTTTCTTGCTAAATTCTCATCACCTGAACTTTCAAAGTATTATTAATACAACTCAGTTTTAGATATTTTACCATCATTATTGAGATCAATTTTGTAGAAGGTTTAGGCAATTTTATCTCTTTCTTCCTTTGACATCAAATATTCTATCATTAAACTCAACAATATCAATCTCAATTCGTTTTTACTTTCAAATTCTTTTACCCTTAATAATGCACTAGTTATTTTCATTGATGATTTTCTTATAGTCTTAAAAAACTTATATTTTAAACATTCCTTAGCACTAGGTCTCATATTGTGATCAGGATTGATCATATCACTGATTAACTTAAATGCTTCATCACTTATAGAATTTACATCTATCTCTTAATTGATATTATTTCTTTTAATATTTTATATAGTTAATTATCGAGTGGAATCTTAAAAGGGATGGATTCCATACATCAACTCAAACAATATAATGCCAGCTGACCAAATATCTGCAGATTTACTATATTAATAATTCTCAGCGAAAGTCTCAGGAGCTCTATAACTAAAATTAGTATTGAAATCCTAGAAGATATAGAATAGATCGTCTAATCCAATTAGTTTAATTAAAAGATTAGATTTTTATGCCACTAGTACTCCATTCAATGAAACATTCTTATGTATGATGTCCTATTAATGTAAATAATTGATTGCTGATAACACCTACTAAAAAACAAATGCCACATGTATTTTCTCTTAGCTATGCATTTCTGTTTTTAATCTTTGCGACAAATCTCCACCGTCTATATATTCTTCAACTAAGTAGATGTGTTTTTCATCATGATAAAAATCGAATAATTTTATAATATTAGGATGATCCTAAAATTTTTAATGAAACTTACTATTTTTTTAAGTTATTGCAAATATTCGATGTATTCAGCAATTTGATTACTTGTTAACACATTTCTAGCAATCTTTGCTATTCTCTTAAGACCAGTAACTTTGTGCTCAACAACAAATATTGTTCCTTAAAATCCATTTATTAAGACTTTTTCTTCAGTAATAAAATAATCTTGTTAGAATTTCTTATTTCTGTAGATTTATTGATGCTCTGCTTAAAAAAGTTCTACTACTTTGTTTTTATCTAAAGATTTCGGTTATTTGCTTTTTCTTTCCTATGGTTTTGTCTCTACAGCTATGAGTTTCTTATTTTAAAGATCAGTTGACCCATCTAGTAAACTAGGACGGTTATCCCTAGAAGTCTTACGTTACTTTTTAGAAGCTTAACAACCCATTGGTTTCTCTAATTATTTTTAAAGTATTTAAATTACTAAACAATTAAGTCATAGATAGTAAAATTTATGAATTGTAAATGATAATTATAATTTAAATTATTAATAAAATAACATATGCCTGATCACTTCTTTATATATTACGTCTAAGAATTAATTTAAAAGATTATTACCTAATTTATTGTTTAAGGTTTTTTATCTTATTCAAACTTCAGTAACTCAGATTTAATGATTTCATTCTTTTTTCTAATTAGGATATTTTTTTGGTGTTCCATCTTTTGCTTTTGATCATGCATAGCCTCATTGGGTATTATAGCACTCTCCTCTATTAGTTCCGAACTCACCCTCTCGATTACTGGAGGATTGTATGAAAAATCCTTTGCTTATTAGATTTAATGAAAATCATTTTGAAAGTCCTATTGATGAACTATATGACTGCTTTAAGGCTCTTAATTAAAATGATTCTGATTCTAATTGAACTTCTCCTCTTGTCTTTAAGTATAACTTGTAAATGATGGATATTTAACATTCTTGATAGACTTGAAGATTTCGGATTACTTGTATTGGGGTTATGATTTAAGTTCTGATTCTCTTTTTTAAACGATTTCCAATTTCTTTTACAACTCACTTTAATTATTTCATAAATACAGTTACTTGAATTCTTGCAAGCTTTGTTCTAGAATTTTATTGAGGAAATCGTCATTTTATAATTCCATAAGACGCTTCTATTCTTCCTCTGCTTTTTTTGATAAATCAATAGCCAATTCTAATTCTGCCTTTTCTTTTTCTATTTGCAATCGTTTTAATTCAAATTGCTAATCAAATTCTGCTGCTGGCTATCTTAAGTAATATTATATTTATGTATTACTAAATATTCAAATGTTGTTATTATTATAATAAAATCCTATCCTATTTTTCGAGTTCCTCCAATGCTTCTAACTCTAATTCTTTATTTCTAGTTATCATTTATTTTCTGAAAATCTTGTAATCATTAATTGCTATTATCTGCTAGAAGATATTCTTATGTTGAGGATGTGCCAATCCTATTAGGATTTGTTTGGTCAATTGCTAATTGGTTAATCCATATTCATTCAACATATTATCAAATTAAGAGGATATCAATTCCTTAAATTGTTGGAATTTCTATTCTTATTCTAGCGTGTATTGTTCTTCATCATCAAATATAATGCAATTCTCATCTACGAATTCCATAATCGCAATTTTCCAGATTGGGGATGTAAGATGTTCATAAACTAAATCATATATCCAGATCTACATATAAATTTAAATTACCTCTTCTTCATTCTGCTTATTATTTACGCCTTTGTTGTTATTGCTAAAAAAATAGGTTAAAAACCCCATGAAAGTAAAAAATAAATTAAATATAATTATTTGAGATTAACATTATTTTTATTAAAAATATATAAATTGATACTAAAATTAAGTTTAGAAGCCTTCCATATAATTGTCTTAAAGTTTCTATTTGAATTAGTCTAATTTTTAACTTAGATTCAAACTCTTACTAAATTATAATAAATATCTTCATTCAAAATTATACTTATTTTCGCATATTATGTCTAAGTTACATTTCAATAAGAATACTTTGGTGAAATATAATGTCTTGTAAACTATGAATTGAATTTCAATACTAAGATGTAGGTATTTTGTTAAAATATAATTAAATTTTTGATATAATTAATATTATGTTATTATGCTACTCATAAACCTAGAGATGTTTCTAAATTTTTGATGCACTTTAGACTGCTGAAATCCTCAGATGATCCGTCTTCTTTGACTGCAAAGAAACATCTGGTTTCAGCATGATCTGGATGCTATCCAACAGTGAAGTGTTTCAATCCATTAAGTTTTTAGTCCTTCTTATCATGGTATTACAATAAGGACACAAGCATTGAATGATATGGTTCTTTCAATGGAGTATTATTTTCAGATCTAGCTAGGATGGTTTTGAAAATGTTCTTCAATTAAGAAATATCTCTATACTAAATAAATTAATAAATGAATTACTTTTTGATTATGGAATACAATATCCTTTTTTTACTTTCTTTATTCGTATTTCTTATTGCCTCCCTTGCCAGCACCACCATGAGCAAATGTTTCTTTGGCTCTTTTGATAATAGTCTCATAATGCTTTCCATGATGTGCCCAGAATTATGTTAAATCATCTCCATTTGTTACATGAATCTCCAATTAGTGCTCTCCTATCTTGATACCCTCTGAAGTTAAACGAACTATGTTTTCTTCTGGTGTTCTAGGTTTAGATAGAGCAAAGTTGCCTTCAGTCTTACCATATCTGACATATGGAGAACTGATATTATGTTATTTCATTAGAGCCTCTGTGATTTGAGTCCAATTGACTGCGATACCTGCTGGGGCTTTGACTGTAAAAATTAGTGGTTCAAAATTATGATAGGGATTGTCAATGACTTCTTCTTAAGGTTTTTCTTCCTATTATTATTGTGCAGCCACTGCCTCACCGCTGTTAGTCTTTACTTTTTTATTGGTTTGAGTAATATTTAATTCTGGTAAAGGCTTATTGTTTGATCTTCTAACACCTAATATGTTTTGGATAAAAGAATACTTGTTTGATCTGGACCTAATTCAACTTCAGTTGATGTTTTGATTGCTTCAACAAGTTATTCTTGTGTAACTTTCATTTACTTAACCTTATTGCACTTAAGAATAAATTAAAGTTAGAGATAGCCATCTTGGCTTTGACTGATCTATTTGTGGAAGAATTCATCTTGGGATAAGTTTTTATCTGACAAATAATACTCGACTTGTCTCTTAATTTCCTCGACACTCATAATTCTTTCTCTTTTTTATGCAATTTAATTAATTAATTTTTTTGCATTATACACATTTGAATGATGAAAAAAGAATTATATGATTATTTAAATTTAGAAATATTATGTTAATTCAATCACTTTAAAAACTGACCACCAAATCAAGTTTAATTATAGAATTAAAGAATTAAATAAAATAGAAATCTCATTCAAACTATTTAAATTTACGTTCCTCAATTATATAAAACTGATTTTTTTCTCAAATTTCTTTACTATTCTGAAGCAATAAAGCTCAAATCGTATCTAATTAATGTTATTTTTTAAAGAATAAAGATTTTGAGCTCAATGATGGATACCTCAATGTTCTATTTGAATTCATTGAAGAGGAGCAGTGAAATATTTAACTAATTATAATTATAAATATGTTAAAAATATTTAGAAACCTTTCACTAATATCAAAGGATGAATTTGACTATTCTCTTTACTAATGTACCTCAAGTGAAAATGGGGATGTTCCAAAACCAAAATACATGAAAGTACTTTTGATTCTTATCTAGCCTATCATCGAATGCTTAAAAGGTTAAGATCAAAAGATTTTACCTTTAGATGCATTTAATAAATTCTACGATATCTTATGCCAAATCCAATACAACAAATGGATAAGTGCCTTGAAAATTGGCTATGTCTTGCATTACTGCTTAGAAGTATATTCAATTTTTTATGTATATTATCAAAGAAATAATGTAACATCTTTGTTGATGCTGTCTGCAACAATCATCTCTATGATAAAATCAAAAATAAGTAATAAAAGAAGCCGGAAGATCCGATTGCATAGTTGCACATCAATATCGTTTAAAACCTCTATTCATACCTTTAAATCAGATATGAGAATTATCTGTTTTTCCTAAATGCTCTTTCTGATTTTGAAGAAAAAGAAGAATATCAAAAAACCTTTATCATCCACAAAATCGTGTCTACCATTCAGGTCTTAGTCAAAATCTACAAAGATTTAGATATTTCTTTAACAAAATTTCAAAACATAGATGTTACTAAATATGTCTGTGTACAACTCCTAAATGATCTTTATTTCTTCTATCCTAAAGTGCAAGTTTACTTACAATCTCACATCAATCAAATGCTGTAAATGGAAAGCGAACATTCAATGAAATTATATCAAGTCTATACTGAAACTCTTAGATTGGGAAGAAGTGTAACACAAATGTTAAAATTGTGTAATGAAGTTACTGCAATCCAAATCTTCCCCCAACTTACATTGTTTACTGTTGAATAAAATATTAATCGTCAAATTGAGTTACACTTTAAAGAATAGAAAAGGCAACCCAGCCCGATTAAATTTGATATAATTAAATTTGATGATGAAAATCTCTTTGAATAATGCAAAGACGACCAAATCCCTACTCCTAAAGTTCTTCAACAATTCTAAAAAATGGTAACCTAACTAACAGAATTCCAGGAACCTGAGCCAGATTAAATTGAATTTCGAATCTCTCAAAAACCAAAAACTGAAAGATAATTACAACAATTCAAAGTCAAAAAATCAGAATCTAATGAACAATCTATGGTACAATCTATCATTTCAACCTCAGATAATGGTTCTAGCATAAGGAACATTTAATTCAGCCATCAAAATAGCTTTAGAAATGAATTTTTCACTCAATCTGAAAGTCCATTAAATTTCATTGATTTTTCTCATTAGTAATATCATCAATCAAAAAAGAAACAATGATCAATAAATTTTTGGTTATTTTTATGAAATTATTAAAAATATTACATCATCCTTATCCTCATAGTTTGGCATGAATTAGAACTTTTCTTGGTCAATTTCTGACATTAGAAAAGAAAATGAAGTGCTTTTACAATTACTAATAGAAAATCTTAAACACTATTTTCTTGTATCTTATCAAGTAAGACAAGAAATGAGAATTTAAAGAACAAAATCATCAATTGGGAAACAAAACGTGATCATTATAGATAGAATGAATGATAAAAAATAAGTGCACATTTATTTATTATATTTATTATTTAATTTATATTACCGTTAACTTAAATGAACTAATTTGCCAATTATTTAGAATATTACACTCAAAGAGACCTCCCATTCAGTTAGAGATCTCCGAAGGTCAAAGATGCAAAGAAGGAATGGAATTTCAGTCCTTAATTTAGTCCTCATCGATCTAGATACAACATAAATGACACATAATTAGATAATGAACCTTAAATCTCAAGGCTAGCTATGAATAGCAAGATAAAACAGAGAAACAAAATAGAGGATAAGGAAAATTTAATAAATCGATAAAATGTTGTGTTAAACTAGTAGATCAAAAAGTGTTAAAAAATAATGAGTCCTCGAAAAGAAAAGAAGAATTCAATAGATACTTCGTATTTATTACCAATAGATCAAATCTTGACTATTAGTATATAGTCATCTACAGATGAGAATATTGTGTAGATTGATTCTGTGAAAAAATAATCAGATAATACAATAAACAATTACTAAGTTCAAGAATTCGATAATGATTCTTATTTCAATGAAAGTATGCGTAAATCGTTTAAAAAGATCAAAATTTAAGATGATTATTCAAGAGTAAGTTTTATAATTATGAATTTCCAAGGATTACAATAAATAATTAAGGCTAGAGGATGATTTCGAATAAATTAATAGTTTTAGATAACATATCCAAACGCCAAGATAATAATAGATGAAGAACATCAGTTTTGTAATGTATAAGAAACAAGTGGAGGGAAGATTTTGAATGTATTGTAGTTAAATTATTAAATTCTTTGATTCATTCACTATAGTATTCATTTTGAATTCTCTTCTCCTTTCTAGTCTTCAAATCCTAGATTCTTAACACAAGATATTTCATATCAATTAGACTTTTTGAATGGGTTTTATCTAAGTCTTTTAATTTATCTAGAATATCCTTGATTACTAGTTTTCTATATTTTAGAACATTTTCAACTGATTTGGAATATTGATCTAGTAAAGAATCATACAAATTCATTTTGTCTTAAGCTCCACAATTAATAAGTTCATCAAGTCTTTATTGGTATTCATTAGTTTATTACAATCGAATTTATAATTCCTGAAAATTAGTTCGAAATTTTATATACCTTATAGTTTTTAGCAAAATTGACAAGGAACAGAGATGGGGCAAACTGATTTTTGAATTTCTCTTTGTGTGTTTTGGATGGTTCGATAGTTTCAAGCATGCTTTAGACTTCTGGTTTTGTGAATAATTGTTTTTCATCCCATTATTTTATTAAGTCCTTGACTTACGATTTTAATTCTTGGGTCCAATAGTAATCTTAGAGTAAACCAAAGGCTTTGATCATTTATTTTTTTAATGCATCACTCATTGAAGTGTCTGAAAAATATGATGAACACTTTACATGATCCTTGGAATCTGATGACGGATTCCACAACTCTTTGAGCCATATAGAGTAGGGATACGATAACTTTATCTCCGTCTACATTTCCTTTAGCAAAGTGAAAATGGTTGCACCACTCTTCGCAAAGAGATTATTAAGAGTTTTGATCATTGCTATGTCTAATGTAGAAGCGGGCTGCTTCATCAATGTGAGATTATGACAAATGGATATTATTCAGAAGTTAACTGAGAGAGACTATGTTGATGGTATTGATCATTTTGAAGTGGGATAATTTAATAATAATAAGAAATTGAAGAGATATGGGGGGGGTTAGATTAAACATATATATTTTATTGATATAAATAAATAACAGATAAATTTTATTAACAAATTTACTTGTTTTTCAATGAATGATTAAACACCCATTAAGGAAGTCGATCTCAACAAATAGTCATGGACCAGTCCAAAAGATAAGAGTGATCGTGTATAGATTTAATTTTTAATTGTAGTTTATTCCTCGTAATGTGTAATCGAATCTCTATCAGTTATTCATGAGTGAAGAGAATAGTTAAGGCACACTTTACAACAATTTGCTTCAGTCTTCCATTCTAGGAAAATCACCTGCAGTTAATTAAAAGCTTTTCAATTATAAAACTGAAAACAAACAAAACGAAATGAATAAAATAATTAATAATGGATTAAAGTATTCAGCAACTCCAACCAAGGTTGAACCTGAAAAACCACCAAGGAATATCAACAAACGTCCTTATAAAATCTTGGAGGCTGAGAATCTGTAGGATGACTTTTATCTAAACCTATTGGATTGGTCTCCTTTTAATGCTTTGGCAGTGGGACTAGAGAATTCTGTATTGATTTGGTCAGGTCATACTTCCAAGGTATCTCGCTTATGCACTCTTGAAGATCCAGATATGGTTTGTAGTGTGGCTTGGTCATAACGTAATCAACATCTTTCAGTAGGAAATAGCATGGGAGAGGTTGAAGTCTGGGATGTTGTTAAATAGAAAGTCATCAGAAAGTGGAATGGACATCAAGGAAGGATTGGGTCATTGGCATGGAACAATTATTTATTGGCCACAGGAAGCAGAGATCGTAATATTTTGGTTAGAGATGTCAGAAGTCCAAATGAATCAATTCAAAAATATGTTGGGCATAAGTAAGAAATCTGTGGTTTGAAGTGGTCATTTGATGAACAACTATTGGCATCTGGTGGCAATGACAATAAATTATTTATTTGGTCATTAAAGAATCAAGGTGAATTCACTCATTTCTCGTAACACTAAGCAGCAGTCAAAGCTATAGGATGGTCACCTCATCAGCACAATATAGTGGCTTCAGGAGGAGGTACTGCTGACAGATGCATTAGATTCTTTAATACTTAAACCTTAGAACAAGTCGATTGTATTGACACTGGATCGTAAGTGTGTAATTTAATGTTCTCTAAGAATTCTAATGAATTAGTTTCAACGCACGGATATTCTTTAAATTAAATAATTGTTTGGAATTATAATAATATGTCTAAAGTAGCTACTCTGACAGGCCACACCTAAAGAGTTCTCTATTTGAGCGGTTCCCCATGTGGTTAAAGCATAGTAACAGGAGCAGGTGATGAGACTCTTCGATTTTGGAATGTATTTCCTTAATCTGCTTCTAAAAACGATCGTGGAATCACTAGGGCAGAGACAATCGATTTACGTTGATAATACTATTCCTATATTTACTTTTTTAAGTTATTAAATCTTTATATTATTATAATGTCCGTCAAAGTGGCAGTCAGAGTAAGGCCTTATAATGCTCGTGAACTTGAGCTGAATTGCTAATTGTGTGTGGCTATGAATGGTCCAACCACAATATTATTAGGTATAGAATTTATATAAACCTCAAGATATCGAGGATCCCAAGAAAAATAGAGATTTTGCTTTTGATTATTCTTTCTGGTCTCATGATTCCTTTGAGAATGATGAAAACGGATACAGCAGAGCTATTCCAGGAACTAAGTACGCCGACTAACAAATGGTGTTTGACACAGTTGGTTAAGAAATTTTAAATAATGCTTGGTAAGGTTATCATTGTTGTCTATTCGCATATGGTTAAACAGGAGTAAGAATCATTTAATAATTAAGGCTGGTAAATCCTATTCGATGGTTGGTTATGGGGCAAATAAAGGTATCGTGCCTATTTCATGCGAAGAGATCTTTAAGCGTATTAAAAAAAATCCTGATTCTCAATTAAGTATTCTGATTTGATTACCTAATCAATAGCTTATGAGGTGCAAGTCAGTATGCTTGAAATTTACAATGAGAAAGTCCAGGATCTACTTGTACCAGTTCCCAAAAGACCAACAGGAGGTCTGAAAGTTCGAGAACATAAAGTTTATGGAGTGTATGTAGAAGGACTTACAAAATACCCTGTTGATTCCTACGAAGCCATTGAAGCTAAAATGGATGAGGGAAGCAAGCACAGAACTGTTGCTGCAACTTAAATGAATGCCTCGTACATTATTCCATATTATCCAATAGATCTTCGAGAGCACACACCATCATATAGATTGAGTTTAAGGAAATTAAGAATGTGGATGGGAGAAAATCAGAGAAGCTATCCGTTATAAATTTGGTTGATCTTGCAGGTTCCGAAAAAGTAGGGAAAACAGGAGCTTAGGGAGATCGTTTAAAAGAAGGTAAGCTTTGGTTATAATGGTTTATATAGCTGGTAATATTAACAAATCATTATCTGTTCTGGGATAAGTTATTGCAGCTTTGGCAGACAAGGCTATGGGCAAAGGGAAGAATGCAGTTGTTCCATATAGAGATTCACAATTAACCAGAATCTTGCAAAATGCCTTGGGAGGTAACTCAAAGACTCTGATGATTTGTGCTGTGAGTCCTGCCACTGACAACTACGAAGAGACCTTGAGTACTTTGAGATACGCAGATCAAGCCAAAAAGATTAAGAATTGTGCAGTTGTCAATGAAAGTGATGTCGATAAGAAGTTAAGAGAATAACAAGAAGAAATACATTCACTAAAATAACAGTTGATGATGTTACAAACACAATTAAAAGGAGGAGTTATTAATCCTGAGATGTTGAAATAATTATCTTAAATCCAAGATGATATTGAAACCAACGAGACTATTATGCAAGAGAATTAGGAATCATTCGAGTCCAAATTGTAAAAGTAAAAATAGAAGGATGAGGAAGAAGATGACGAGGATATATAGAATGAAGGAATCAAAGAGCATCCTCATTTATTAAACTTGAATGAAGATCCATTACTGAATAGAAAGATATTGAAATCGTTAAATTAAGAGGAAACCCACGTTGGAAGACCCAATGGAAATCCAACTCCTTAGATTGTTGTAAATGCTATGTGTGTACAACCTAATCATGCAATTATTACGAATAAAGAAGGGGTGATAGAAATAAGTCCATTCACTAAAGAATGTGGCGATTTCATTTTTGTTAATGGTTCTCCTATCACAGGTCCCACTTTGCTTAATCATAATGACAGACTTATTTTCGGAACTACAACAACATTTTTGGTTCAAATTCCAGGATCTGAATAAGTTGAATAGGGACCTGAAATTGATTGGGAATTAGCATAGTAGGAAATGCAAAAGAAGGAGGAAGTAAAGAG
This sequence comes from Paramecium tetraurelia, assembly GCF_000165425.1. NCBI lineage: Eukaryota > Ciliophora > Oligohymenophorea > Peniculida > Parameciidae > Paramecium > Paramecium tetraurelia. Next base: position 103,977 of record NW_001799544.1, on the reverse strand, counting down.
ATAGGAACAATAGAAATTAGCAGAGAAGCAAGTGCATGAGGAAATGCAAAGAAAGAAATAGGAATTAGAAGAACAAAGAAAGGAGGAATAAAGATTGTATGAGGAGTAAATGAAGAAGTAATAGGAAGATTTTGATATTAAGATGAAGGCTTTGGAAGAACAAAACAAGGATATGTTGAATAGAGCTTTGATGGCTGAAGAAGAAAGGAAATTAATCGAGGAGAGGAAGAAATTAGAAGAAGAAACATTACAAAAATAATTATAAAGAGAAAAGGCTAGGAAGTAATATGAGGATGAAGAAACTATGAAAAAATACAGAATTAAGGAAAAGAATTTCATTGAAAATAAATTACAAAAGTATCTGCCTAAAGTACTTGAAGTCAATTTGATTGCCAAGGAACTTAAACGTAATGTTACATTAGAAGCAAGATTGAAATATGTTTATGCAGATGACTAGGAATATTCTTAATTTACTGAAGAAAATGCTCAGAAAGGATAAATATAAATATAGGTTAACAACAAAGAGGAAGGATAAATATACTATTGGGATCTACATAAGTTTTCAAATAGATATTATATAATAAAAGATTTATTGGAGAGATATTTTGAATCAAACTAATTATTATAATTGCCTAAAGATTAAGATCCTTTTTGGGATCCACCTGAAGCAAGAGTAATTGGTTCTGGTTTCCTTAAATTATAAGCTTTAGCTTATTTAATGGACAATCCTTGCGATTTGACCCTTGTAGGAGAACACTTCTAATGCGGAACTCTTAAAGTTAATTTAATTCCAACAGATGAAACTGGATAAAGAAATTTATCAGAAGATATTGAAGATGGAATTGAACCACCAGTGGAAGATCCCTCAGAATTGGTTGGCAGAAGATTTGATTTCAGAGTTTCAATCGAAAGTGCACGATTACCTGAGAATCTATGCAAAGATACATATGTTGAATATTCAATCTAAGTTGAGGAGAAAAAGAAAGAATCATTTAAAACAAAAACAGTATGAATTTATTCTTATTCGTTTAAGTTGGCTGGTGCTCATCCTAATCCAATTTATAATTATGATTAGTAGCATACATTTGATTAACTATCGGAGACTTAGTTGAACTATTTGATTAATGGAACAGTAATAATTTATTTTTCTATTTCAGATATGCTTCAAAGTCTATGGATATGATGAAAATAAAAATAAAGATGCGAAAAAAAGGGAAATACCAGTTGAGAATCTTATTCCTTAGTAATAGACTACCTAATAACAGCAATAGATATAATAATAATCACCTCAACCGACTTAATAGATAGATTAAGCTAAAAAGCAGGAAGAACACATTGACATTTTGACCAAAACAATTAATTAGACCAAAAACATCTAATAATAACAGGTTTCATAACAACAACCTATTAAATAACCAACATAAACTACCTAAGTTAAACCACCAATTGAAAGTAAATTAATTATCTAAATTTTTAAATAGAATTCGCTCAAAATTAACCTGTAACACAGCCTATTAGCAGATAATCCATTAAAGAATTTGAAGATCATACTTCAGAACAATAACAAATGAAGGCTAAATTACAATAGTAACAAATGAATGCTCAAAAACCAAGAAGTTCATCCCAAGATAGAACACCTGCAATGATGTCAAAAGGAAAACCTGATCCAAAGAAAGGAACTAAAAAAGACGATGGATGCAATATATTCTGATAAATACATAAATTCAATATTATCAGTAACCTTCATAATTATTATTATGAAATATTCCATTAGTTTGATCTCTATACATATAATCATTTCCTATTCCTTTATATTTCCATTCTTCATAAATAACAATTATGCAGCTGATTTCTCGATTGTCCATAAATTTCCCCATACACAATTTTCAACATTAACTTCCTTATCTCTATGAATAGAATTTTAGACTTTATTAATTGGCATTTTCCAATCTAATTGATATATCTATTATATATATTTTACATTTTTTGATTAACTTTTAGTTAATTTTACATACAATAGAATATGAAAAAAAATAAATAAATTATTAAATATTATTTATATATGTAATTTTAACTGTTCAACTACTTTGCAGCATTTAATCCAATATCTTACTTCAAAATCCTTCTCTTTCTTGTGGGGTGCCTTTGATCTTAGAATAAATTTGTTTTTAATCATATTCATAATCTTTAATTAGATTTTTTAACTCTACTAAGAAACTGCTATATTTTGCATCCTTTATTTATTTTCCTGGACTGATATTTTTGGCATAAAAATCTAAACAGTGATAGAAATAGATTTGATGAATATCCATGATCTTTAAGATGTCCCATAAGATAGGTCCTTAGCTCCCCTTATGATAATTCATATTATTACTAAAACTAATGCTGTGTAAAATGTCAATTTTCTTGTGTCATCTACGTATACATTTGTTGGCATTCTTTCTTTTTGTATTGTGTTAACAAAATAGGCAATGTCATCAGCAGTATCAATGTTAAAAACAACTTCTGGAATACAGGTTTTAACCAAATAACAATTCTTATCTTCTAACATTTCAATTTTGTATTATATTGTAAATTTCTTGACTTCTTTATCTGTCAATACTCCTGATTAAGTTATTGCCGTGTATATGAGATTTTGTGTGTTAATCCAAGAAGACCACTTTATTTCGAAAACATCAGAGTTGCTCAAATCTTAAGTTGGTGGATTTGCTGCAGATCTGCTTTGCTAATCTACAGGTTTACTTTACTATTCTTGAATTTATTAATTTGGTGCACTTTTAGATTATGAATTTTAATTTGATTATTAAATCTATTCCTATGATTTTTAATTGGTTATAATTTCTAATTCATGCTTAGTACCAATTTTTTTCCAATTTCTCCTAATCGCAATCTAAATTCCGTTTTCTTTATTGGCTAAAGATCTTAAAAATGGTGTATAGATATCTTAACTAATTCCTTAAATTGGTTTGATGCATTTTAATTCTTAAAAGAAACTCAAAGTATTTTGAGTTAACTTGTTCCTTGTAGAATCTTGAATTGATTGCTCTATTCGCATATTATTACCAGATAAATTATTTTAATTATCATCAGGTGAGTTAATTTAAAAATCAGATTGTGATTCATCAAAGAGTGGTTAATTTTTTCGTGGTATTAACTAAATTTCACTATCCAGATATTTCACTATGACGGTTCTTAAAATTTCATTTTAGTATAACTAATACAAGAACTAGGTTTGCTTCAAACCATACCTAATCATTTTTTTCTTAACTAAATCTTCAGAATAGATATGATCTACTCCAAAACATGATTCATTAAGTAAAATTGGGTTGATTGCTTCTAAGGATTCATTGAATATATATTTTTCCTTAATTTTCTTATATAGGTTAATATCCTCATCCTGCTATTTGATTAAATCAAAAAACCAATTAAGGAAGCGCATCAGAAAGATAAATGTCTATAGAACTTAAAAAAATATATTTACTAAGTTTTAATATTCCTTGTTTCTAAATTCATCAAAAATTTTTAGTTATGTTTATTATTTATCAGCAAAGAATTAAGCAATGTGAGTGAAACTAGGTATATATAAATAAAAATCAGTCTCAGCTTCTTTGTAAAGTAGATTTTCAGTTTATGGATCCACAAACAACCTTATGTTAATTTATCTAATACCCAAAATTAGCGCACCAATGGAATGTTTCAATTAAAGATTAAAAGACTGATTTGATTCCAAGAACATCTATTTTGCTTTTATCTGGAGATTTCTCTTGACTCTTCTCTCCTGTGGGCAGAAAACGAGCAAATTATTATTGACCATAAATAACTTACAATTTGTTGCCATATGGTCCATCATAATAAAATTTAACAAACAACTCATTTCCGCTCATTTCAACACTACTAATTTTTGCTACTCTGAAATGATAACCAATAGGTAATCTTATCAATTAAAACTCTATTTTACTTCAAACTAACTACATTTTGAATCTTTTGATAAGCTTGAAAAAATTCGTCTAACCTAAATAAGGAATTTTCTCTTATTGGGTTGAACCTGAAGGCTTTCTAAGCTTCAACATATTCATAGCTGTGATTTTTCATATAATCGAGTAATAGAAATAGATATACAAAAATAATAATAATTCATTTATTCATCTATTAATCGTTTAATTCTAGATGTTATTATCTTCTTAATTCTTTTTCCACCCAATAAGGACAGTCAGGAATTGAAACATCTAATATATATTTAATTAATAATAATATGTGTTCTACTGCAGCCAAAAAAAACGCACTATACAAGGCATCCTAATTTCCAATGATACCTTTAAATTGTTCTTTATTTACAGTCCCAATAACAATGCAATTCATGAAAGTAGAGGAATAATTCATTATTTCAAATATATATAACCAAATACCAATTGAATCAGCAGCCTAAGCTCTCTCCCTTTTTAAAATGTGTTAGTAATTATATATTGATGATCTTAAATTGATATAACAATTTATCATGAAAAATATGGGAGCCGCTGGGAATGTTGGAGCAAACATTGTTGTGTATCCAAATTATATAGCAATATTAGTGTATTCATCATATAAGACTTTTTACGGGCCTTTTATCCTACTCATTTCTAACTCTTACAAGAACAATAGTTATTAATCATGGTTTAACTTCTCTGTTGAGAATACTTAGTTACAGATTTTTGGTATATTCTTTTTTTCCTATATTTTTCTTGAGAATATTAATTTGAACTAAGAAAATAATTTTGTAAATGATCGCTTTTCTAATTTAAATATTGCAAAGGGTAATAAATTACTTTTTACATTTGAAATTACCCCTCTTGTTATGATTATACTTGCAACTGATACACTTAATGAGTTTGCATCGCTTTCAAATATAGCCACATAAACAACTGAAACATAAGATATAAGAAATTCAAACAGGAAAACTTTTAAAATGTAAGAATATTCCTATTCTGTTTCATACATATGGTTTTCCCAAGTCACCAATGATTTACATAGTCTCTTATATAAATCACAAAACACAGTCATAGAAACTCCATTCAAAGAATTAATAACTATTGTCATGAAAGGATCATTCGTGTTTTCTTTTAGCCAAATATTAAAAGCATAGAAACTCAATACGATTATTGCAATCCCTATTAAAATTACAGGCCCCTCCGCTATTAATCTTCTTTTAAAAGTAGTGAAATAATCATAGATTTAAATTTTATTGGTTGCTTAATCAATAATATATTATCCTGTATACATAACTCTTTGTGGTTGAGTCTGTTTGAATTTATGCATGTCCCAACAAAATTTCAACTCTGATTCCCTATTCTTCCACTTTTCCATGAATAGCGTTTACCATAGTGTCATCAACAACGCATAGAATGGCACGATGGATGAACTTATATACTTTTAATTTTTACTTTACTTATTCAATAATTATTATATAAATTCCCAAAGCTGCTCCCAAAAGAGAAGGAATCATCAACCAACCTATTATTTGAACATTCAGTGCTATGTACCATGCAATGACTGGACCAAAATATGATGATATTGCATGCAATGGCCTTAGAGCTATTTATTATGTTTCATATCTTAAAGAATCGCGAATGCAATTGTTTTGCTGTTCATTCCAAAATTGAGTAATTCTTTCACATTTTTTTTTATCTTCTAATGGGAAATGAGATATAATTAATTATTCCAATACGAATTTTTCAACATCAAATTCATCGTTCAAAGTTTTTAAGATCAGCATTTAAACTTGTAAATCCTTAGGAAATTCAAAAAACCTGCTCTTCTCATATTTGAATTAACATATACACTAATTAAATCTTGATAGAATTTACTTTGGTTTGAAAATTATAACAAGATATCTAATAGAGATCCGCCAATCTGTAAATTGAATCTGGAGGTAATTTCAATACATAGTAGTGGTATAATGGTCGAACTCTTTTATTATGCACATTTTCTTTATACAATTCCAATTCATCCAGATTAGGAGCATGAAAAATCAAAAATTCAAAATTCCACCCCCTTTCTTTAAAGGTTTATCCAATATTTTGTAATTACAAAAACACTATATCCTATCCCACACTTGAGGTTCCTTTTGTCTAAATTACATATTAATATCCTAGTTCTGCCAAGCTTTTTATTTCTTACTTAACTTAGATATTTTCTTCGTAGAATTCCATAAATTTTGAATTATAGGTTAATTCAAATGGTTTTAAGCACCTACTATTAACAGCATCCACTGATATTCCATGAGATATTAATGTTTTCATGCAATGATATTTTTCTTATTCAATAGCTAAATGAAGAGCATTAGATGGATTTTAATCAGTGAGAATGTTGATGCATTCTTTCTTATACTAATAGCTTAAAATTTATTACTTTATAAAATTTCACATTTTTGAGTTTCTTTTTAGCTTTACTGTTTGCACCTTCTGAACTATCATAATATTCGTAGTCATTTTCAAGAATCGTTTTTATCATTTTGGGTTTTCCTTTGTATGCTGCAATGTGTAAACAGTTGAATCCTTAATAAATATTGAGAAAAGGATTGCATTTTCTTTTGAGAAAATAAATAAAGAATTCTTGTATCCCTTATCTGGATGACCAATATTAAAGTCGACATTCATATTTTTAATGAATAGTCAAATCGGCTTTGCTATTGAATATCAAATATTTTTCCTTTGTTCCATTTTCTAAGTCATCATCGTTATTAAATATTATTGTAGTTTTTTATTTTTTACCCTTGTGATGTTATCGTTTTGGTTAAGGTAACTCAAAATTTGGTTCTATTAATGTCAATTGATTATTATTTGAAGTGTATTGTTGAACATGAAGTAAGTCATCTTAATTTGCTTCTGTGAATATTTTACTATTATTAGTATTCCTAGAGTTAAATACTCTTATTTCAGGTATCTTTTCTTCCTCTGGTTCCTTCATTTCATTATGTGAGTCATCAAATAATGGAATGTCAGCAATCTCTTCTAAAAACTTCTATTAAATTCTTTAGCATCCTGTTTTTGGTTAGGATTTTACGACATATTAATTATTAGGCGTTTTTTAAAGGCTTTTGAAATTTGTATTTTTAGATATCTATGAAATTGAAGCATAACTTCGATTAATATTTGAGATATTTAAACAAGGTATTTCATATCTAGATGGTTCTGATTCAGGAGATGATTCCTCCTCATCATCTTTATTCACTTATATGAATGGAATTTAAGATGTGATTGTCGTCTGTCCTTTACGCTATTTTCTTTTTTTTTATTTCCTCTTCAATTCTTCTTTTGAAGTCACCTATGCATAGTTAATTACAACATTTTAGAAGATATCCCAAACGTCTTTCCTAAATAATACATTAATTTATCATACTTATATTACTCTGGCTTATTGTCTAAAAACAAATAATCAATGGGAAAATTTCCTTATTACTCTGTTTCCAATTACAAATTGAAATTTTCTGCGATCAAAAAATCCACTAATTCTTTATTGCCATAGTAACAAGCCCAATGCAATGAATTTGGCTTGTAACAACATTAACAAGGTATTTACGCGCCATTTTCGACCAGCAACCTTATTGTTTTCTCTTAATTTTCCGAATTGTATTCTCCAGAATATCTAAGGAATAAACTTGATCGCATACCCTTTGATACTAGCTAGTTCCAGTGGAGTATATAAATGTAAATCACCCTTATTCAAATCAATAAGATCTTTATATTCTTTACACCACCATTTCAGCAATTTAAATTAACCTAAATAGGCTGCCCAATGAACCACACTTCTATTCTAATCATCAACCATTTTAAAAAATCCCTACAATTTTTAATGCACAAACTTCAGTTAGTCTTCAAAATGTTTCTTCAAAGTATTAATATCTCCATCCTTAACCCATTCTAATAACTGGGTTTAAGTAATTTACATTTTTTTTAAATATTAGAATAAAAATTATAATTAATTCAATTCTGAAATCTATAATTTGTATCGATTACTAAATTATGAAATCGATATTATTAAACTCTTATCAAATTATAGAAATTAACTCAAACTAATGATATTATGATATTATTTTACAATTGAAATGAATACTGTAATTAAAACTACTTTAACCTAGCAAGTTCAACTCATAAATCCGCAAAGGCTAAATCAAAATTATTTAATTTATTGTTTCTTCTTTTGAATTGTTTAAAAACTTCTAATATATTTATTTTATATAGAATCCTCATAGTTAATTTAATTGTTTTTTCATTAATATAGCCTTTTAAATAATAGAATTATGATCATCAAAATTTGGCCTTTTTTTGCTGATAAATATATTTATATTTTATAAAAATAATCTGATTTACAATTAATAAAACGTATTATTTATGGAAAATAAGATATAAATGATATTTAATAGAAAAACATTTCTAAAAATTTAAACTAATATCTCTAGAGTTCAGTATTGTTAAGAAAGCTTCTGGGATTAGATGAAAAAATTTAATAGCTGGGATTAATAAGTCAAAATTAAAAAAAAACTTTTTTTGGATTTTAGTCTATTTATTCCAAGAGATGGCTTATTTTTAATAAATTATATATTTTCTTGCCAGATTATTTCAATTTCTTCCCTTTCTAAATTTTTGTTACTAGAATTCAACATTGTAATTGAAAATCAATATAAAAAATACAAAAATGAATATAAGATAGTTTGTCAATTTCAAAATTTAAAATTAGTTTGCAGATCATAGATGATTTTGTTGAAATCTGCATTATTATCAATATTTTTAGAGGTCTCGCAATTAATCTAGCAGTAAAATATTTCTTATTGTTCAATTCTATATAATTTTAAATCAATTTTTAGGTCATTAAGATTAAATATGAACCCATTATAGAAGTTCTATTTATAACAAATTATATTTACTTATATTTGCATTAATTAATATCTTTCCTCTAGATACTTTTGGATTCCTTTCAAAAATAATTAGGGATGTTTCGTTGTAATAAAAGAAGTATTGTATGGTCCATAATAATTTTCAATTCCTTTTACATCCTGGACACCCTACTTTTATGGTTATTTTAATGACGATGGAATACTGACATTATTGAGTCTCGATGTAAATTTTTCGACCATGAGCTTAATATTTTCAAGAGGCGGTTTTGGATTATCATTAAATTATACAATAGAGTTATCTTCGACAGTGGATTATTATGTATGAAATGATTGTCTCTCCATTTAGAGGCTAGCTGCTTATTTTTAATGAAGAGATCTTTTAGTAGAATTGATTTAAGGTGGAGTTTGTTTAATTGGTGTTTTAAATAGAGTTTATGGTTTATTTGAATTAATCTATTATTTTTGTTATTAGCTTTATTGTTATAATTGTTATTGTTATTATTGTTATTGTTATTGTTATTGTTATTATTGCTAAATTTGTTATTATTTAGTTTGAGCTGGCTAAGTTTTCAGAGAATGAGACTTTTCCTTATTTTCTTTTAGTTATTCTTAAATAACACTCAATTTCACTGGAGGTATAGAATTTTTTTTTGGGATTTCAGTTTTCAATTAATGACTTATAAATGAAGAATTATTTGATGGATTTGATGAGTTTATAGTAGAATTATTTTACTATTTATTGCTTGGTGTATTTGGTTATTTAGAAAATTTAGTTTCAAAATTTGGAGGTTCATGCAAGGATTTTGAAGGCACAGTTTTGGCTATTGGTTTCTTTTATTATAATTATTGTTATTGCTATTAAGTCAAGACAGGTTTTTTTGGTATAACCTTGTTAATTTAAGGAGGAATCTATTATTTATATGGAATCGATTGTTTAGTAGTGGTAGTCGGATTTTATTACTTTAAGGGAGAGTCGATTTATGTATGAAGATGAGTGATTGATTGAATTGATTGACTTGATTTCTACCTAGTTAATGATCGCATAGATTATTAGAATTCATAATGATCTTCATCATTAGTAAATTATTGAACTTATTCTTCTGTTGCTTTTTCAAGTGGAGGGTTTTCTTAGATTATATCTTTAATATTGGACTTGTTAATAAAATCTTCTTTGTCTGTGAATTGTATATCTATAGACTGCTGAGCAGTGTCGCAACAAGTCTTCACATCTTCAGAAATATTCCTTTCAATATTTTTTTTCACACATGATCTATAAATACTGTTTGGCATAAGTGTGCAAGAGATCTTACTAAAGGATGCTTTAAAAGGTGTCATTTAGACATTCTAAATAAATTAAAATTAATACATCTGACTTCGAGAGTTGCCACCACTTATGCTATTTGATTTATTCAATAGTAAACCTTTTAGTAGGATCAACAGTGAGTATATTTTTAATCAAGTCTTTGCCATCCAATGAAACATATCTAGGTATATGAAAATCAGCATTTAAAATTTTCTTATAGAGAACTTAGGTATTGTTGTCTTCAAAGGGGAGATATCCACATAACATGGCATATAGGATAACACCACAACTCCAGAGATCAGTTTATATTCCATAGTAAGGTTTGCCTTATATCATTTCAGGAGCAGCATAACATGGACTTCCACAAGCTGTCTTTAGAGTATCCTCATAGGTGTTACTGAGTCCGAAATCAACAACCAGGATATTCTTTTGAGCGGTTAAAAGTAGATTTTCTGGCTTCAAGTCTCTATGCACTATTCTCAACTAATGAATATATTGGATGGCTGAGATAATTTCATGTAGGAATTTGCATGCTTCAACCTCGTTGATCCTAATCAGATTACTTCAAGTGTACCTCTTCTTTAAATCGATATAATCAAACAATTCTCCACCGTCTGCATATTCCATAAATAAATAAATATGTGAGTCAGTTTCAATCATCTAATCATAATTACATAAGTAACCTCATAGAGTTACACAACGTTTGGATGATGCAACATCTGCAATATGGTTATTTCTCGCTTTACTCTTTCAATATCTAATTCATCATTGATTCTCTTCTTTTCTAAAATCTTCACAGCCACATCATGTCCTAATACTTGATGTTTGGCATGACACACTTTTCCAAATGTTCCTTCTCCTATTGTTTTACCTGAAATGATAATTCACTTTATAATAAATACCTATCAGATAATTTCCTAATTCAGTCATAATAAATATTAATTTATTCAAATTCAAATATTATGGACACAGATTCTCTGCAACAACAACTACAACTCATTTACTAAACATTTAGTCTTGATTAATCAACATTCAAATTAATGTAGGAAATGACAAATAACTATATTTTAAATAATAAAACGAATGATTATATAGTCATTCCAAGATTGGCTTTGTGGTTGGCATCAAAATAATAACAGATAGTTGCAATAGACGGTTCCATCGTCTATGGTTCAGGCATATCCTTAAATTCCATTATAAATGATTGTTAAAATAAAGGAATCACTAACATCGATCAGTTAATTGATGTGGCTATTAACATGGTTACCGAATTAAAAGTCGATTAAACCTGCTAAAAGACATTAACACTCCTGAAACATAACAATTAAATCTTAAATATGTTTTATTAAAAAATGGAGGCACTTTTACTCCATTTCAAAATGAACGATTAAAATATTCTAATTAAAAATATCACTTGGCTCCTATTTTTGATTACAAAAAGTAAATATCAGCAATATTCAAATAGAATCTTTAAATTTGCAAGACGTCGTCCAATCTACATGCATTCTGATTTCAATTCTAACAACAATACTTAGTTAATTATTGAATATTTTCACAACAACAAATAAAATACTCTCAGAAATCAAGAAGTCGGCTGCAGGTGAAGATGAACAATAATTACAAATACAACAATTTCTAATCAATTAATTTAAAATTTAAGACTTAGATCTATTCTCTTCGATCAATTTACAAGCCAAATAACAATATGCTGAATTGATAAAATAGAATATCATTAAGCAATTAAAGAGTAACTCTGGGTTTTCAATTTTCATGGTCAGCATTATCAATTCAAATCAATACAAATTGGATTAATAATATAAGCATCTCCTCAAATCAGATGAATTCGATGAAAGATTGCTCATTCCTGATAGATAAAAAAATTTAACACCCAAGAAACTAACTCCAAATCTTAATACTCTCAAATCCAACAATATTAAATAATTGGCCATGCAATCAAAGCATGATTAAAACAGAGAATAATAAATAACATCATAATAACAACAGCAATAAAATAGATATCAAAAATTGTTGAATTACGAATTAGATACTAAAATTACTCTTACAACTAATTTGAGAGAAATTAAGCTACCATAAACTGTATTAATGTCTCCTTATGCGTAATAATCAATTGTGGCCACTCCAATGACGGAAGCTATGGAAATGTACAATTGGATGCATGAAAAATAATAGCCTTTTAAAAAATTATTTAAGAATGGAACCTTAAATGTTAATTAATTATTATCTCAGAATCCTCAATTATTCTAAAACTTTTAAAACCAAGGGAAACATTTCGATTTGATTGACAAAACATTTAATGAATATATATAGTATTGTTAAGACAGCAATCTAATTGATGAAAATAAATCAAAAACTAATTAATACTGGACTTTATATGTGTTAATGTTAGAGAAATCCAATTTCTAAATTGATGAATAAATGCTCAAAAGTTTAATTTGTTTTTGTATTGAATGTGTTTATTTCGTTCTGAACAAACAATCATAACTCTTAGATCAATTGATGTAAAAATGTGAAATTTAACATTATTAACTTTGGAAGTGGTTAGATTTCTTCTTGAATTAATTTGACACTAAAGTACCACATTAACTTAAAGAACACATACTAGACATAGAAGTTAAATTTGTATCCTATTCGATTTGGTCTTGTGATAGTCAATCTGAATTGATAAAGTTTCTTAATGAAATCCATATAAGTAGATTTTAATAAAATAACAATTAAATGAATCGATTATTCAAAAGAGTATTGCATTATTGTGCATTTCAAATTTAAGTCATCTGCAGCAATATTAAATTATAGGAATAATTATAGGAATACATCTGGATTACCATTAAATATATTATCAGCGAAAAGACTGACCATCTAAGATATCATTCATTAGATCAAATTGTTTTGGCTAGTATTTATGCTGTAACAAAGTTAACTGGAAACTAATTAAAATTTTAATAAATTATTAATGCCTATGAACTCACTAATACATGGTATTCGAAGTAGTTTATCAAAAAAATTGTTTGCAATACATATATATCAAATGACAGCATGGGTATGTATTTAATTGACATTCTTAGGTGATATTGTTTCCTATTATAACCAGAGTTTTATCCCTTAAATTAAATCATTTATGTTGCAGATGTCACACGAAATCAAATCAAACAATGTCCCACAATCTCCAATGAACAATAAAAATCCTGCTCTGAATAATAAGATACTAGATTCACCTCTTAGGGATATTCTACCAAGATAACAGAATTTTACAACAAATTTGCAATCCTAGCACGCTGGCTTAATGACTCCTGCAACTTAATTGTTATATGCATATTAGGAATCTCCTCTCTTAAAATAATAGGTTAAGCAGCAAGCATTACCAGTTTCAAAAGAAAACGTTTACAACAATTCGAATATCAATACTAAAATTGATTATAGTTAGGAGACTTAAGATTTCATATTAAAAAAATGTACTTTGTTATTTAATATTATTAGTTGAACAATTAAAGAATACTAAGAGCAAACAAATCAATAGCAAAACTAGTTTTTCAATTTTATAATAGGGAACCCCTAAAATTCTAAATAGTAGCAGAACAAATAATAGTGCGATGTTATAGCATAATTAAACTTAGAATAGTCAATAATCCAATGAACAAAACTCAACGTTTTGCAAACTTTTAAACTTTGAATAATAATGATATATATAATTATTTTAATAATACAAAGATATACAATGAATATCTTAATTTGCTTAAGAATATTTAAGAAAGAAAAAAATTCAATTTTCAATAAAAACACAACTTTTGAACAAATTCAAATTAAATAATAGTTTCAATGTAGATATGAAGATCCTTAAATTATTATTATATCAAAATTCCTAAAATCTATATAAAATGTTTAAATAACTTTAGAATCCAAAGTATATATCTTGATCAAAGTTCTAGAAAGATTAAGAATAAATGAGGGTTCATATGTCTATTTCTAAAATCATTGTTTGATAATTTTATACATTTTTTTCTGGGATAATATGTATAATACTTTGGAATCCTTATTTGTTTACCATATTTTCATAAATCTATTATGAAACTATTCTCACGATAATGAGTATAAAATAATTAAATATTTTATTAAATAATTATGAATATAATTAAGGTTGGTCTTAAGTTTAGTTCAATTAAATATCCTTCGCTTGATATTCATAATTATTAATTGTATAAGTATCATTCTGATTATGGAAATTTGCTAAAGGGTTTAAAGATAGGTACATCCTTATTACCCAATCAATATGAAATTGTTCCATCTAAACTTAAAGGATTTCTAATAGAATAATTAAAACAGGATCAATAAATGTTAAAAAAGCCAAAAGAAGTGTTATTTGTTGGAAGATCAAATGTTGGAAAATCAAGTCTGATTAATGCAATATTAGGATAAAAAGTAGCTGAAACATCAAGCAAAACTGTAAGAAATATTGCATGATATATAGGGCAGCACTTTAAGATTATAATTTCACAATATTCAAACTATTAATGGTTTTGTAGTGGATAGTCCTGGATATGGTTATTCTTAAATAAATGTAGATGCATAGAAATACATGTAAGGAATGATGTACACCTATACTAAATTATCATCGAGACTGGCTAGAATCTATGTGCTTATTGATATTGAACATGGTATTAAAGACAAAGATAAAGTCATGCTAAATATGTTATAAGAGTAAAATGTTAACATATAAATCGTGTTAACCAAATGTGATAAAATTAAAGAGAGAATGCTTTATGATAGATAATTGTATTTAGCTAGGGAAATTAAATAATTCAAAAATATTCATCCTATCATCCATACTGTAAGTACAAAAGATAATTTTGGAATTAATGACATTCAATACTCTCTAATTGATTCATTTTTGGTTCATCAAAGCAGGCAGTTGTTCAATATGGAAGATCGATTAATCAAACTTATCTAAGCCAGAAATAGACCATAAAAGCTAGACTTAAATAAGTTAACTAAGCAATTCAAAAAAGGTTTACAGTTACCTACAAATTAAAATGGTCTAGTGCACAGTAAAAAGCCCAAACACTAACTCTCTTGAATTGATTGAAGTATTCTAATGTATAAATATCACTTTGTTCTCATTTATTTTCTTAAATGACTTCTTTAATATTTAATATTACTGTGATTAAACAAAAATGTTCTTGTAATATTTTTTTAATATGAATCAATTATTTTATAAAAAAGAAATGTAGATATTGGAATTGATAATACAGATTTAATAAATTTTTAAAATTAAATAAATATCTAGTCTAATACATAGTTTATATTCACTATTTATTCTTCAACTTGCTATTAATCTAATAATTGCTCTCTAATATGCCTATTCTTCTTCAGGACATAAGAATGAGCTATTATTTATATTACTCCTTTTATTAAACAAAATTTTTTCTATCCTGACCTTTTTTTCCTTAGAAATCGGTTTAGAGTTGTTAATCGAGGCAGCTCTTACCCTGCAGGATAACGGTGATTTAGTCATTTGAAATTTTGATTACTCCTCAATTTAAATTTATTATGTTTAACTAAGTTACAAAGCTTGGCTTTAGGTATTCTTTAATTATTCGCTCTTTGAAGCAACACAACCCATTATTTTAATAAATATAAAATATTTTCAGAATTAAAAGAGTTCTATAGATTAATAATCAACAATGTCATAAATAGCAATTCTTGTTTATTTTGAATATAAAAACAATAATAATTATATATATTATTTGTCCCCCATAATATTATAAGATTAAAGCATACATTATTAAGAAAGTTAAAGACAAAATAAGAGGACATTTGCAATAGAAACAACAATGATTATATTTATTAAATTATTCTGTCTGAGAATAACAACTTATAATATTGATTTTAATCTATCACTTTGTCCCACTCTAAAGTATCCCAAAAAAATTAGTGTCGTTTGGTTTTGAAGTCTTAAATAAACATAAAAAATACTTTTAAATTCTTTTTGTTTTTTTTCTTCTTCTTATTTTTATTTGGAGTTTTGTTTTCTTCAACTTATTCTTGACCTTACTCATTTTCACTATCAAATTGAATATCCTCATTCTAATCTTCATTTACACTTGTCTCCTAAAATGGTTTATTAACATTTTAAGGAACTTCAGCTTATCTTTCAAAATTATCAGGATGTTTTGTGGTTACATTATCTGTTACTTCATCATAATTGGATTTTTATTTCTCTTCATATATTACATATTAATCATTTTTTTGCTTACTGTTTTCTTTAAATTATCTTTTCGTATTGTAATGATTGTTGCTATTTGCATTATTGTAATTTTGATAATTTTAATTATTCCTATAATCCTTATGTTGTTCCTTCTCTTGATAAGGAGTCTTGTTATTATCAGATGTTGCCTTATCAGTATATTTATAATTATCTTTTTAGAAGTATTTCTATTGTTGATAGATTTCTTTTGGTTGATGTTATTCATTTCTATATTTATTAGATTTATAATTAGATTGCCTTTCATCTTTGTATTCTCTACAATCATCTTCGTAATCTTCGAAATCATTGTTATGTTTTCTATTTTTGTAATTTGTTTATTTATTAAAATCTTTATTTTCATATTTTGGTTTACTTTAGATATTGCTTTATTCATATTAGTAATCTTCGATGCTACCTTTTTTCTTATATACTTAATGTTGATCATTTTCATCTTTATCAAAGTTATTAATATCTTATTTACTACTATTTTCAGATTTTTCATTGCAATCTTATTAATCATTTGCTTTAGAACTGACTGCATTTCTTTGAAATACAGGAGCAGGTTATATTTACTTCTTTTCCTTTTCTAAATATCTTTTCTTTGCATAATAATCTGACAATGGTTCATTAGGGAACTATGGATAGTGAATTATTAAAGCAGAATCACCAATATGAGTCTTAAGTTATAAGAAATGATACTTTAAATCTATGATCATCCAATATATACAATCCAATTTTAGGGGATGTCAATAGATCAACCTGATTTATGTCATTTCTTGGAAATGCCTTAATATTCTAATATTGTTTTTCAAAATATTCCTTAACAGCCTCTAAGTTTTCATTCTTATTCAGAGGCTTGATCTTTAAGAGGATTTCCTAATTTGTGGTTTCGAATAAGGCATCGTAAACCTCGTCATAATTACCTATATCTTTAGATCTTTATTACTTTTTGTTTATCTATTTTGTTTATTGTTTCCTTTGTTAAAATGTGAATTATTTTGTCGATAATTTTTGAGACCACCACTATCAATGTCTCTTTATTTGTGAATTTTTTGTTTGTCGTTTCTTGTCTTTGGTTAAAATTCTGATATAGATTTCGTCAAAGCAGGTTGCTGAGGAATCTCATTTTTGTCAAGAGTTTCCGAATTAGTCGTAAATTAACCATTTTCAATTTCATCATCCTCTTCCTCTGCTAATTCAGCCCAGGTTTTCTTGCTGGCACTTAATTATTCGGTTGTCATATATTGATTAAACTTATTTTATGTAAAATATATAGAACAATCAATCTAACTTAAAATAAACCTAATTGATTAGAGTTTTTGTGTTTTTAGAGATGTTTAGAGAGGAATAAAGTTGATAACAAATTTGTATATAAATTGAATAACATATAATTGACAAAATCAGATTGATCTTCGTCAAAATTGGTTGACATTTCTCTATAATTAAGAGGCAACTTCTTCCTCAAATTTAGAGTAATTTTTGTTCCAAGAATTCAGTAAAGTTGTAGATTGAGTAGTCAATTTACTTTATTAACTGATAAATTGGATGTCTTCGTTTCGGATATCATCGGAAATGTTATCCATAGTGTAGGCCAACAAAATGTCTTTGATTGTCAGGCCAACCTCAGGAGTAGTTATTTCAACTATGACTTTGTTCCCTTTATTATACCATTTTGGGTAATCTAGATTGTTAGTTTAAATATCTTACGTTCCATTTTCTCAGAGATATCAGACACAGAACTCATAAAAGCAAAGCTCTCCTTGAAAGTAGGGAACTCAAATTCTCTTTTAATGACTGTCAATGCAGGATTAAACTGCCATTCATCTGATAGTTGTTGAATGTCTTTCAGTGAATTTATATGTTCTAAGTTGAATTTTGAGGTTGCTAACTTAGGAACATCTCTAAAGTCTTTTATAAAAACTTTTATTTAATCTATGATTAAATGATTTTATGTAAATGATGAAATATATCTATGCATGTTAATATTTTGCTAATTTAATTATTGCAATTTCATGGATTTCTAGAGACATATAAAGCAAAGAAAAATGCGTGTTATTAAAATCTTAAGAATTATGATGTGATTTAATATTATTTTAATTTAACTGTTAAAATCTGAAAAAAATAAATAAAGTATTCTCATCTGAAATCAATCAATAAAAGTAGGTATTATGTAATAATAAATATATATATGTTTTCAAAGTTAAACTATATTCTTTTGGAAACCTTAGAACAACTCTTCGGTTTTAGTAAAATTTGAATTCCAATTGTTCAACAATTGATTTGTCTATACTTTAATAGTATCACAAACATTTTCAACTGTTTGACTTTCGACATCATTTGCAATGCTTTCCATAGTATAAGCCAATAAAATATCCTTGACTGAGATCCCTCTACAATCCTAGGTTGTCATTTCGACTGTCACTTTGTTTCCTTTTTAAACCCATTTTGGGAAATCTAATTATAGAATAAAGAATTTACGTTGCATTTAATCAGCAACTTAAGAGACTGATCCCATGAAAACAAAAGTTTATTTGAAATTAGTGAATGTAAATTCTTTTATAAGTTTAGTAGAATCTTTGCTTTATTGCCATGATAATGAATGAATTTCCAAAGCTTAGCTAATTTCTTCTGTATTTAATCTCGAAACAGAAATTGAAGGAACATCTGAGAAATCTCTTACGAAAATTTTAATGGAATTGATCAAAGCGGGTGTTCTGAAGCCAAGCTCACTTGAGACGTATCTGTACATGACAATTAGATAATTAAATTAATATATTTCGGAGGTTATTCCGTCTAACTTATCAAATTATGAAAAGTACGAACCATTTTAATTCCAACGTAATAATTATGAAGAATTAATATTTCGGTTATTTTTTAATAAAATGTATTAAATCATTATTGTATAAAAAATACCAATATCCAAAGTCAAATCAAAATCATCTAATAAATCAAAGTAATACACCAAAATATGAACGGAATAGATATTTACAAAAATAGAAAACAAATTATTTTTCTGAAATTCACTAAAAGGGAATTCATCATTTTTATTAAATTTCAGATGTAATTATTTTATTCCTCTCATTCTATCTAAATCTCAAGAGGGTTGTTAACTATTTATTTATGTAATTCAAGATTGTTTTAATTTCTAAATAATTTTTTGTTTAATATTCTAAGTATATCATCAATTAAAAATGGATTTTAAAGGAAATAAAAGAAAGACCTGAGCCCTAACAAAACAAGAAAATTTTGTTTTTATTAAACGTCATTATATATATTATTCTAATTAAAAATATATATTTTATTAATAATTAAATACAATTGAGAGTATTAAACCGAATGACGCATTTTTATATCTTTAATATTTAAAATATTTTAAAAAAGAAATGGACAAGTTGTTGATTGGAGTAAGAGCTGAAGATAAGTCTTATTGGGAAAGGAGAACTCCCATTCCTCCCCATGATTGCAAATATATTATGGAAAAAGTAATTACATTATGTTAAATCTCAGCATCCTTAAATTTAAATGGTTATACAACCATCAACAAAAAGAATTTTCACAGATGAACAATATTTAGAAGTTGGATGCCTAGTTTAAGAAGACTTATCCTAATGCAAAGGCATTGTTTGCATTAAAGAAATCCCGCTTGACAAATACATTGAAGGAATGACTTATTTGCATTGGTCTCATACAATAAAAGCTTAGCCTCACAACATGCCTGCATTGGATATGATGTTAAAGAAAAATATTAGACATTTGGATTATGAAAGAATTTATGATGAAAAAGTAGTCTATACAAATAAAAACATTAGGGCGTTAATACTACTGCATTTCCATATGCAGGAATAGCAGGAATAATAACATTCTTGAATGAATACGGAAAGTATTTACTCAAAAGAGACATTGCCACTCCATTCCTCCAAATTGGCCCAACTTATTAATATTTTAATAAAAAAGATGCTTATTAAGCTTTGAATGTAGCAGGATAAGCTATCAAGGAAAGAGGACTGCCAAAGGAAGCTGGATTACCTATTATTATTGGTGTTTTGGGTTCATCTGGTTTATGTGGTAAAGGTTCAATGGAAGCATTATCCAATCTTCACGTAACATTGGTTAAACCTTCGGAATTGAAAGAATTAGTGAATACTCCAAACGATCCTAAACACAGAAAAACAGTTTATGTGTGTCCGTTCAAAACAACTGATTTAGTTAGACATCAAGAAGACTACGACAAGGAATTTACTTCAGCAGATTATTACAATCATCCAAATTAATACACCCCTGTTTTCCATACCAAATATTTACCATATTTGACTATCATTGTTAATGACATATATTGGGATCACAAATTCCCTAGATACATTACAAATTCATAAATGAGAGTAATTACATTATTTTATAATTTTAGGATTTAGTTCAATCAGGAAAAAGTAGATTATAAGCTATATGTGATGTTACTTGCGATATGGAAGGATCAATTCAATTCTTAAAGAAATATACAACACCTGATAACCCTGTTTATTTTTATGAACCAATTTCAGAATCAATTCATGATGAATTTGATGCAAAATCACCAAAAGACATTATGTACATGTCAATAGATTTTTTACCATCTCAATTACCTTATGATGCTAGCATCGATTTTGGTATTGCTCTTAGAGATATTGTACCTCATCTTGCATATTCAGATTCAAGTAAACCATTAGAGGAAAGCGGTTTACCAGTGTTTTTATAAAATGCTACCATCACTCTACATGGATAATTAACTCATAAATTTTAATATATTACTCATTTAAGAAATATAAATGATTAATTAAAGGAAGCTGAAAGTTTCTAACCTAAAAAGGCCTTAAAGAAGGTTCCTTCCTATTTGGCCATCAGATTAACAGGACATTTATTTGACACAGGTGCTATCAATAAAATCTTATCAGTAGTTTAATCGTAATTATTTTACCTATACTCTTAGTGGGTGCAAATTCAACATTGTAGATATTCAAGCAGGCCAATCTGATAATTAACAAACTTCTTGTTTGCTCTAATTGTACAGTAAAGACAAAGGATAATTAATGGATGAAGTTGATAAAGTCATTTAATTATGTGAGACCCTAGATATCTAAGTTGAGACAGAATGACTAATATAATTCATTTTATATGATGCAAATAAATATTAAACGTTAATAAATAATTGTTTATTTATAGCAATCTACATAGAAATTGTAGAATGATAAATATTTTATATAATTATCTTTCTTTTTATAATAATCATTCATTTTTGACTTTGTTATTGTTAAAAACTAAATCATTTTCGCATTTAAGGCATTCGTTTTTTGCAAAACACATACAATAACTTTTCTTACATTTACATCCGATTGTTTCTTGAACTTTAGAATAATGAACTTCTTTGTTCTCACATTCACATGATTTACATCTGCATAACTTGGTACATTATTAACGCTCATTAAAACAAGATAAATATTTAGACTCACATTTGGTCTTTTTGCAAGAAAAATCAATCTTTCTTTTTTTGTATGTTGGTTTAACTGTTTCATATGCCATTGCTTTTGGTTTTAGATGGAACTTTTCAAAAAGTCTACATCTTCTTCTATAACACTATTATATTATTAAGGTCCTTGCTCACGGACAGCAAAACCCTATTCTATATCAAATATATTTGAATTATTTAAATTGTAAATAGGATTATTTTATAAATTTGGAGCTACAAACTCGATTTGTTACTATTAAGATGGATTATAATAAACAAAATTGCTGATAACTCTCATCTTTTTATTTGATCATACACTTTAGCAATTATTTAAATTTGGATCCATCATAAATTAAATAAAAATTATATTATTTCTACTTGGAATTCCTAAACTACCTAAAAATGCGCACTCGGTAAAATAAATAGCTTTAGAAATTAATTAATGTAATTAATAATTATCCTTTACTTAAAATTCAAATATGGATGCAACAAGGAATGATTTAGCATTATATTAAATAAACTGTTTTAAATTAATAATTCACTTTTTCTTTTTTCCCTTTTGTTCTCTCAATTTTCTATCTTGTCTTTGTTAGATTTCCAGTTTTTCTTTCCACTCTTAGGATTTATCAAAATCTCTCAACTTCCACCATAACAAATCCATTCTGAAATTTGCATCTGAGGGAATTGGGTATTGTGCTAATTACATCTTAACTGGAAAGTCGTTGTGAATAGAAATTAACTTTTAATTATCAATCTATGAATCTATATTATGAATACATACTTTGATCTCGTTGACCCATATTCCTTTGATCTTATGTCTTATCTACTTTATGTCTGATTTGAGATCCAATCCTTTATATTTGCGATATCCTTCTTTGTGAAACTTTTAAATGGCTGCATCAGTAACATCACAAATTGCACCACACAAATAATCCAATTGATTTAGATATTCGACATCAAAAAACTGACAATATTTTTTATCTGGATTGAAGGTAATTTCAGCAAATATTTTATTTTTTATATCTATGATGAATTACTTTTCAAGATAATTCATAACTTTATCACCATAGGTTGTTCCATTCAAACTGCCAGGAGCTAAAGTGATCAACACAACTTAATGAGGATTTTAGAATGTGATTTTGACTGTACCAACATTTCTGCCAACCACTGAATTTGAATTAAAGTTAGCAATCAATTCCAATTAAGCATCTATTCTAATAGGGATTATTAATTAAATTCTACCTATATTGTCTACCATACATTTATACGGCACAAATAGGAGGATGATGACTAATTTGTTCACAATAAATAGGACAATTATCATAGAACCCTTAAAAGGTTTCTCCTAAAATGGGATTGAAGGGCTTTGATAGATAAATTGAATACTTTTTCACAAGATAGATACATAAATATAAATCCAAATTGAAATGCAGCACATTATTTAATCCTGTAATAAATATCTTATGATAAAGCAGCATCTTCTAAATAAATTGGTGCAAACCCCATACTACTACACACTCTTTCAGTATTCGATCTAGCCTCAAAAATTGTGACTGGCATCGATATACTAGTAATTGATTTGCCCAACATAAGGGAAGCACCAATTCTTGTTAATAGGAATTTGATGACAGCTTTTTAGGCAGCCAACTTTTCCTCATTTATCACTTTCAACCCTCCACTCTTTTCTTCTCTTATGAAATCCTTCTTGAAGATATAGTGTCCACCTTCTTATTAAGTTAAGAGCTAACGCTATAAGGGATCATATTCTTTAGGTTATAATTAATGTAAGATTTTGATAGAGAGGGAGTTATAATTTCCAGATAACACTAACTTCATCTTTTTATCAACCCAATCTTGAATATTATCTAATGCATCTACTTATTAAGGAAGAATAGTTTATTTTCTTACATTTTATTCATATACATCCCTAGCAACTTCATCTTGATTAGAATTATTTTCACCCATAAATAACTTATCATTCATGGCATCCAACTCCTCACAATCAAAGAATTAATCATCATCTTCTTTATTATTTGTTTCTGCATTTTTTTATTCCTGTTATAATTGCTATTTATCCTAGAATTAGATTTCATTGGATTTATTTTAGAGATTCGCATTTTAAGTTATAGAATTCAATTGTTTCAAATTAATTATTTGTGCTAAAAATTGCTAAATAAGATAAGCATCTTCGTCAGAATAAGATAAACCTTGCATAGATTGTTCAGAAAAATAATACACTTTAGTCTATTTTTCACTAAACTTTGAAAGATATTTATTACCTTGTTTAGATCCCCCATACACCATATTTGAGACTTCCTTGATAATTTTTGGTGTATGATTTTTGATCTATTTATTTTTAAACAATAAAATGGAGATTATCAATTTTAAAATGATGTTACAAATATTGAAATTCTCTTTTGAAAATGAATAAGTTTGACAATTCTCGAACTTCACATATCAAAAAAGATTTATCTTCATGCAATTCTTTAACCATCCTGCTATCTTTTGCAGAAATGTATGCATTCCACTAATTAATTTTATTATAATCTGTTAAATTCTGAATGATTGCGTCCTAACCTATGTAATAGGAATAATTATATAAATTTTACAATTTCCGTCAAATTCCACGAAAACTTTAAATTAATGATGATTGTTTTCATTTCTGTAGATTAAGGATTTATTTTCAACTACTAATTTAAAATTCTCCAAATTGTATAACCCTTTTCTAATGTTAGCGATACTACTTTAATACAAATATTACCTTTCCCGAATTTCACCAATATCAAAAAAGCTTGGAATTTCATAATCAATTGTATTTATCACCTTTTCTGGCTTATATTTATTAAAATGGTACAATGTTGATTATTGTTGATGTTATCTAATTTATTCTTTTAAATAATCTCATCTTGATTAGGTCTGGCGTCTATTCTCGAACATAAATCTCGAAGCACCTTGATAATCTCATCAGCAGTTTACTCGTCATCCGTTCCAAGGGTCAAACACTTCCCTCCAGTTTTCGAAGTTAGATCGAATGCTATTTTATCTTTTTTCCTCTCTTTATTCTCCACCTGAAAGTTAGAATCACTGGAATTTACCTAATACTCTGATAGAAAATAAGGTTTCAGCCTTGTTTTTCCTTTAGAACTTCTAAGAGCAAATACTTTCTTTTCCTCGTCAATAATAAATTTTTTAGATTCCCATCTACCAAATGTTTTTCCTTTCACCAAAATTTCACCCTCACTTATCTCCATTGAAGGTTGATACTGAATTGGATGTGAATCCATCACAGTATTGACGCATTCCTGAATAAAATTAGAAATATTCATAATTATTAACCAAATTTATTCATACTCAATAATCATTGCATACTATTTAGTATTATCAAATATCTACAATTCTGTTGATTCTACAGCATAAATGTCCAAAAAATAATTTAAGATACTACTTTTACTTTGTTAATATCTAAATTGAACGGTTTCAAATCTGAATATTAAATACCGATATCAATTGCTAATCTTGATTACTTTCAAGATAAACCAATATACATTGTTGTAGCATCAAGAAATCACATACTCATTAAATTCTTTACTATTACTTTAATCAACCGCAAATAAATATAATATATAATAATATATTGTGGATTTATAATATCTAGAAATTTCTTTAATACTCATGCTGCAAATCCATTTTATAATTAATAGTGGCTAGTGAAATTCAAAAGCAAAGCATTTATTAATCATATATTTATAAATTAATTCCTTCGATCTTATTTCAAAGCTTTTATTTTTAATTTATATTCTAATTATTTTTTAATTTATAAATGAACGTAAATTTAAATTTTCTTAATTCAGTATCTAATTATAGGATTAAGACATTTTTACCAGACCTTATTGTTAAGATTTATCACATAAACCATCCTTTTTAGCTTAGAATGCAATATAAAAATTACTGTCAGTTTTATAATGAATCTTCAATACATGTTTAAATATAGTGTAATAATTTAATCACAAAAATATTTTCTGTCCTTTAGTAAATTTTATTGCAATATACTCTTCTTGCATTGATTGTATTCAAATTTATTAAAATGTATATTCTAAACACAATTGGATTTAAAAACATTTTTCAGATCTTTTCAAAAATGAATTTTTTTTTACTCTCAATATTGAAGAAAAATTTAAGGATCATCTTGAACAAAAGATGTTATAAGATCTTAGACTAAATTCAAATCTAAATTAAATTGATTAAAACATTAAGAATATATTATTTTTTACAGAAATTATTTTCTTTATTTTATTTTAATTATGTAATTATTGTATTACATTTAAGGTATAATGAAGCATTCAAATGCGGATTCAAATTTTAAGAAAATTAAGATTACCAATAATTCATAGTAAATGCAATTTTATCAGATGGGATCTTAGGCAATATTTTTAATGAATCTGAGGATTATTAACAAGAATTTAATCAATATATAATGTAGATATTGAAAAATCGCAATAACTTAGTAGAACTACTTTAAAAAGTGAATAATGAATTTGAAACTAATAATATTATTACATTGAAAAGAATTGAAGTCTTTACTTTAATTTTGATGATGTATTTCAATCTAATAGACAAATAATTCAAGTGTGGTAATTTCTACATTATAAATATGGAGGAGTTGAAAGTAGCTAATGTAGAAGTCACCCAAGAAAAATTGAGGTGTATTACTAATTATATTAAATTGTTTTTTTCTAATAGAGAACAAATTGAATTAGAATAAATTCAATATGTAAAAAATAGCATAAATGAATAATAATATTTAAATAGATCATCGATTCTGAAATCAAACTAGCCTATAAACTTTAGATTTACAAGATAAAAGAATGAAGATCAACGTTAATCAACAGTAGTCGATTTTGCCAATGAAAACATTGGGGGTTAGGCCTTGCATTATAAAAGTTGTACTCAAGAAGATGTATAATGTATTTATAAACATTTAGATATTAATGCTCTTATATCCTGAGGCTATAATTAGTATGTTATTTGTGCAACCAATGAAAGCAAATGAAGCTGTTTTAATCCAGAATCTTATAAAGTATAATAATTATACGGGATACGAAAGCACATTCAAACAAAAGAATTTGGAATAGTTTAGATGGGAGGAGAAATATAATTTATTAGTAAGTAGACAATGTAAATTCTTAATAGGCTATCGATGCTGAGGAGTTCTTTGATGATGACGATTAATTCAGCTAATAAAATATTAATAGGGAGCTAATCAAATGCTATTGTGGATTTGAAATTTCTTTGATGAGAGAACCAAATTATGCAATTTCGACTGGAAAGTGGGGTTGTGGCATATTCAAGGGGAATCCATATTTGAAGACTATAATATAGTTAATTTGCTATGGTTAGGCATGTGATGCAGCAAAAGATCGGACAAATGAAATAATATTTAATGTTAGTAGTGATGTTGAACTTTACAATTTTGGCTAAGAGTTGCTGAAGAGGAAAGAGTTCGTAACATTGAATAGTTTGGAAGTAACCTTAAAGAGGATTACAAATGCCAAATTTAATAGTAATGAAGATTTGAGAAAGAGAATATTGAATGAATTATAAAAAAAGTAAAGTTCAGTGAGATACCCTTTGAGAAATGCGTTATTGGGTTGTGTCTTGATAAGTTTCGCTGGTGTTTTATGGAATTGGCAGATGTAGTTAATGGCGAGAAGTAATGTGTGATTTAAAGAATATAATTAATAATCCAAATAAAAAATGAGATAGTAACTAAGAGTTTATTTCAGCTTAAGATTGGTTGAATATTTCTTCCTGTTCATTTCTGCAACGTTTCCGTAGTTCAAATCTTTGTCAAGTATTAATATTAAAGTCATACTCTAAAGAAGGAATTTCGAAAGGGAGAAAAGCCTTTAATAACCTGAAGGTGTTGGGAGTGTCAAGAACTACAATGTTTGGATATCTTTAATCTGTTTATTTGATAGTGGATTAGATTTGTTTTATTTAATATGTTAGCGGATACACCATGATACCTATGGATGAGTTATGTAAGACTTTATGGACAAGCGTTGCGATTCTGAAACCAATCAATTAGAAAACTCGTTTTTTGGTAGGAATCGTCTTGCTGGGGAAGCTTTTCGATGGTCTGATCGGGTTTACGTCTTCGTATATTGTCTTGTTTTAAATTCCAGTATCTGCAGCAGGATTGTTAGGAGTTGGTTCGAGCTTGATTTAATTATATTTAATATGAAAGTTAATAAAAGTCATTAAAGCAATGTGTTTTAATTGGCTGCATAGAGCTCAGAGAGAATCTAAAAGTATATCAATTCAAATCATAACTCAAGTTTTTTAAAGAGTATAATAATGAATATTCAATAACAGGTATAAAAAGCGGGAGCATACCTTTGCTTAATCCTGATTTGCATGAATTCGTGGACCGGACTCACGAGAGAACTCCAGTTCGATATAAGACCCAAAAAATGAGAGCATAGGAAGCTCAAGATGAGTTTCTGAGGGGACATTTGAAGGCAGGACCATATACGAAATTGCCTTTGAATATGAGGAATGAGATTTTGGCCAAAGAGAAGATGCCTCTGAGATTCGGTAAGAATCCAAGGACTGAGAATTAGAGGTTGTAAGAGGAGTTGGATCACTCAAATTATATTGATCATACATAAAGGGATCTGTCAATGGCATATAGACCTAATTGGAAACCAACTCAAAGAGAGAAATGGGTGAGTGACAGTGATTTCAAGTAGGCTGGAGGTAAGTTTACAGAAAAAACAGCTTGGCAACAAATACCGTTTCGTAATCCTGATGACAATTATATATATATGGAATAAGAGAATTCTCTGGTTGAATTTAAGAGAATGAGATCAGAAGGATTAGAAAAGATCGGCAAGTTGCCCTTTAATCCAGTGATCAAGAAGAACCCCTATACACAATATTCAACGAGCATCAGGACATTCAAACAGGATTAGGCATTTGGAATAGAGAACAAGACTCTATTTTCTTAGAATTCACAACTGAAAAACTATAAGAGTGCATTGATTTCGACTAAATCGATGGATCATATTATGCCATATAATCATAGCAATAACAAGTAATAGATAACCAATTTGTTTCCAAATGTAGAGAAACAATATTTGAAATCAAGTGTTTAATTAGGAGGAGAGTTAAAAGAGATCAAATTGAAGACTCCGCATGAAGATGTTGACGAGTTCCCAAAGAGTTCAAAGGGATAGCCATCACCTATTAGAGAGTATCCATTAAGTGATGATTTCAATAACACAAACTTTGAGAAAACAAATACAAATATGAGGAGAGGGTTCTAGCCTTTTAAAGTGTACGATGAAGAAGAAACAAAATAAATTGTTTAAAAGTATTTTTAGAAAGGGAATTTTTGAAAGTTCAGATATATGATTATCTTTATATAATGATATCATCATTCAAGTTGGATTCCTGCATGTTGAAGCGATCTAATAACTAAGTCTTCATATTCTTCAAGTGAAACTTGACCATCATCATTAAGGTCAGTCATTCTCATCCATGATTTCACATCTTCTTAAGTGGGATTATATTGAATACCCATGGATCTGTAGGTCTCGATTAATAATTAAGGAACCTAAGGGATGTTAGGAAGAATCAATTTACTTCATTTTCAGTGATGAATCCAGAGCCATCTTAATCAAATTTACGAAAGAGTCTCCTTGCAACATCAAGACGCTCTTCAACGAATTTTGAGTACTGTCTCTTTGGTCTTTTTGGAGACTCTCCAGTAATGCCAACCAAGTATTTGATGGCTAAAGCTTCTATGTCTTAGATTGTGATTTTGCCATCTCCATTTCTATCGAGGATTCTCAAATAGGTATCAACATCGGATTTGCTTGGATTGAACCCTTTGGACATTCCTTTGTATGCATCTACCATCATGGGAGCCACTTCTCCTTGATCCAAGATTCCGTTCCTGTCTCGATCGTAAGATTCAAAGAGACGTCTTGCAACGTGTTTTGCAGACTCTACATCGCATATTCCTCCTAAGGGAATTTGAGAACGAAGAACTGATGAAGCCATTGAAATTTCAAATTTATAACGATTAAAAATAAAAATGATTTTTTATTAAACCATTTCTAGGAATCATGATGTTATTTTGCAATTAAAATATTTATGTACATATGTAAGAGAGAGAGAGAAGAACTCTACAGGCCGTAGTTGACCCTATATGAAAAGCGAGAACTATGGCACACAATCCTAGAAAATAGAGGCAACGTGAGTTTGGTGGCATAGAGAATGGGAAAACCTTAGGAGATAATCGAGTAGGATATATTGGAGATCTTTGTGGAATGTCTACTAATAGTTAATGATCATTTGGGATAAAGCAAGAATGAAGCAATAATTTAAAAGTTGAAAGCAGAAAATGTCGTCTCTGTAATTTAATTGGCATCCAGAAACAATTCCTACTACACAAGTGTTAAGAATCTCAATTTATTATTGAACATGATTCAATGTGCATTGTAACAGGACGATTTGGAAAAAAATTTAGGAGATTTATAAAAATAATCTAAATTTGACTGTCTATTTTTTGAGATCAAATGTTTATTTTGGGATCAAATAAATGATCTCTCAGATGACGAATAACCACAAATGGTCATTGTGAATAATGATGCATAGACCAATGGCACATTCAGAGATATGTATATAGAACTGGATTTGCCATAAGATGAATCAAGTAAATAGGAAAAGAAGAACATGATATCAGATAAGTAATTTCTAACACAATTGAATAAAATAATGGCAGAAAAGTAGATTCCATATTGGGAATAAGTAGTTGTAAGATGGAATCTTATGTAAAATATATTTAATAATTGATTTCTATTAATTTTACTTAATAATATTTTTTTGTTTTCAACTGAGTTATTCTATTAATATTATAATTTTTAAATAGATAGCATTGCAACCGATATTCTTAGAGGAATCAATAGAATACGAGATTATAATTTGATTTAACAATTATCATTTATTATAATTCAACGATTTTGTAAGTGCCTATAAAAATGTTGTGACAGTATCCAACTCTTCCTTTCTCAAATCTGCTTTCTTTTATTCTGTCATCTTTTTTGCTGCTTAACAACATTATTTGTTTTGGAATTCCAAATCAAAAACATTATTTTAATTCTCAAATCTATAAGTTACATGAAGCATTTTCAAATTTAGTCTCTCTACCATTTCATCCGTATACTTCAAATTGTACGAAAAAACGCATTTAGCTGCACTCTGACCTTGTGTCAAGTCCAACAATACTAAATTTTGAGAATCCTCCAAAATGCAGCAATCAATGTTTTGATATTTGCATTAATGTTAAGCAAGTTAACAATATTATTCTTCTTACAAATTATAGGCATTTCCTGGCGAGTATTTCAAAGTAGGACCATCTCCAAATGGTTTTGGATTATCAAGTATTTTTTACTCTTCTTCCTCAAATCCAATTAGAACTGATGCTGTGTATTTCAGAATCAACAAAATCATCATGTCTTTCCTAACCTTGTCCTATTGATTTGCAGGCTCCATAAAATAAACACTCTCGTTATGTTTGATATCAATTTGGCAAACTCCCTTTTGAGTCATTTCATACAACAATTATATATGTGTTTATGGCCAGATTGATATAGATGTCTTGCTATAATGATAAATAACTAGTATTACTTTAAGACTTTATACTCTGTGTAGAAGAATTCAATTACATAATGAGCCTCTAATGGGTATTTAATGTATTCATTAATTTTATGTATATGAGATAACACAATTTCTTTAAACCTATCTTTGTAGCGTAGATCATAAGTCTCAAGATCTGTTCTGCAAAAGTCAATTAACATTTAAATTGATAAGATGTAAGTTCCTAATCTAAAAGGTGGTAATCCAGTTTACAAAATACCCAACAATTTATCTTGCATAAAAAAGGAAGTTTCGGAACAATTCTTATACAATTCAATGTTTTTATCTGGAGTAATCATGCCAACCTATTCTAAAACTGAATGAGATATATTCTTTGAGTGTCTCAGAGTCTTTATGAATAACAACACCATGAATACAACAGTGTCATCATTACTTTCTAAATGTTTCATCAAAGCATAAAAGGGTGTTTTAGTATTGATTGTATTCCCAGTTACTTTATTTTATTCATTTCTCTCCAAGAAACTCAAAGCCGACTTTTTACTTCTATTTTATGATTTTACTATCGTTATATCACACATGTCAGTAATACTCAGTAGATCCTCATACCTTTTAGAATCATTTATTAATGATTTAAAGTGTTCACAATTCACTTTTTAATATAATCATATAACTATACATTCTCTCTTTACTGATTATGTTTAGTATGAGGAAACCCCCTTCAACAAATCCTCTTTATCATTTACATTGATATCTTCGCTTATTTCACAATCTTTGTAGATAAATTAAGAATATGCCTGAATGAATGTTTTCTCCTTTATTACCCATGTCTCACTCATGCTTACATCCTTTTCATATGAATTTAATTTGGAATTCGAATCTAACATTAATGTGACAATACTTAATTAAGTTATGAAATCAACGATCTCAGGATCCTTTCCCAATATGAATAGAGTTAACAAATCCAAAAACTAGCTGAAACTAAAGCTCTTGTAGATTTGGATTAAGATGAAAAGACAAAACTTAACATCAATTACCTACTATTATTATTAGTTGTTTGTTTATTGGGATGATGAAAATATATTGGAAAATGTGAAATTACCTAATGATTGTCCACGATTGTGTTAATACTTTTGAGATTATTAATGATTCATTGATTATCTCTATGGCTACTGATTGAATTTAATGGATTGTTAGCCACTCTTAATAACTCCCATTATTATAGTCGGAACAAATCCATAGGCCATTATTGAATTCACAATGATCGGTAAAGCATCGATATTGGTTTTTAGAAGATCTTCCAAAAAGTATAAGATGTCCAATTAATCATCCAACAACAATTTGATTATTTTGTGTGACTCTTGTCTGCCCTCCTGAATGAGACCACCAATATAAAAGAGGGCATCTCTCATGTAGCAACTGAATTGGACGTAAAACATTGTGAATGGGAACGAACTAACATATCTACGCAATGGTGGTAGGTTTATTTTGGTTATTCCTAAAACTATGTTTCTCACACTTGTTCTAATTAAGTTTTCCTTATGTTTGTAGAAACAGATGGCCTTCATTAACATTGGAAATGTGCTAAATTTCTATGGAGATTGGAATTACATACCAAATTATAGAA
Organism: Paramecium tetraurelia; assembly: GCF_000165425.1. Classification (NCBI taxonomy): domain Eukaryota; phylum Ciliophora; class Oligohymenophorea; order Peniculida; family Parameciidae; genus Paramecium; species Paramecium tetraurelia. The sequence goes on along the minus strand of NW_001799544.1, from coordinate 70,777 downwards.
CAACTGCAAACTCTGTTCGTCAATCCTAATTGAAACACATTTTAACAAATTTATGTAATAAGCTATGATTTCATCATCCCTAAAGTTGTAATCTGCTATGATAATGCCGTTCAATGCACTGTGACTTAATATATAATTTATGCTAACTGGTCTTTATATATTTTGTAATAGCATCGTAATTGCTTTAATTACTGCCACTACAACTTCCCTTTACCCAGTATGCACCAAATCTAAGTACAATGACATAGTTTTCTGATCGCAAAAGTAACTAGGTTGTTTTAGATGGATGCTTACTCAAAAAATGTATCATTGTTCTTATCTCCCCACATAACACTTTAACAAATCTATCCAATTTGATCTACTACATCATGGTCATTGTGTGACATTTTGCATTGTAATTACTCGTATGCCTCGCTATAATAAACTCAATAACAAAGTACACTAATGAATCCGGGTCAGATTATAAAGGTGGCTATTTCGACATAATAATATATATATTTAATAATTTTATTCAATTTTATTTCTGAAAATCCGCCTCCTAAACATCACCGTTCCATAAAACCTAATTTTGAAAAATCCCTGGTCTTAAAATTAATTAAATAACTGTGAATGGAATTAAGCTTGCGAAATCATAAACTGTATAATAAATATTTTGCATATTGATTTTTATGGCATTATGTGATTAAATTAATTAATTCATCCTTATTGGAGAATGGCATATGTTGTTGAGCCCTTTAAATAGATACCCATCCAAATTCTATATAATAAATTCTAAATATTTTTGCTCAGCTTAAAGTTGATTTTTCAAAAGCATCTAATCTCTTCATCAGAATAGCCCAATTTAAATGGAGTATTAAATAAGGACAATGCTTGTATATTAAAATATTCTTGCTTTTCAATTTATTAGAATAATTTTTAATATAAAATCATATTTCTATTACCTCTATATTAGGAATGGTTATTACTATGACCATATTTTTTAATATAGCGATTCTTCAAATGGGAATATTAAACTTAAAATAAAAATATCTAATTAATAGATATGCAATTGTACGAAGAACATTTGAAGTCTTTCAATGTTAGTCTTCCCTTTCAAAGACTTCTTTAAGAAAAGATAGGCAGCGAGGAAGTCGTCCTCACGACAAAGTGCCAATTTTCGAAGCTTCCAATAAATATTCCAGTTAGACATTCTCCTATCAGCTACGTGCACTGTATTTTCGATTTAAATTCTTGGTTGGAGCACTTCAAAAATATGTAAAATAAAGTTGAACCTACGTAATGAAATATTTTATGTTAATAGGGGATTTGCTTGTCCAGGCTGCCGAAAGTACACTAATTTTAAGGATTATGGAGTGGATTACACTTTCTATCATGTGCTAGAATAATTAAAACAGTTCAAAATAAAGAATCCATTTCTCTAATTAAATGAATCATAATTGATCTATTAGTAAAGCAAAAATATATACATTGTCGAAACGAAGGTGGCCAATAAGTTGACCTCCTCCTTCAATCACAAGATAAAAGTGGTGCCTCAAAGACACCAATTGCCAGGGAGCACACCAATCTTGGGTGTGTCTAGAAGAATGAAGGAAATAAACAATGGTCCTTAAAATGAGGAGCAAAGAAGAATACTCGATGAAATAAGTTAAACCATAGTAAAATTGCAACAACTCCTCTTCAGTATGCTATATAAGTTGTACAAAAAAAATCAAAACTTCACCTTCAAAGTCTTGCAAGACAGAGTCTCAGCCAAAAAGCAATAATTCAAATAAGCACTCAACCAATCCTTAAAATTAATCTCTCTAGGAAAGAAATCATTAAATGAAGACTACGTGTTCGCTCTTAAAAAGATCTACTCCAACAACCAAATCTATTCGATTGTACTCATTCATAATTTATCCTTAGCTAATTGTCTACTTGATCCAATATGGCATCTGGTATGAGTATCCACTCACATTCAAGGGCCAACCCTACGTTTAATTGGAGTAGGCTTTGTACATCAAAGGAGAAGGCAATCAGACCCAGAACATAATCTACGTAATCGGCGGTCAAAAGGCAGAAAGATTCAGTCAATCCAACTAGTGTTTATAGATAGCATTTCCGAAAAACCCATTTCAAAATGTTGATGAGGGTGTCCAGATCACTCAATTGCCTGATTTCCCATTGGAGGGGTATAATTTTATGGGAACCAGTTATAAAGGGTATCCAAATTTTGATAAATGTTAGAAATCTATATGTGTTTTACGGTTAGAAGTAGTTGAGGAACAATGACAATCAAATTAGAGCTCAATTGTTGAATAGTCAGTATGTTTTGAAGGATGTTGCGTACAATAGAAGATGGGAATAAATGAAGAACAACTTGGTTGAAAGATTTGACGGTAGTTTCTTTACGATAACTCATTAATAATTTGATAAGTTGATCATATTCTTTGGCGGTGTAACCAAGGATCCAGATGGTCTCACTAATTACAGATGTCAACAATAGCATTCAGGGTAGATCTTTGTTTGCAAAGAAGAGAAGTTCTTGGGAAATGTTAAATAGGATTTCCAAATTCAATTTGCTGGGGATGAAGTATATCACAAATCAGTTCTAGGATCTCCAGTTTTTAGTTGTCCCTATTACGGGAACAACCAATTGATTCTGTCTGGAGAGTGTTTGAAACACAAAAACACTGAGCAGAGGGAGATTTACACATTTGATTGGGCTAATGCTGTAGTTAAACAAAATGATCTATTCTCGTTGGAACCTCCTGAATTGATCTTAACTCCCTACAGAAGAAGAACAGTGTAATATGAAATATTCTCTCCTGTGTAAGACCCTCAGGGAGGAATATCTTATGGATTCTTTTATGTCATTCATCAATACGAGGTTGAACAAAGTTACAATGACAAACAGCCTAAAATACTGACTTAATTGCTGAAAATCAATTTGACAAATGGACTATGTATTAAATCATATTCTAATTGTAGTTTTCACAATACCTTATCAAGACTCCCAAACTTCAAGACAATTGGCTCTGTAAAATTTAGAAAAATTAGCCGATAGGCCCAATTAGTACCTTTGATGAGATTAATTTATTTTAATAATAGAGCAGGAATATTTAATGTAATTTCTACATCTTGATATGCTTACATTGTCATTCTCGATAATGATTCTCCCTTGATAAATTGGTTACTTTGTGTGGAATTGACAATATTATATTAAATAATAATAAAATTATGCAATAGATTTGTGATTTCCATTTGAGATATATCAAATTCATTTGTGTCGATAACACTTGCAACAACAAACTGCTTTGTGATGATTGCTCCAGAACTTCGAATGAACACAGCAATCACAAAATAGTGGATGCTGCTGCATTTTTATAATAGGCGGAGACCTTCCTAAAAGGTGGAAAGTAATTTCTATAATCAATTATCAGTCCTGACTTTGCTCTCTATGGAAGTGATCTTGGCAATAAAACCAAAATCTTTCTCTCCAATAATGGAAACATCAGACATGAGATCAGAATGAATTATTTAAGAAAATTAGAGGATTCCATTGAAAAATACTTACACCAAATGATCGACAGTCTCCAGTCCTCGAAAAAGATGGTAGTCGATTTTATTAATCAATCAATTGAGGATTGTTTCTCAGCATAAGTTTTAAAGTAAGTTTCATAATTTACAAATAGTAATCGAGAAACTGGTCACATGATAGTTTAAACAGTGATGAGTGCATTGAATGCTAAAATATCCACCAAAGAAGCAAACATCCTCTTATACCGCTTGCATACAGGAGACTTAGAAAGAGAATACTACGAGAAGAAAGTATAGAGTACCCATAACAATAGATACAAGCCCTAGTTGAATTGTTTCACTAGAATGTGAAGTTATTATTAGAACCCATGGCCAATCAAGTCCATAAATATCTCAAGTAATTTCATCAAGAGATGGAGAGAATTCGAAATCAAATTAAAGAAGAGCATTTCCAAATCAATAAGATTAACATGTTGCCAAAAGCATTCAAAATCAAAGATGTCACCAGCAACCCCAACTTATAGTTAAAAGTGCCCCCAACATCATTTACTAAATATTAAACCTCTCAAAACACTTAATAATAGGTCTACACATTAGCCACTGATTACGACCAAGACGATGTTGAATAACTATCAAGATGGAAAATGAACAAATTAACCAAGTCCAGAAAACTTGAGTTGCTCAAGAGTTTGGATTACACACATCACACCATGAAGACTGAATAGTCTTAATCTATTGTGAAGTAGCAGGTCCCCATCACGGCTCCATATGATTCTACTGGAACTGAATTTAAGAGAATCATCCAAGTCAACACATAACATACTTACCTATTGAAAATTATAAATATCTAAAAAAACGTGTGTTTGACAGCAGGAAAGGAAGGCACTCTAAATATCATAACGATAGAGATCGAGTAGAGTGATCTCTCTATTGTCAATCAACACCAGCTGAAACCTCATTAAGAATTGAAGGATGTGGAACTATGTTAGACTCCAGGGATGTTTCTGACCACTGGCAGGAATATCAAGATCTTGAATGACAAATACATTGATTTAGGGTTTACTGTCAAATTATTTTTGTATTAGGATATGAAATAAATTGAGCAACTCACAGAATTTAGAGATTTGCATTAACAACCTATCGAACAGTTGAAATTTATTAATGAAAAGTATTTGAGACAAACTGTTGAATATTCTAAATACAGTAATGAATTGGATTTTGCAACCATTTGTGCAGATTTCATTAAGGTGTGGAAGTTTTGCTTCGACAGTTCAAAAATATATGAAGGAGAAATGCTGGAGTAATATAAAGTGGAGTTGAAACCCTCTATAATTAAAAGTGTGGACTTCTCAGATGGATTAACAATTGCTTCAGAGAAATCTACAACTTATCTCTTCCACGATTCCTAATTGTTTAAGCAAATAAAGAATGTGACTGGAAAAGACCAAGTACTCAGATCGAAGTTAATTTCCAATCATCGACTTTTGATTATGACTCAGCAGGGTGTGCTTACGATTATTGATCTAAAAAAAATACAATTGCCACCTCATTTAACTAACTCTAAAGACAATAAACCATATGAACCACAGAAAATTGTAAATAAAATATAAATGATTTCTTTAGAATGTCAAAAAGTATTTGCGTTAGATATTGTTCGAAAAGGAAGACAAGGAGTTGGAATTGATTGATGTAATTCAAGTGAGGAAGAAATTTCTTTGTCTTCTTCACAGTTCCTAGTTTGATCACTATTTGATTCTGAACGAATAATTTGAAGTAAGATAATGCATTTATCTATAAAGCTTGAAAATAAGTATAGAATAGCGCCTTCTGAAACTAGATACCTCAAATTTTTAGAGATTTAGACACATGATCTAATGATAGCTATAGAAGGCAAAGGCGATTATAGTATTTGGGATGTTAGCAAATGATTTTACGATTATTTTTGTTATTTTGTAATTCAAATAGGTTATTCATACAGATGATGAAGAAACTATATTTACATATAAAGTAAATAAGCTAATTATTGTTATTTTAATGCATGAAAATTTAATGACTTATTAATCATTGGAAGATTCCCTTCTTTGGAGTACTACTTAAAAGAGTTGGTTCTGGTTGTTCATCAATGAATTAAATAGCTTCTCCTTCAGCTAAAATATAATTATGAAAAACAATTACCATAACTGGTATCAATTCCTTTGGATTCTTAGAAGGGATTGATCTTAAAGACTCCAGTTCCCTTCAATGGGATAACGAATAAAGCAATCAACAATCCCCATCCTAACAATGCCAAAACACCTACAAGTTATAATCCAAATTATTTAAATCCATGTCCAGTTACGAATCCATTGCTGAGTGTCAAGACTCCAACCAAAAGAGTACCCAATAATCCTGGTCCCTATAGATTGATAAATTATATATATATTACAAGATGAGTAGCTAAAGTATAAGCAGGATCATCAACATGAGATCTCTTGATGACAAGAATAAGTACAATATACACTAATCCAGCGAGGGTACCAGTTAATGCAGATTCCCAAATTCTAACATCATTGGCAATTGCTGAGATGGCAACAATACCAGCAACACTTCCTCTTGCAATAGCAATCAAACTTGTTTTGTGGGTTTTCAAATATTAAGCAACGAAACTTGTCAAGGCTGAGAAGGTAGCTGCTATCAAAGTGTTAACTGCTATCAATCCTTGTTCGTATTTATCTGTTTTGCCCTCTTGATTTGCACCGTTAATGAAAATGAGTGTGGCAACACTTAAGATTATTGATCCATAACCAATGTTGATTGGGGAATGATGTGGGAAGATGCCTGGATGAACATTTCCTGCTTAATCTCTTCTTTCCTTCAAGAAGATTGAAACAACCAAGGCTGTCACTCCACCGAAAAAGTGGATGTAACTGGATCCAGCAAAATCAATGAATCCAAATTTACTTAACCAGCCTGTTGGTTAAATCCAATGTAATGCAGTTGGATATAAGAAGCCTGATATTACAGCCAAACAAACACTGACTGAGAAAAATCTGGATCTTTCCAATGTTCCCAATCCAAACAATGATGAAACTATTATTGCTCCAACACTCTAGAAAACTAATTAAATAAATAGTTATCATTACTTAAATTTGTGTAATCATCTCTTGATGCATCCACTCCATATCCAGCTCCAGCGAATCTACTCAAACCTATGAATTTATTTCCCTTGTCATCTCCAAATGCAAATCCCATATCCTAACTAATCGAAATGTTATTTTATATTTCTTACAAGCCAGAAAAATAATATGGTGATCACTGCTCCCAATAAGACTGTGATAACTGCTGATTGCACAGATTTGTATCTCACTGCTCCTGAACTGATGAAGGCGAATCCCAATATTGTTAATAAAGCACTGAAGGATGTAATCAACACCCATGTGGAATCAATGTTTGATGGGGCTGGAGTGCTTGCTTCAGCTGTATTAAGAACAGCTTCAATTCCTGTAAGATGATTCATATTAATTTATTTATTTTGGGATATATATTTTCAAAATTCATTTATATCATCAAAAATAAATACAAATAAAAATTAAACCAAGCATAATAATATTCATAATATGTAAACTCTAGTGGGTACCAAAAAAGGATAAATTTATCATCTTGAAATCAATCGACCCAAACAATTGTACATCCCATTCATAACCCTAGGAATGCCATGTCTGGTCAACTCTTTCAAGATTTCAAGGCTGCTGTCGATATCATCAATTAAACTGACGATGTTCGAGTTGTGGTGTTGACTGGAAGAGGAAAGCACTTCTGTGCCGGTCTCGATCTCAAAGAAGCTCCACAAATGTTCCAAGTATTCTCCTATTCTCCCTATTCCTCAGTTTCCAGACGAGTTGGATTAAGCAAGAAGATCAATTAGAATCTATGATCTCATTAAGGATTGGCAATTTGCAATGACTTCCTTATCCAGAATCAGAGTACCAGTAATCGTGGGCATTCAAGGATATTGTTTGGGGGGTGGCATTGACCTTATTACCTCTGCCGATATCAGATATTGTTCGGAAGATGCAAATTTCTCAATCAAAGAAATTGATATTGGAATGTATATTCACTTCCATTATATTTATAGGGCTGCTGATATAGGAACTCTGTAAAGATTGGGCGTATAGAATGCTAATACATCCCTCTTCAGAGAATTAGCATACACAGGCAGAATTTTTAATGCTCAAGAAGCTTTACAATTGGGTTTAGTTAGCAAAGTAGTTAAGAGTGATTAGTTAAATGATGAAATCTTCAAGCTTGCTGAGACCATTGCTTCCAAATCTCCAGTAGGATGCTACACAATTAAAAGCATTGTGACTAGGGAATAAAATCTAGATTCGCACTTAGATGTCATGGCCAGAACTAATATGGCCATGCTATTCACAAATGATATGGCTACTGCTATTACAGCTTCAATGACAAAAGGGAAGGCTGAATTCCCAAAATTATGAGTAACAAATATTAAGTTCAACAAAAACAATATATACATAGTTTAATAAAATTATATATAATAATTCCAGAGAATAATTATTTTACTAATTTATATTGATAAAGAATTAGTATACATTCTATGTCTCCATACTTCACTATTTTAATTAATATCATAAAATATTGAACTAATTTATTTTAGAGATTAACTGATTTTTTAAATAGAAAAAATGGCTCTTATTATCTTATTTCAATGGTATCTGCAGTCGATTATTTCGATTTAAAGATATTACATAGCTTTTTTAAGAATACTACTAATTAAATGTAGTTAAATTTTAATGAGAAAAATATAATAATTCACAGTCTTTGAACATACTTTGAAATTAAAGCAAATATTTTTGTGTAATCTAGGGGCCCATCTCTTAAATAAGACCATAATTCAATATTTTTAGTTTCTTAATACAGGACTACGGATATGTTTTTTGATGAATGATGTATTTAACTTTTGATTATGTTAACTTTGAATTCTCTCAGTATTTCCATGGCTAGATTCCGAGCTTCAATGACAAATTTAGGTTCACTTGTACAATATGAAATTTGAATAGTTGGAGCTTAAATTTTTTTTTTCCTTTAATAACATGGTTGAGAGGCTGGATAGTTAATTGAATCCAGTTATTGTCTTTCGTATTCTTTTTGTTGCTTAGTAAGAAGAAAATCAAAAATTTGAAAATAAATTTGTTCATTCCCATTGATTTGTTTTGAATCGTTTTCTCTTTTGTATTGTTCCCACATTTCTGATATCTCTATCATCATTTCCTCTCTTGAAATATCAACTTTGTTTTTTTGATACTCTATACATTTGGCTTTAAAAAACACTTAGTATTCATCCATTTTATAATTAATTAATAAAAATATTCAAATTCGATTTTCTCATTCTCCTGATCAACTAAGAACCATCTAAATTTCAGAACCATCTCAATTCTTTATGTAACCTGTATCACTCAAATAAACGTCAAATTTTCATATTTTTCTATTTTTGAATTATATTTAGTTCAAAATACTTATTAGTGAAGTGAACGTTATAAAATACAATATATTGATAAATAATAAATTTAAAATGTACTAAATACAATTATTGTGGATGCAAAATCTAAAATATGAAAGCAGATAATCAACCTCTTTATGTAATATTTAATTGATTATCATTAGTAGAATATGATTAGGAACTCTAATTTATGTCTCTTGTATTCAACTATATCAAATTACTATTAAAAACAATAAAGTATCTAGAAATTTAAATGAATAAATTGTAAAGTTATATCGAAATTAACCTATTCTAATTGGAAGTATTTCAATTAAATAGAAGGTGGTAAAATTCATTTTACATCCTTATTTGTTAAGGTGAAACATTCATGAAAATAATAGAATATACTTTGATAACATAGAATTTGGATGGAATTCTAGAAAACTTTATTAATTTAAATATAATTTATTAGAGAAATCAAGAAGAAATAGAACTATTGAGAATGAGGTTTTGTAAATCTTTACTAAGTTTTAATTTATTTAAATTAATTTTCAACGATAGGATTTAAATATTAATTCAGATTTTTTTCGGAACAGCTCTTGAGAAATACTTCTTCAGACAAAATCCAATAGTTGTACTAAAGACGATGCTACACCCACGCATATGTAGGCAACAGACAAAAATTCGTTTTTACCTCCAAATTAATTGGTTGTTGAAAATACTATATATTTCTTGCCTCCATATTGACTTGAATCATAATCTATATTAATAATATGGATTACTATTTGTAATTACTATGGAATAACGACCCTATGGAAGATCTTGGTTGATCACTCCCCAAAGCTTTCTAAAATTTGGCATTGCTGCCACTCTCATCCAAACAATGAACCTTTCATCCGTAACATTGTACCACTATTAACTGGCATCTGTGTTCTGGTAAACCTCTAGATCAGTTGGCCAAGCTATGCCTTGGCTTGACACAGGAACTTTAATTAGAGTGCCATTGTTTAATTCGTAGGAAATATCAAATGTATCATTAAATAAACTTTGAGCAATCAAACCACATGGAATTGCTGGAGCTGTTGGTGTTAAAGGTGTGCCATCTATTGCTACAGTCTTATTCATTTAAGCATTAGTGATGACGGGATAACATGAACTTAAATCATCTACTCCCAATCCCTTTGTTCCAGACAACTATTCTACTGATTTTGATGTGATGTATCTAAACAATAAATCTTGAGAATCACTACCTTCTTTGATTCTAATAGAAGTTATCCAACTAATAATATATATAGACTGGAGCTGTGTAATTGGTGTCCAGAGCTATTGTAAAATCGCATATGGGATATCCTTAACAAAAGGCATCATATCTGAAACTTTATTGGTTAATTTTCCCAGAATACACATTAAGTACAATACCCATGCTTAGAAAATAAACACTCAATATGCCAAACAAAATAATGGTGGAGTTAAGTGTAGGAACGGGTTGCCAAGCCTTCAAGACCTATTATTTAATTGCTTGTCCAATGCTTGAAGGTTATTTTTAATCTTATTGTTACTATGAGTCCATATTAATTAAAAGTAAAATATATATAATTCAAATGCTTAGAATTTAATCAAAATTTCTAATTCCCTAATTTTATGAGTTTTTTCTTGAAGTCTCCTCTTCATCCTGGACCTTGCTTTTTGGCATAATCTGCAATTCCTGAAATACAATCTGAGAATTGCTCTCATTAACATTGCTCTTCTTCCTCAGCTCTCTTTCTTTTAAATATTACAATCAAATATACCTTACTCTATAATCTTCTTTCCTTACAAACTCATTCCTGATATCCTCTCCTATTGAGCATATTATCCCAAACCTATAGTCCTCATCAACTTATCACCAATATTGAATAAATTGAAAAAGCACATAATCAACAACATCAAGGGCAGTATGGTTTTGTAACTCTATACAAAAAGAGACTCTGCCAGATTCCCTACTGTCTCACTGAAAGAAGTGGCCTAATCTTCCAATATGTCTGTAATTTGAATGAAATTGAAACACAAGGGGAAACTCACTCTGGCAAAGTTACTTACAAAATATGAAATATAAATACATAGAACCAAACATTAAGCTAGGAGCATCTGTATGATGATGTTTATTGAATGAAATCAATCCAGAGATTTTCATTGCAAACAAGCCATAATAGGTGCAAAACATCATATAAAGCAAAGGCAAGAGCAAAACAAGTTCAGTTAAATAATACCTGTTGATGGAGGACAGTAATAAGTAATAGGGGTTCAAATTCTTGTTCGTTTTGGCCACAAAAGTGATTAACTCACAAAATAGGATTAATAAACTAAGAAGGGCATAGGTTATGGCCAAAAACACACAGTAATATTTTCTGAGCCTTAGATTCCAAATAATAGAAATCTTATATATCATTTTAGACAATTTTGTTTCAAATTATGTCTCATCATCTGCTAAGTCTTTCCTTTCAAACTTCAATGCCTACTAATTAGCAATATTGAGCTTGGTTTGAATTCTTTGTAAATCAAACATAAGGCATTTCACATACTTGTGTATGGAAGCCAATACATCTAGATTCAATGGTTTGTATTTATCTGGTATGTTGGAAGCATTGTACTTTTATAAGGTGTGTCTGATGCTCTTTTGAAATTCCTAAGGAATGTTTTGCAGAATGATCATCAAATATCTACTGAATTCGCTATCGGAGTATTCATTCTGCAACAATTGAAGGGTCTACGTATTTTACAATATATTACAACCCTACAAATGTCTTCCAGTTCATAGGTTTTCTCAGTTCTTTGCTCATCTAATAGCACAGCTTATTGATAACACTACTCCAAGACTTCTTCCTCCTTATGTTCCCTGTAGTATAGTTTTGGAATTGCTACTAAACCTTATCCCAAAAGAATGACAACGAGGAGCAAACCACTAAATGATTAACAAGTTTAGATTACAAGAAATTGCTCACTCCTATGAGAACCCCTTCCACATGAGCTGAGTCGAAATTATCCTTGATCAATAAATAGATGGCTAATCCAATAATTATTACAGTTCCCACTCCATATATTGTTAAATTCTTTTTCAAAGAGTACTTTATTTTACCTTTGATATCGAAATCTCCGGAGCCTTCATAATCTTAAAAAAAGGGTAAGACCAACCTGCATAATATGAATTTGTACCATGCCAAAAAGAAGTTTCCCCAATACATAATCCTCCATAATACTTTGATGTTCCCCATGGTTTCTAACTATTAGGTTTCATCATGCTGTTTGGTTGACTAAGATTAACGATTGAATAATAAACATTAGCAATGTCAATTGGTAGGACCAATACAATTGAAAAGGTTAGGGTCCAAGATATAAAGGTTAAAATCTTAATATATAAGGGCACATCCTTTGCTGAGTATTCCCATATCAAATATAAGACGTACAGGAACAGGATTGTAGAAGCGATAGAATAGAATATGACATCTTAGGTGAGCATTAAAATAATAAAATTATGGAATGCTTATTTCTCTTTGATATTTCATTAATGAGATTTATAGGGCTGATAAACATCGAAAATAATATAACATAATTTATCAAATTTCAAAGGCCTTTTATAATAGAGTCTAAAATTCTTTCTCATGTAATTGATGAAAACCAGTAGCTGGCGATCCACTTGGTCTTCTGCCAATGTATTAAATGGGGGAATTAGAAACATTTGTAGTTTTCGCTAATACACTTTGAATTCTTGGTCTAACAAATGCCCAAGGTCCATAATTCATGTGCTCCTCTTAGACCCAAACAAATTCTGCTTTGTTGTACTTGCCAATAACTTTTTGTAAGAACTCATAAGGAAATGGAGCCAACTATTCAATTCTCAGGATTGCCACATTCTACAATAATTAATTAAAATAGCATTACATTCTATTTGAGGTCTTCCCTTTTCTTGAGAAGATCATAATACACTTGTCCAGAACACAAAATAACTCTCTTAACTTGATTTGGTTCGACAAGGAATTCAGGAAAAGCTTCATCATAAACCTAATTGAATTGAGTAGTAAGTTCAGTAAGCTTAGATTTGGCAGCTTGCAATCTCAAGAGTCTCTTGGATGTCATAGCTATTAATGGTTTTCTGAAATCTCTTCTTAATTATCTTCTGAGAGCATGGAAATAATTAGCTGGAGTGGTGCATTGAACAATTTGCATATTGGAATTTCTCATCTATCTAGTTAATCTGACTATAAGACATATAAATAATTAAATTACCTCCAAGATTTTTTTCAAAAACTGCAGGATCATCATCACTCAATTATAAAAATCTTTCAACTCTCCCTGAACTGTGTTCTGGTCCTTGTCCATCCATACCATTTGGTAACAACATAACCAATCCACTATCAACATCCCATTTGGATTCTGCACTAGCTATATAATTATCGATAATGATTTAGGCTCCATTTGCAAAATCACCAAATTATGCCTCCCACAATACTAATGTATTTGGATTTGTGATGGAGTACCCATAATCGAACCCTAGAACTCCGTATTCAGACAAATGAGAGTTATAAATACTGAGTCTATGTTCTTATCCCTTTGGAATAACAGCATTCAAAGGCACATAATCCTAACCATTAGGATCCTTTTAGTCATGTAAAACAGCATGTCTGTGAGAGAATGTAGCCCTTTACACGTCTTCTCCAGATAATCTAACATTGAATCCTTCATGAAGAAGAGTTCCAAATGCTAGGGCTTCAGCAGAGGCAAAATCAATAGGCTAATCCTTTTGAATCCATGACAATCTTTCGTCATAGAATTTTCTGATTTATGGGTGAGCATTGAATTCATTTGGAATCTTATTAATTTTCTCTCCTAATGTTTTTAAAACATTCAAAGGAACACCAGTGTCTTTGATTCTTCCCCAAAGGACTGGAACTTTAATCATTTCCCAAGGCACAGGTTGCCAATCCTTGAGATTGTAATCCATTTATCTTGACTTTTGGTAAGCTAGTTCCAAGTTCTCTTCATGAGTCTTCATCAATTTGTCCACTTGTTCTTTTGTCACAATTCCTTAGGCAACCAACTTGTCACTATATTTAATAAAGACAGGAGGAGCCTTATCAATCTTCTCATACATAATAGGTTAAGTGAATTTAGGTTGATCTTATTCATTATGACCATATCTTCTATATCCAACCAAATCAATAAAGATATCTCTCTTAAACTTGTATCTGAACTCAGTGGCTATCTTAAACACTTTTGTCTACTAGTTCAGGTTCATCAGCATTGACATGAATGACTGGTGCTTAAATAGCATGAGCAATATCTGTGCAATATAATCCAGATCTGCTGTCCTTAGGAACAGTAGTGAATCCAATTTAATTGTTGGACACCACATGAATGATACCACCTGACTTATAGCCTTCTAAATCTGCCATTTGTAAAGCCTCATAAACTATTCCTTAACCTGAAACTGCAGCATCTCCATGAATCAATACTCCAAAGGCTTTTTCTCTCCTTGAATCTTGGAAATAATCTTAGATAGCCCTGACTTTTCCATATACACATGGATCCACAGTTTCTAAGTGAGATGGATTTGGTAGCATTTCCAATCTTAATTTCTTATCTCCAAATTGCACATTATGAACTGAACCCAAATGATATTTCACATCTCCAGAATTACCCCAAATATCCTCATTAAAAGTACTCTTCAAATCCTAGAATTCAACCATGATTTCTTCTGCTGACTTCTAAAATACATTGTATAATGTATTTAGTCTTCCTCTGTGTGCCATTCCAAATACTACATGTTCTGCCCCTGCTTTTGCTGCCTCGTCAATCAAAGATTACAACCCAGAAATCATTGAATCGCATCCCTCTATACCAAATCTCTTTGATGTATTGAATTTCTTCTGCAAAAATGTACTGAAGGCGTGTTCCTATCCCAATCTATTTTTCTATCATTTTAATTCATACCTCTCAAAGGTTTTCAATTTCTACTCTTTGCTAGGCATGAATTCATCGTACTTCTCTATTTGATGTCTAAACCAATCTCTTTCCTCGTTTGATTGAATATGCATGTATTCATATGATATTTTTCCACAATAGGCCTTTTCTAAGTAATTTATCAAGTCTCTCAATTTCATCACTAATTACTATTAAAATCTCTTACTCTATTTGTCCTTTGTGATTCCTGTGCTTCCGATAGCATGAATATAAAATCCTCTGTCTAAATCCTCTTCTGTGAAAAATTCACTATAATCCAATTTTGTATATCCTTTCACTTTGCCTATTTGTTAAATGTGCTCCAAGTCCAAAGGATCCACCTATGACTTCTCATGTCCTCTATGCCTGTATTTGTTTATTAGCAACAACACTCTGAAATGATCACTCAATAATTTCCTAACACCTGATTGCCCCTAATTTTCATATAGATTATCATACATCCAATTTAAGAGAAACAGCTTATCCCTTTAATGGCTCTGGAGTGAAATCAAAATTGTTCGATTCCAAAACTTGTCTAAAATATGAATCCCAAGTGGCAGGGACTGATTTGTTATCCAAGTACCATTAGTCGAATAGATTTTCCAAATATTCTGCATTTCCAGAACCAAGAAAAGAGACTCCAAACTTTTACAATTCGGAAAATTTATAAACATTATTGAGATTTCTGGCTACAAATCTAAGCATATTTAATTTATTTATAGATTTAGAATGATTATTTTTAACATAAATTTATAATAATAATAATAATAATCAATATCCTGTCATAAAAACTAGCATTATTATTTTTAATATGCTTTAACATATATAAATTAAACATTAATTATAAATTAAAACTCACTCCTAAACAGTCTCGAACTCACCCCACTCTCATTCAAACGAATCATTCTTATATAAAATGAGTATCTACCAAGTTTCAAACACTTCCAATTGGGATTCCCTTTTCAGAATTTGTTTTCCATACAATAATTCAACTAAATTCAATATTTTCAAAAGAATACTTAATAAATTTACATAAAAACACAAGAGAAGTAACTCAAAAGAATCGCCATTCCTAACCAATCAATTTATCCACTTGTATAAATTAACCAAGTCTTTAATTTCAATAAATAAAAATACAAGCAGAAGTAAAGTCTTGTAAAGGATCAATTAATCAATATTTTCAAACAAATTAGGAGCTTTATTGAGTCTCGAAAGATTGCTAATAGTGCTAATAATATAAATTTATGAGTAATTAATGAAGTATTATGAAATGTTAACTCATAAAGAGTTTTATAATCAATATTAAATAATAATCTTTGATGATTATATATATATAAAAAATAAAACCAAACGAGTGTTTTTCTATATAAAAAAATTAGGAGCGAAATGCAAGAAAATGGTGATATTATTTTGCCTGAAAAACCGTTGAAGTACAAGGAGAATAAATAATTTAATGTATCATAATAATTTATGATGTTGCTTTAAATATGAAATTTATTTTTCATTCAGTTTTATCATTTGCCCTTTATCAAGCAAGTAGTTATTTTATGAGTCCATCAGGTATCCTTTCTAGTCCACATGGTAGGTTTCATTAATCGTATCGGCGGGACTGGTTTTTTCTTTTAAGAGACTCAACTCATTTGCTTTTTGTTATGTCTATTAATACCTAATTAGTTGATTGAATTATAAATATCTTCGAATTCCATCTTGGATTCAAAGAATATCTTCATTCTGTTTTCAAAAGAGATTTGGATTGATCGCACTTTTTCTTCCAATGACATCTGCTTGGTTTCATAATCAACTTTCTTGTAATTAATTAAAATTTAATATACCATTTCAGAAAACTTGTTTCCCAATTACATGATTTCTTATTTTATTTTTTTTTGATCATCGACTGCTCTTCTATCAAGGTTATTGGAATTTGGAAAAGTTGGAGAGGCAGCCATTTTTAATTTTTCCTATAATTCTGAGTTTAACTCCTTCATTTTCTCCAGGTCAGTTTTAATTTAAGTAATTGTTTCATTTTATTGGTTTATTCTGGAATCTAACTAAATGACAAGCTTTTTGAGTGTTTGGATTTCATTTTATTGAGAAACATTTAAATTATTATTCTGACTTTTCGGGGATTAAACATCCTCGACTTTGGTGTATTAAGAAATGTAGGTTTGCCCTCTTGTTTTATCGCGATCGACACTGGCAAAGTTCGATATTGGTACCTTGTTTGGACTGGCGGATGTCAAAGGTCTCATATATTTTTATTACATTATAAGTTAAAGAAATAATTCCTTTCAATACGCTTATAAATAACACTTTAAACAATTCTGTAGAAATATATCAGCGCTTCAATGATATTTTTTTCTTAATTAATGAGCTTTTTATTAATTCATTTCTACAAGTAAATCAAGCCTTAATAAATTGTCAACACCTAACTTTGAAATGGTAGAGTTTTCACTAGAAGTATCACGAAGTAATTTTGTGAGTTTATCCTTCTCTCTCTATTTCTTAATCAACAACAAAGGTTGATCGTCAGGTACATTATCAGGTATGATGGGAGCAGGTTATTTACGAAGAGTATCGAAATTGATATCTAAATTAAGAAATGATTTTAAAACCATTAAAAAAAGAATGTCGTTTGGCTTCTTGAAGAGTCATCCTAGTTTTGTAATTAGGGTCCAGTAATCTTTCAATAAAGTCCTGGGCCTTGGGACTCAATTGGTTTTCTCCATCTCCAATTTCCGGCCATGTAATGTTTCTTTGCAAAATGTTGTCAAAAATCTTTTCTGGCGTATCATCATTAAAAGGAGGGATGCCCACCAGGAATTCGTAAGTGATCACCCCTAAACTCCATTGATCAAGGGATTCGTTGCTTATGGACTCTCCCCTAATGACCTCAGGAGCAATATAATCTGGAGTACCAACAACCCTATGTTTATTATGATTGCTGGCCTTTATCGAAATGCAATGATCAAACCTCGGAGACTTCGGCTCACTGCTTACCAAATCCTTAATTTTATTATCCAACTATTGTTGCAACTTAAGAGCTTAACTAGGTTCAGATTGTTTCATATATAATTTCATTCCTATTTCTGATAATCCAAAATCCGTTAACTTTAAATGACCTTTTCCATCAATCAAGATGTTTTGTGGTTTCAAATCCCTGTGAATGATCTGTTTCTTGTGTAAAGCCTCGATTGCCAACAGTAATTCTCCGATGTAGAATTTAGCTATGGGTTCATCCAAAGCACCATATTTTCTTAAGATTTTATCAAAATCACCTCCTTTTACATATTCAAGGACATAAAACAAACAATCCGAATGACTAAAGGAATAGTAAGCTTTTGCCACGAAATCCCCTTCAAGAACTGAAAATATAGTACTCTCAGCTTTTAGAGTTTCAAAAAAGTTTTGACTTGATTACTATTGAGTATCAATCACTTTCATTGCATAAACATCATTTGTTTTTAATTTTCTTACTTTCCAAACTGCTCCATATGCTCCCACACCCAATACCTCTTAGAATTCAAAATCTTTTAATCCCACTGTCATTCTAGAATTAATGATATTATAACATATATTACATCTTTTAATTATATTGTGGAATTCTCAGAGTGATTCCAGAATCAGAGTAATACCCTCTAATAAACATATTCTATTGAACATCATCACTATCATCATCTTCTTATTGGGAGTAAATGTGAATGTTTAATAATTATTATGTATTTTAATTTGCATTCTCTTCAGAAGGAGAAAATGTAATGTATTCTAAAGAATCTATTTTCTATTCTTAAATTGGAGTTTATTGAATTTGATATTAACATTCTTCCTAATCCTCCTTATATTATCTTTGGTTGAATTTGGATGGTTTGACTAAATCCATAATCCTAACCTTTCCTCCACTATGCCCTCCTTTTTTGTTTCGACTATTTTATGAAGTTCCTGCTTATTTATAAGAATTTGATAACCCTTTCTGGAATATTTTTTTTAATTTTTCAATTGATCCACATTGCAATTACTATTATGCTGCATCAATCTTATTGGCTTGCTTATTTAATGCTAGTCGTTATGTAATCAAACTCAAAGATCTCTTCATTAACTCACTTACATCATTCAAATGGTTTATTTCAGGTAACCCTAATTTGATCAAGGATTGAAATTTGGCATCTATGTCCAAAACAAATGAATTATCTTATTTTAATATTTTTTAACAATATTATTGAGTGACTTTCAGTAAAGATATAGCACATTTTATTTATTTTTGGCTATCTGGACTCATGCTCATAGATGATTCTAAACGAGTAAAATTCCTACCTGGTTTTCTTTAATGGAATGTTGGAAATTCACTTATACTATTGTCTTCTGAGATGTTTATTGTTTTTGCTCTCTATAATCCTCTTTATCTCTGATCGCTTTATTGAGCAAACTTCGAAAGTGTAATTTATTATTTGCTTCTGTTCATTACTGGACTGTTTTAATGACTTAAATTTTTCTCTGACATCCTTTATTTAGTATACAAATTTATTTTGGTTATGAGTTCAATTTCCTTATTGTTAATTTCCTCTGATAACTCCTGGATCTTATCCTATATTGCATAAATGTCCTAATTAAGCATGTGTTTTTTCAGACATAATTGTGAATGTTCCTCTACAATGCTGAGCAATATTTCCTTTTCACAAATGCAACACACCATTTTTTGAGGATGCAATCTGAACATTAATTCAGAATAGAGCACTATTTTATAACGCTTCCCTTCTATCTATTGAATCGCCTATACATTCAATTAGGGAAATCTTGAAATTCGATTATTGATTATTTTTTGATAATAGTTTTCATATTTACTTTTGGTTATCTATTATTATGATAATTTAGGCCACATTCTAGTCAAATTTCTACACCCATAACATTGTCGTATTATAGTGTACAATGTTTATTATAAAAAGTCTTCCGTATCAAAAATTCTTGCTCTAGATATGTCATATAGTGGGTAAATCTCTTAAGAATCACTATCATTAGGATATACAGACGAAATTTCTAATTTATTCTAATTTTTCATATTTTTAATATATGAATTTTATATTACATACTCATCATCTATTGCTAGTATTTTTTTGTACTAATCATGACCAAACAATCACATATCAATTATGATAAATGAGATATGTATTAATTCAGTTTAAAGGTTCTAAATTTATATATAAATTTGTATCCTTAATTTTATACGAGAGCCATATAACATATAATATATATATATATTAAAATAAAGCTTAGATCGAATCGATCAATTTATTAATGTATTCAATAAAAACCAGTGTATTTTTAAGAAAATAAAATTACTATTGTCTAAACAGTGTTAAATTATTCATTTTGTTTATAATTCAAAATCTTATGTCTTCTTTTTTTCGATTTATTATAATTCATAAGGTTTTGGTGGTTTCCTTACAAGCAAATAGATTAAAACTAACCCAGACCATGAAAGTAATGCTATTACAAACACATTATAATCAAAGAACCAAGTAAAGAAATATAAATATTAAATCTATCCCAAGAACATTAATGCAATTTGCGAATTTTGAGTATATTCTGAAAAAGCTTAGATGCTGAATTGAGTAACAGCAACGGAAGTAATGAGTAATAGGTTTGCGTTGAAAAGGAAACTGTTCATAAAGGTCTCATTTATTTTCATCGGATAGATTGTGAATAGGAAAGGAATTCTGAGTCCGAACTTCAAGTTGCCCTTATAAGTGCAACCCAATAAATATAAGGTAAAGAGAGCTAGCAAAATGGTTCCAATGAATGACATCACTGTTCCTTCCAAATAAATGAACATCTTGTTCAAAAAACTATAAGCAGGATACCCATTGATTTTAATGAGCATATATAACAATCTAATTTATGATAATAAATTGTAATACATTTATAAAATCCATAACAATGATAAAATTATGAATATTATTCCTAAAATGAGTTTGAAAACCCAAACCACAGGATTGACATTCTAATATTCTAATTCCATTTTAAATATTTCATGTTCATTTGCAAGTGCTTCAGTTGCAGCCTAAAACTTCTTAGCTTTTTATTTAATTTGATTTTTCACTTTTCTTTCTGCCATAAATCCATTTACTAAAGCCAACTCTTTTTCTTCCTCTTGAATTTATTAACCAAATTATATCAACTCAACTGCTTATTTCTTTAATCTCATCTTTTTTTCCATAGCCTCAGACGATTTCATTACTTTAGGTCTGCTGATGTATTCCTAAATTAAATCTATAGGCAGTGCAGAAAGACCAACTCCACCAAACAACACTAACAAAAACCATCCAATAAATGCCAAGAATCCCATTAAAAACACAGGAAAGGATACTGAAATCTCAACATTGGTATCACTTTCAATCTAATTGTAATGCATTTGATACCTAATTGAAAGCATAATTGTTCAACACAATTGGAAAGGTAGCTGAAATCTAACTATCAAAGGTTTATGTGATTGTATGAACAGGTATCCTTGCAGTTCCTAGATAGGTGAATCCAACCAATAATAAAGTCAATAGCACACCCAATAATATGAATTCATAGCACATAACTTCGAGTAATCGTTTCATTAATGGCTTATCCTCATCACTTTCATAATAAAATTGAGCGCATGGAATTAGAAATGCTACCATTCCCAAGATCGTGCAATATATGACATACCACACAATCATCATGGATTCCCCTTCAGTAGTAAAAACACCCCTAAATGATCAATCATAATACTTTGATGCTGATATGTCTGCTGATACTAATAGGATTTGTCCCCAAGCTAAAGTGAAACCAAGTACTACTAATATTTTACAAAATAAAGATGCTCCAAATCCAGAATCAGATGCTAAATGTATATCACATGAATGCTATACGATGACAATATAAGGCTAGTATATAAATGTTGATTCCCAGCAGCAGAACGGCTATTATACAAGAGATTATTATTAAAAATACGTCCATTCTTATTCTATATTTTAATTAATTTATTTTATAACATGTATCACAAATAAGGGTCATCAAACAAAAAGTGTATGACTCCTCCCTCTTCATTTTGTCGTATTCATTTGGAATTCAAATTCCTTAGAATTCATCAAATTGAAAATTGTATAATTCCTATAAAAATTATTATATAAATTTTAAGCAAACAATTATTAAGTTAATATTAATATATTCTTCTTTATAAGTATTAAAATCAATAAGTTATAATTTATTAGTTAGTAATTATAAAGAATAATTAATTCTCAAGTCCCATCAATTTTAGTTAAATAATTTAGTTACCAAGTATTTAATAATGATAAAGGATCTTAATCCCAGGTAACTTAATTTCTCAAACATTCCTTAGTTCTGAGTACAAACACAGTAAGTCCTTCTTCTAAATCGCCTATTCAACAATGCAATGGACCAAAACTCCGATTCCTATAGCCACTACAAACCAAATCATTTCTGATGAAGTTAGGCTTATTAATCAACAAGGAGTTGTCAGATCCAAAACACTCAAAAGTGTTGAAAACTATCTATTTTATGAAACAAAATAGGTAGAACATTTCACCTTATCATTTTAGGGTAAAACCAAATGGATTGACATAGAGAATGCTATAATAGAAGTATTTTATCATTCCAAATTTGGTTCAGGTTTGAGACTCATAAGATGTTTTGATGTTGTTGAAATCTTTTGTGATGCCAAATCATGGCTTGGCTATCTCAAACGTTTTACTATACAATGCGAATTTAATGCTACATATTTGACGAAAAAGAAAATCGGAAAAGGATAATTTTCAGATGTAAAAGGAGTTTCACTATTATCATGTAGGTGTATAAATGCATAAACAAATATGATGGAAATGAATATGCTGTCAAAATTTATAATAAATAAAGTTTTATTTATGAGACCGATAGAGCTGCTTTATAAAAAAGAACTTCGGTGCACAGAAGGCTTTAATCTGAATTTGCACTTAAATTTTATGAGATCTTTGAAAACAGTGAATAAGTAATTATTGTCTTAGAGTTAATTAATGGTGGTAGTCTTATGGATTATATTGCCAGAAATAACTGTTTTCACGAAGATCAAGCTGCTAAAATCATTTTCAGATTAGTCAAGACTATAAGCTATTTACATTCAAAAAACATTATCCATAGAGACTTAAAACCAGAAAACGTTGGTTTTAGAATTTTGGATAACGTTGAGACACTTTTTTTAATAAAATTTTAATTGGCTGATTTCTATGATCCAGAAATAAACTACGATTAGGTTTATTATGGTGCCCATGGTTTTGTTGCACCAGAAATCTTACTTCATCAAAATTAGGATTTTAAAGTTGATGTATTTAGTATTGGAGTAATTTTATACATTTTAATGACTGGAAAATCTTCTTTTGATGACACAAGATTGCAGTAAAATGGTGAAGGTGATATTGATTTCAGTTCTATTAATCTAAGTCCGCTTGGCCTGGATTTTCTTACTGGAACATTTTAGCCAAACCCTGAAGAAAGATATACCTCTCATTAGTGTCTTAATCATTAATGGTTTATATAGGAACAATTGGCTAAATTACAATAAGCACAAATGAAAAAACCTATTTTATTCTAAAACCAACAGATTGCTAGAAGAATTAAATAGTCCAAAACCTTGACTTTTAGCACTTCCTCTCCTAGAAGTCCGCTCTCTATTTAGAGTCCAAGATATCCTGATTTGGAATAGAATTAAAAATCTCCTCTCAAACTAACTTAATACAACACTGAAAAATCAATTGGACCCTCTGTTCATAACAAAGACATAACTAATAATTAAGAAGTCTAAACTTAAATTCATGATAACAACTAAAATTAAGAATATAATAATCTAAAAGCATCTATTTATAGCTAAGCAAGATTATCAATAAAAAAGACATAATCTTTTGTGATTAAATCGAACTCATCAGCAAAATAATTGAACATTGTTAAATCAAAGTAAAAATTATGATATTTCTATAAGTTTTATAATTAATTTTAAGAAATTTCACAAATCTTTAGTTACTAATTTATTATACTTTCATAGTTTTTATCATTACATTTTTATAATTATAATATTAGATATATGTGCAATTAAAATAAAATTATAAGTGCCAATATTTGAAATCTTATTGACAATTATTTTATCACACTAGCTTGTCTTTAAATCCTTTGAATTGCATGTTGCTCCTACATAGGTCTATAAAAGATTTTAGTTTTTTAACGCGGAATTCGAAAAAAATTAAATTATAAAGAGTATAAAAGTTAATAGAAATATTAAGTTTTTAAAATATATGCATTATTATAATATTTATATATAAATTCAGTTATATACGGTTGATCTATCTACCCAGACACCATTTCTTAATATTCGACATTTCCCTTTGAAGGGGTTATTATTTTCATAATGTTTTTCGTGATCTAAATCAGTCAAAGCAACATCACATTACGCACAAAATGTATTTTTTCCTTAGCATTCAAGTGAATGACATCTTATGTAATTACATCCACTTTCTGCTCTATGAAATATTTGCTCACACCAAGGACATCTACAAAGATTAAGGATTTTTTTATTATTAACATAAAACTTTATCATATCCCTTCTTTGTTATTAAAATTAGAATTTTTCATTTTTCTATTCATTATATCTTTCTTAATGCAATTGATCAATAATTTCTAAAACTTACTTGACATCTGTGCTTTTTTAACAAAGAGGACATGTAAATTCATCTATTAATTTTTCATCAATTCTTTATTCAAAGTAATCCTTTGCACAAACTTAGCAAAACGCATGTTAACAGTCTGTAAATTGGAAAGGTTGACTTAAAGTTTCGAAACAAATCAAGCATTGCTCATTTTGATCTTAATTAAATACTTGCATAATAGAAAAAAAATAAATATATATTTATTATTTGATAGTTGTAAACCAGTAGAAATCTATTAGGTATTGATATAATGGATGATAGTATGATATATATAAACTAAAAATTGAAATGATATATGAATTGTGGAAATTAAAATTTTCTCTTTTTTATAGAATTTCAAATTCAATATGATTTTAGGATTATAGGGTTTCATTAATTTCTAAACCATGAATCCATATATTACTTCTCTTGACTAAACTCTTATTTAGCATACCTTTATAGACTCATTTCTTTTTCTTGGTTCATTAAAAAATGTAGAGTCTCCATTCTCTATTTGTAAACGCTTAATGCTAAAATTTATAAGAGCTATTGGTTTTCTGAATTTTCTATTAGTGGATATTAGCTTTCATCCAACATTTCTATAGTTGATTTAGCTTAGTCATTGTTTTTATTTACAATAATATAATTTAATTTCTAATCTTTTTAGGATTGAGTATTATTTTTCAAGTAGCAGGGTCCTTGAAGTTTTAAAGCTTTGGATAATTCAGAATCGAAAAATAGATCTTATTTTTTTATTTCTTCTTCACATTGAATGCATTTGAATATATCATTATCTTTATCATATTTTTTTAGTATGACCTAGATGACATCTTACTCATAAACGCATTTTAATGTCTTACATTATATGCTTCTGATAGGAACCTTTAGAGGGTTTAAAGTGAAGGCACATTTTTTAGATATTCTTCTTTTGACTTCCCACGCATTTTTGGCTTAGCTTTTTATTATTTAAGTATAGAAATTTTAAGATTTCTAAGTATGACCAACGAATGCCTCCTACATTTTCTTTTGGTTTAAATATTAATAATAAAAAATAATATAAATATATATCTCAGTTAAATTAGGTATTTAAGAATAGTATTTTATTCTAGTTGAGCAACCATAATCAATTCTTAAGTAATTAAAGGGAAATAAAATGATATATAATATAAGCATATTCAAATTATTAAAGGATCCTCTCAATCCTAAAAATCAGTATGAGGATTAAATTTTAAAATTTCCTAAATACCTTCCTATTCCATCAACCAATTTCTCCAATCATCATAACTCAATACGTTTTGTTTGGATGCATGATTCTAATAGATTTCATTGACAATTTCCTCCAATGCAAGTTCAATCTATCTGTCATGCGATTCACTTATTCTTTATTTTAAATCATTCAAATCTTAATTCTCATAATTGATAGACATCATGCCCTAATAAATTATTTCATGAATTACTTCTAAAAACATCATCATTAAATTATACATCTCATCTTTTTCTATACTACCTTCTAAGTTCATATCAAACATGGAATACAAAAATCTTAACCTCCCCTCATCGTTTTATTAAGACAGCATCGATATAGCTTTTAGAAACTTGGCATAATCTAAGAATGGTCTAAATCACATCATAACTAATTAATATACCCTGTTTTTTTCTGGGAGAATGTTGATTTAACACATTAAAAAATCCTATTTCCAAGTCTTTTATTATCAAGTTCTGCCATTCCAAAATATTCAAGTAACTTTTTTCTGCTCATTTTATTTTCTTTGGAATAGGACTCAAAGTCTTCACGAACTCTTTGCAATTTCTCTTTCGAAAAAACTGTTTCTTCTAAAAAGATAATTTCCTTTTGAATATTCTCGACATTATGTTAGTCTTCCTTGAATTATTATAACTTATTTCGTCCCCCTTAATTGTCATCATCAAGATCTTCTCCTTCGTTCGCATTTTTTAAATATGCCTTCAATTTACTTTCCACAGCTAAAGTCGTTCCTTCTCTATAAGGAGCAATAACATTCGATTAACTTTAATCTTTTTTAAATTATTTATCATTAGTTGTCATTTATCTCTGAAATTTACTCTAATTCACTGAGGGCTTATTTCCCATATTATTAATTAACTATATTATAATATTATTTCATTGAAAATTTTATATTCTCAAACTAAAATTAAAATTTTTAGTAAATTATATATTATTTGGATTGTTGTTATTCGTAGGACTTGTAATTTTTAAAAAAGTAACTAAGTATTATAATAATTAATTAACAATTTACTTTATAATGGATGATTCTTTTGAAATAAATCACGAATCAGAGGAATTATCAGAAGAATCCGTCCGAGATGAAGATGACTTTATAGAGAGAGTGAATCAATTAAAAAAGATTGTACCAAATAAATAGGATGACTTTACAATTATGGAAGAAGGATTGCCAGATGATTTATTGGAATTACATGAAAAAATATAAAGAAAGTAATAAAAAAAGATTGAACAAAAACCAAAAAAGCAGAGCTATGTTCCAGTTAACTAAATACGAACCACTCTTATTATCCATTTATTTAAGTTATATCGAGATCATAAAACTATGAACAATTAAACTGAATTCGCATTCAAATTATCTAATTTTTTATATCCCACTATAGAAATGATTGAAACTAAACTAAATTAAGCAAAAAATTTACAAGAACAAGTTTCTGCTCTTTATTAAGGTTTTGCTTTGACTTTCTAATTGAAAAACCAATTCTCCAAAGGTATACAAATTTACAATTTGAGCCCTTCAGAATATATCATAACTTTTGCATAATTATGTAAGTATTATGGACTGAATGTAAGGTTGGTAAGAGCATTTGATGTTGGATTTTTGGGTCTGGAACTAAAATTTAAGATTCGCACAATAAAGAAAACTGACTAAGAGAGCGAAGAGACAGAGCAGAATACCAAAACAATATTTGATCTAAACTCTTAATTTATGACTTAATCAGACAACGTTGAGTCTTTAAATAAGTTTATTTTTTAAAAATCGAATAAGAAAGATAAAACATTAATAGTATCATAAGAATTACAAAAATAATAACAATAATAGAATGAGAATAAAAGTTAAAATGATCTCTAGTATGAATTAAAAAAATCGAAAAAGAAGGATAATAAAAAATAACAAAATGAAAGATAAATTAATTAGGATATCTAAACATAAAATTAGAATATTTGGCTTGAATTTTATGATTCTAATTCGAACTCATGGATTCCATTTGATCCGATATCGGATAGGTTTGTGTTAATGGATATAAACATTTTAAAAGCAAAGCTTCAAAACAGTTTCAGTCATTTTATTATTGCTGCTTAAGATTTAACATTCAAAGACCCTAATTTTCAAATAAACAGATTATTTGGCAATACTCATTTTGTGGATGTCACATTAAAGTATTCTTATTATTTTTTTGGACAAAGATTTCAGTTATCACTTGAAAGATGGTTCAATCAATTAGCTTACAATGCAAGTATTTTGAATAATATATTTTAGAATTAATCTACAAAGGACTTTAATAATTAGTGAATGAACCTGTCAGTGCAAATATAATTGTACCATCTCCAGGTAGTTATACTAATGAAAAAGAATTTAAATATAGTTAATTTTATGCTATAGCATCATAACTTTCACAATATTAGATGATACATCCAGATGCAAAACCAATTGGAGTTAAATTCAAAGATGAAGATATTTATTTATAAAGTGATGTGATCATTCTTCATTCAAGAGATAAATGGAGAGAATATTTAAGAGAAGTTAAACTTGATGCATAACCAATCAAAGAGGTCAGTTAAAAGTTTGATAAAACTAAAACTACAGCTCTATTTGCCCTTTGGTAGACTAATGATATCAAAGTAAGTTTGGAAGACAATGATGGAAATTTACCAAATAATGCTTATGGAAACTATGAAGTATTATATCCTAATTTATTAGACCTTTTCTTTTCCTCCTCCCAAAGGGACTAGACTTGTTAGATTGCAAGGAATTAAGCAATTATTATCAAAAAATAATATCAAGTTTATTGAAGCAGTGGATGGGTTTGATTCATAGAATGGTAGGATGTTTGCTCAAAAATGTGGTTATTTGATTTTTAATGAGGATTATGATAAGATTATTGCCCTTTATGAGTAATTCAAAATTGAAATAAATGAAAAGAATAAAATTAATAAAAAAAAAGAATTACTTAAATAATGGAGTGATCTGTTTAAAACTATTCTATTAAAAAGAGATTTACAAGCAAAGTACTAATAAATTAATTGACAATATATATATATTTTATTGATTTTTCTTTAGATGCTTTTATAATAATTCTTCCTTCCTAAAAATTATCTATATTATAATCCATTAATAAAATTACTAATTTAAATTCATTCCAAAAATTATAACATTTTTTATCAATTTTGTAAGTTTAATTCATTTAATTTGCTTAAATTATAAGCCGAAAAAGGATTTTACAAATTTTATAAATATTGTACAAACACTAATATATGAACATCATTAATTTTCCTCTTCTTCTTCCTCTAAGCTTTCATCTCCACCTTCCTCACTCATCTAACTCTTATTGTTGCATCTCTGCAATATACTCATGGTCCTCCTTAAGTAATACATCTAATAAAATCTCTAAACATTCTGTTGTAAATTCAAGTGATTTGCAGCACTAATTAACAGCATCTCTCAAGAATTCTAAAATATATAAACTCTATAATGTTACATGGAGATTTAGTTAACAATTAAATAAAAACTTCAGTTAAGACAACTTTTGCCTTCTCTGGATTAGTCTTTACCTTTTTTTTTATTTATGGTTCTTCATCTTAAATGTCACCTGCAATGTGTTGAAACTCTTCCAAGATTTATAATCCTTCTTCTTAATTGAGAAGTGAAAACATAAGGATTGAATTTACTAAATGCTTGATACACTCTTTAGGTTATTTGCCTGTAATCAATTTATACTATTTAATTAATTCTGATTTTTTAAGTTATTTCAATAAGGATTTCGTCAACTCATCAAATTCTTACACATTCTAATTATCATATTAAATATTTACAGCAGCTACTTTTCCAACAAGTGAGTAAAAGAAGCTCTAACATTAATCCAAGAACTTTTTCTTTATCTCTTCAAATTAGTATGCTTCCTTAGACTCTTCATCCAATTGCTCATAAATCTATTCAAAATTTTGGCAACCAATTTCATAAATATACTTTATCATAGATGTTAAGACTTTAATGTTTGTATTACCTACGGTGGCAAGAACATAGATTTCATTTAAATAGTAGAGTTTATTGATTGGATCAGTGGAAGACTGTTCTTGTTATTTCATGTTCTCGAAATATTGATCTATTTCCTCTTCTGTGAACTTTGCTAATATTTTTTATGCAATTCCATTCTTAGGGTGAATTCGATAGCCATAGATATTTCTCAGGTAAACTATATCTTCAAAAGTGATCTCTCTTTAGGTCAAGTATTATTCAATCTTATTTGCTAATCTTTTCATAACAGAATTAGAATTTCCAAATTACCTGTACCATAATTCAACTAATTATTAATTTCTCATTAGTGATAGTGGAACAGAAGTCGATTTTAGGAAATATTTAAAAACTGATAAAATGATGTAGTTTAACTTTCTCAAGTCTTCTTGCTGGAAAAGGTATTCCCAGAACTCAGCAAAAATTTTTGAG
Source organism: Paramecium tetraurelia (assembly GCF_000165425.1). NCBI lineage: Eukaryota > Ciliophora > Oligohymenophorea > Peniculida > Parameciidae > Paramecium > Paramecium tetraurelia. The sequence goes on along the minus strand of NW_001799544.1, from coordinate 40,409 downwards.
TTTTCTGAAGATTGGCTAAACTATAATTATAAACTAGATATCATACTTTTCCCATATAGATAGCTAGGTATTAATAGAAAAGCTGTTTCTTTGGAAATAGATCATTGGCCTATTATAAGAGTTTGTGGAATTTCTATCTATCAAAAATTTATTCCTAAAGATATTTATCCCATTGGAATTATCCTTTTTGACTCAATTATTGGAGTTTGACTAAAATACAAAAAACTCTTGGTGTTAAATTTTAAAGATCATTTTTTATTGAATTGCTAACTTATTTGACATTTTCAGGTTTACTAAATAATTTAATAATTAATACAGATGCTTCAATAAGACATAGGTTAAGTATTCTGAATCTTCAGTTTTTCTATCTTCAAGTATAATATTTAATAAGTTCTAAAAATCTAGGTAAGAATAGACAAAATATTTGGTTAGCATAAAATGCTTAAACTCACTTTTACCATATGAGTTCTTTTTGCTCAAAGTTTATTATAGCTGATCAAATATGGCTTTAGGTTGTAATTTTTGCTGTTTAGATGAGTACTTCTAAATTAGTTGCTTCAATAGTAAGGCGTAATTGATAGTAGTGTCATATTCTGTTGATTGCAAACAATTCATGATTTTGGATAATACGAAGGTTATATCATCCTCTTTTACTCTTTCTAAAATTTATTCACTTGTCTAGAACACTAATTTTGGATCATTAAGTTTAGAGTATTTTTCGAAAAGCTGAATAATTTATTTGTCTTACATTATAATTTTATTTATTAAAATTATTTGGTATAAACAATGAATATTTGTATATTTTATATATATTTCCTAGAAAACATCTCATTTCTTCTTACTTTAGACAGTATTACTAGGTTTCTTTATTGATACAGATTGTTGAGGAATTTAAGCTTGTGATGGCATTTTCTCATTAACTATGTCAGCAGTTTTTGCGATATTAAAATCAGCAAGAGCTAAGAAATTTAGAACCAGATTGGATACCATCAGTAATTGCAGTTTTACCAGCTGATAATATTCCCTTAGGTAATCTTTTATCAGGACAAGCACCTTTTAATTTCATAATACTTTCACTTTTGTTCCCTTAGTGTTTTTTGCATCTTCATCATTGTTGCTACAAACTTTAATTTGCTTTTTTTAAATTTCTCAGTGCCTTGTATTAAAATTACACTTACTTTTTCCTGTGCTTCCAGTGCTTCCAGTAGATTGTTGCTTACTGAATTATTTATTTTATTAGGTTAATATTTTAAATTGTTCAATATCTTCTTAATTGATATCCTCATCATCGTCTCCTTAATCTCCTGCTTAAATTAAATTATATAACATTTCTGTGATTTTTTCAGCTACAAATGGAATGGACCAAGTAAAAATATCCATAAAATTTGGCAGTAAATATGGGTGAGGAGTATACTAAAATTGTTGAATATTCAGAGTATTATTCTAAATTTAATAAATCGGATTTACTTCAAATTTAATAACAGCACCTCTATTATTATAAACATCACAATAATTTGGAGCACTAAATATTGTAATAACAACTGGGAAATCTTGGCCTCCATTCCATCTGTGCATCTTGTAGCCATCAAGTTGTGCCTACGAGTTTAATAATATATTGAACCTCATGAGCTCTTATTATACTTATTAGATTGTTTCTTTATAGAAATTTATTACTAGCTTCATTTCCAAAAAACCAACTGCATCCTCTGACTTCGTTTCCTTTCCATTGTCCATCCAAATTGCCTTAATCTTAATCCACAGGATCACTCCACAGAAGATCACAAAATAAACCACTTCTTGGTGGTTCATGATATCTGTCTAATTTTTTTAAGTCTTCTATCTTTTATGTTGGTAAAATGAGTTACAGATTTTAAATCTGGTGATATACCACCATGAACAGCTATGAATTTTGAATTTATTATGCATGATAATGGAAACAAATCAAAAGAATCCATAAGCATCTCATAAGTTTCTTAATCATATTTATACAAACCTAAAGCTTACATTAAATGTACATTCATCTTTGAAATTGAAAAAAGCAGTCAGTTATCGGCACTCATGATTGCCACGTAAAAAGTATACAGTATTTGGATAATTTATTTTTATTGCATAAAGTAAAATCACTACTTCAATTGAATATGATCCTCTATCAACAAAATCTCCGAGAAATAAATATCTTAATTATTGAAAACATTCTTTTACTTTGTCGTTTCAGGATTTCCTCCAACCTTTGGTTCAAGTAGTTTTAACAAATCATAATATTGTCTTCATTTAATAATATAAATACCCATGAATATCACCTACTACAGTAAGTGGATCTTACAAATAAAGTACATTTCCTTCATTTTCTAATAATCATTTTATCAAATTACTCAATAATTTATTGCAATCTGCGACCAATTTGAATAATTCCTCCTTTGCGACTCTTCCCTCTTTTTAAAGATGATCCTTCAATAACTTCCAATCAGGTTTATCTAATTAATTTTACTCAATTGTCATACTCTTTAATTTATCAGGAAACATCAAATTTTTAGCCAATGGACGATGAGGAGGTGGCTTCAGTGTTTTTACTTATCTGTCATTTGCGGGATCCTTTAGACTGTCCATGTTTTTATTAATAATATATTTATTATTTTATTGTTTATTCTTAATCAAATGCTCAACTTCTGCAACTCTGATCTCAATTTATTAACTCTTGACAATAATGAACAATCCAAGAATTTGTTGCCAGAATACATTTATAAACCTCCCAAAATGGATGGGTCAACTTTATATTAAACAGAGAATTGAACATTAGGACTGGATTCCTTCAAGGCTCCAACAACTTGGGCTCTACATCATTTGCATACTTGCATACCTTTGTTCTTCCGATAATGTTTCTGCTGATATTATTGTAATATTTTCTTCTTTGTTAAAGATTCTATAATATTCGATATATTTCTCAGCAGTCTTACTCAAATATGAAATTCTTTGACTGTCAATCATAGTATTTAACAAATTTACTGTGACCTCATGGAATCCTTCCTACACATATATAAAAATCTCTTTACTTTTGTTAATGCTTATATAACATTTCTTTATTGATTTCTCTTATATGCAGAGTTTAATAAGAAGCCTGCGAATACTGGACTCTTTTCAGCCAATTCCTTGAAGTACTTCATGTCCTAAAGCACCAAATGAAGAGCTTCCCTTTAGGATGCAGTAGAGAAAAGCACTCCAGCATATTTTCCTTAGACAGTATCTTCAAAAGAGGGTGGTTTATGTCCTAAACTTTTCAATGCTAAATACCTGCTACTGATTTTATTTCTGCCTCAGCCTTGCTGCTAGCAACTGCATATCTGAAGCAAGCTCTTTGAATTAATTTAAACATATTTAATTATGATTTTTATATAAAGGATTCATGAATTTTAGGATGGATGCTTTAAATTATTTATAAAAATCATTCTTTTTTTAGTTTGTAGATGTATCTATACTATTCTTTCAAACTTAATCAAAAAGTAATATTACTTACACATGAATGTATAATTATATTTCTTCACAAGTTTTTTATATTATTGAAATTTGTATTGTATTATATATTATCTATTTAGTATAAAAATCATCACAATAATCAGACAACAAGTATTCAATCAGGATGATAACTCTAGAATATTAATTAGTATTTAAATTGCCAATTCATTTTATTGTTCTTTTTTAGTATATCGTCAGATTTGTCATAATCATTTGTGATGCCTTTTCATTCTTGAGATAAGTCTTTATGTTTAAGGTGACATGTTTCAACTTTTGTACTAAATTTAGTAACTTATCTTATTTAAAAATGTTTCTTCTTCTAAATTCTCTTTGAAGAATAATGTTACTTTTTTTCGTAAAAGAGTATTTTTTTTCATAAAATTATTATTATAACACGTATATTTATACTTAGTTTTTTACAATGAAATGAAATAAATATTTAATTTAATGAAGTTAAATGCATAATAGTTATCCGAAATTAAATCGGAACTCAAAAAATTTTCTTCAGCCCAAATTTCAAAATCTTATAAATTAATTGCTTAGATTTATAAGAGTAATATCGATACTTAAGCATTAATTGAAAGTGAGATAACAAAAAGCATTGTACGCATAGGATAGAAAAAATACACAGAAGAAGACGAGGAGAAATATTCTAAGGCAATTAAAATATGTAGAAAACTAGTGAAATCTTGGAAACAATTAATATTATCAAATTAGCAAGCCTTTACAGATGATATCAATAAACGCGAGTCTAAGAAAGATGTGCAGAAAACTGAATAAAGATAAAAAGATATTAAACGAGAAGAGCCTATTATCTAAAAAAAAGTCAGATTAGAACAAGAGAAAAAGGAAATCAAACCAATTTAGCATAAAAATGGAACCTCTCATAATGCCAAATAATAAAACAATGATAGTTAAAATGGGAATGCCGAATCTGTTGATGATGATAAAAGAAAAAAGGCGGTTGAAGGATTAAAGAAATACTTCTTACAGTAGACTGGAAAAGAAGAGGCGGAATGGTCAAAAAAGATTGAACAAACCATTTATGATCTTAACAAAAAATCAGTTTAGAACTATATGGATAAAGTTAAATCAGCTGTTAAATAGATTGATAGAAACGCTGAATTCAGAAATAGATTGTTGAATGGGGAATATGATCTTGTGTCTGAAATCAATAATTTAAAATGAAAAACATGAAAGAGTATAAAATTTATTTTGTTATTTTTTAAAACATTGCCCTTAGATTATTATTCATTTTATAAATTTTATTCTTTTTTAGAAAATTAAGTTTCTATATTTGTTTTTCTTTGATTTTTTATTTTAATCTATTTGATATAGAATGATAACCTATCATGAATTTAAATTATTTAAAATATATTCCAAAGAGATGAATCAAAGTATTTACCATATGTCCAACCTTTATCATAAATGTAAATAATAAAATCATTTTTAAAGTTTAGCTTTCCCACTTAAAATATATTATAGATAGGTTTTCTTATTCAAGAATTTATCATGTTGGCTTTCATGCTTGGGTAATTTTGATTGAGACTTAATGGTTTATATTTTTTATGGATCCTTAAAGGTATTTTAACTAACTATTTTTTAAATTTTGGATTTTGCAGCTGGACTTGGAACTAATAATTCCTAAAATTCAACAAAATAAAATACACAAGAAGCTTCTTTCTTTTTTAAACTTTCAGCCCTCGTAATATTGACTGATTTATTGCCATACTATAGTTTGGAACTATTTTATACTGTAATTTAGCCATTACTTGTACCTAATTTAGCTTTTTACATTTTAATCATATTTTCTATTGATTTAAATTTTTCGAAAGCACTCATCTTCTAATTTTGATTATCCTCACTTACCTTTTTCTTGACTTCCTGCTTTATAATTTATTATTTGTTTTCCGAATTATAATTAGAACCTTCAATGGAATCCCCCTTTTTGTTTCTCTTTTCTACGGCACTCATAGGAGTAGTTGATTATTAAATTGCACTTGAAGGTTTCATAGCATTTGTAGGAGATTAATGTGAACTAAACAAATTTTATTGTGTGTTTTTTTGATTGATGTGCTAATAAAGTGTTGTCATATATTCTTCTATGCTATATTATACATTGTCATCCATAAAGGTTTGAATTGGAAAATCTAGTAGAATTTGTTAAATAGTTTACCTATTACATTTTCATCCTCTGAACCTGCAAATTCTGCTATGTAGGGATGAGCTAATGCCTATTCCACAGTCAATCTTTTTTAAGGATTAAAGACTAACAAATTCTTAAGGAAACTTAAAGTGTCATCGCTCTCTTAACTAAATACTGTCTTAAAGTTCTTTGGCTTCACATATTAAAAGTTATCTAAGATATGCTTGGCCAAAGGGGCTGCAATCGACTTGATATCTTCCTCAGTTGGAGTACCCAATATTTCCAAGATCATTTCGACTTGATTCATCGTTGAAGTTCCGGGAAATATTGCCTTCCCTAGGATCATCTCTCCCAATATACACCCTATACTCCACATGTCTACGGCTTTTGAGTATTTTTGAGAACCTAAAAGTATTTCTGGTGCTCTATACCATCTAGTAGCCACATATTCGGTTAATATGGGAACTTGTAAAAATTCTAATTTTATATTTACCATCATCTTCACTTGAATTATTCACTGTTCTCGCCAATCCAAAGTCTGCTAACTTTACCATACAATCAGCATTTATTAATAGATTTGCTGGTTTTAGATCTCTATGAATAATGTCACCGGAATGCAAAAATTTAATTGCCTTTAATAATTAATAGACAACATATTTTTTGTGGATTGTTTCTAGTATATTTGCTCTTATAACCTAATTTTGTTGAGCTATATACTTTATGCAGATCTGTTTCCATGTATTCAAAGACCATGTATATGTCCCTATTGTTTTAAGCTTTTATCACTTAAAGTAATTTAATGATATTCACATTTTTTGATACTTGTTCCAAAAAGATTACTTCTCTAAATGTTCTTTATGAGTCAGTTTTATTGTGAAACGCATCAAACACCTAAGCGATTACATTATTTAAACACTTTTTTTAAAGCAACTATTGATTTAGTTTATTTATCATGTGCTTTCCAAACCACTCCATATGCACCTTTGCCCTTAAATTCTAGAAGTGTAAATCTCTATAATATATGATCTTCAAATTAGGATTATTTATCATTCTCCATTTCGTTATTTTTAAATATTTTAGACAATAAATTGAGAAAATATGACGATAATATTCAAATGAATCAAAAAAGAAAAGATTCAATTGTATACTCTAAATCAATTTGATATTAAAATATCATTTTATTTCTTTTGTTGTTCTTGCTCAGCAAACTCCTTATGATAACGATAGTAAATTTTACTTTTACTAATGAATGAAGTTCCTCCTTAAGCAACTCTACTTTTGCATGTGTCTCCATTCTTCTATTGTCACTGTTGTCAAGATAGGATCTAAATACTCATAAAAGTAGCACTTTAAAAGTTATCGAAGTCTTTTATTTTCCTCCTTCACTTTTTTGAGTTTTTTAGTTTGATATTGTATTTTGTCAGATTCTGATTGAATTAGGGGATCATTTACTATTTTTTCGAATTCACAATTAAGAGTTTACAAGGATTCTTTACATTTTTGATAAGATGCATGAAGCTATTTATTTTCTTCTATCAATTCTTCAATATCTCGAAGATTTAATGCTAATTTATGTTGCAGATAATATTACAATTTTGTATCAATTTAACTCCAAATTCCTTGCCAAACTTAGATGGTATTTCAAATATTTCATACGATTAAGAGGAGATGCAAAGTAGTTATTTTAAGAGTTAATTCTTTGTCAAATAGTAAGTATGTATACAATTTAATTTTCGTTTTTCACTACAAAAGCAGGCAACATAATAGATACAAATATTCCCTCTGACATTATTATAATATATGAGTTGATGGAAAAATAATTAATCTAATAATAAAAATTAATATATGAATTCTAGTGAATCAGAAGACCAAGAAATTAATATTGAAGAAGAAGAATTGAGCAAGCCTATCATACTTGCATAAGCCAACAAAGGAATGGAAATTCAAGTACTTATTATTTATATCTATGTTAAACAGGAAAACTCAGATCCATTTAATGGAACCTTTGTGTTTTTTGATGAAGATCATACACTAGGAAATTCCTTACGTTACATTTTAGCAAATTAACCAAACGTTGAATTTTGTGGATACAGTTTACCTCATCCTAGTGAAAATAAGATGAATATGAGATTGTAGACAGTGAATGAGACAAAAGAGAAAGTCATGAATGATGGATTAAAATGCTTATCACAAATTTGCGACATAATTGAAGATAAATTCAAACAAGCTTTGGAAAAGAAATGATTTTCTTATCTTAGTGTTTTTGCTATCTATGTAATAAGAATTGAATTTGCATTATATATATAGTAAATTATCTTCTTTAACTCATTGATTCAAGTCCTAAATCGGCATGACTTTTAGGTGTTCTCCAGTTCAGATTGCAATCTGCCTTTAGCCTATAACAATTTGCCTATTAAAAATTTAATCTCATTATTGATATGCACACTTTTTGGAGGATATTGATTCTCTTTATTCTACTGCTATTAAAAATATTACATTTTTTTAAGTGACAGAATCGTTTTATATGGAATCCTCCTAGGCATTATATCTTGCTTTAATAGACTCAATATGATTGCTATGGGAGTCATTATTCCTTAGAGTTGTCCATGGTTGTTGATATAAACTGTGTTTCAAATTATTCAATTAACTTTAAGTAAATGCAGGCACTTTAAAATGTGAGAATGATGTATTATTATGAGTCTTTGATTGAGTTGACAGTTAAGTGCCTTACTTTAAATTACAATAATCATGCTATCCTAACATTTTACTAAGATTGGCTGCTGATTACAAAGGGTTTTTAGTGACTCCTTACTATGAATATGATCTCATTTATTCTAATTCATTGCTGTATCTTGTAGTCAGTTAATGTGACATCTTATGTTTTATAAATTCCTCTCCATTCTCCATTTCCTCTTAAAAGATACAAGCCTCTTACAAATATTAGTTTATATTATGATTTTGTTGTAACGAATTAGTGGACTGTGATTTTGACTTTTTGGTCATCTTAATATTATATTCATCAATTGATATTGGTATAGTATCTTAATTATTAGGCTTTATTTTATCAAAAGACAGGTTATTTTTAAAAATTTATTATTTTTATTTTTCATTTGATTTGTTGAAAGTATTTGTTTAGCTTTTAGATTACTATATTGTCTACTTGCTTTCAGGTTAGGGAATATGTATGCTCTTGCATTAAATAGGACTATCTTGAGAAATCATTGAATTTCTTAATTTTACGACCTCAACACTTTTCTTTTTTGAATTAGCATCACAATTATTTTAAGTGCTAATAATAATAAATAGTAACTTTACTTTATTTAATCTTCCAATTATTTTTTCAAAGCACTTCTTTCTTATTGAAAAGATATCTGTTATTCCTCAATCTACTATTTTAATTAAGCTATTTCATCTTCATATTTTTATTGCATTTGCTAATTCTCTTAGTTAGATTCGATATGATCTTAATATTTTTTAATTGTATTTTAACTTTTTAATAGTCTTTATTGTAATTGATCCTTTTCTTTTTCATATAGCTAAGCCAACTATTGGTATCTTTAATCGTAGTCTGATTATTTCTCCTACATATCTTTAAAGGAATTATCTTTAATTTTTTATATCTCCTACTCGCACTGTAATTTTAGTAATTACTCTTTAGATTTGTAGTTTTCTTCTAGTTTTTGCAATTGATCTTTTAATGTATTGACTTCCTAATTCAAGTACTATTTATCCTGCTCTAAAGTTTAGATTTTGTGTTCATTCATAAATTGCTATTTTTATTATAATATTTCAAGATCTTTTAATTAATTTTCTTTATCGTTTAATTATTCATTTAAATATCTAAGCTAGACATTATAAATAATGTTTACTTTCTCTTCTAATTTGGTTACACACTCTTAATATTTTTTATTATTGGAGAATTATACTTCCATTGATTTTTGAAATTCAGAATAACTTTTTTGCTTTAAAATTTAATGATGAAATCATACTTATGTTTTACCAGATATATCTATTGCCTGAGTTATGGTATCATTCAGCTTCTTTTAATTTATTTCTCTTGTTTTGTAATCCTCTAATTGTAATTCCAATAATTATATCTTTTATTCATACAGAGCTTTATCTTTTTTCCATTCATGTTCCTTAATTAGAAACTAATCATATTTCTGATGGATTTACATTTTTCTTTAACTAAATACAATCTTCTTATTCATTATTTTCCATTCAAATTTAACGATTAATTATGTAAAATATAATAGAAAATATTTTACTTAATTAATTCTTAACATATAGGATTATCTAAATTCACTCTACTCATCCATTCTGTATAAACAATAAATATGTTTGATAGGAAACTGAGGATAAAGGAAATTAATTTCGATCAGAAAAATATCACACAGCAAAAAAAAGTTTACAAAGTTCTTATAAATTATTTTACATTAGAATTTGGTTTGTTCTTTGAATTAGATCGGGAACAAAAATTAGTGATGAGACCTAAATTAAATTTGATCAAAAATCATATAATTTAATAATATTAATATGGGAAATTGTAAAAGTTAATGTGATTAAATGAGTCTAAGTTCATCCAATAATGTTGATTGCACAAGATTAATAATTATAGTAAAAACTTGGTAGAAGGACGTCTATTAATTGTTCGATTACGAAAATGCAGCCAATATAGATGAGTAAAAATTTGCAGTAATAATTTATAAATTACTCCTTTAGATAAGCAACGAAGGCTATTTAGTTGGTAGAAATAATTTAGAATGGGTAGAGACCAAATAACTAGTTGTGAATCAACTTTGTAAAATAAAGAAAAGAAATGAAAATTATTTTCTAATAATTCCAAATCTTAAAAAAAATTACAAGAATTAAGCAATCTAAAAATATGAAGAGACCAATACGATTATAAACAAGTAATAATAATATAAATTCAAAGAACTGGATTTGAGAAAATTGGGAAGAGGGTTTGGAATGTGATTCATGAAGGTGGGATGCTGTTGTAGGAAGGGGATGTTATTAAATTGGGAAGAGTGAAATTTTCTATTCGCTTGATTGCATTAGAGGTTAAGGCTTAAGAATAAAGATGTGATTATGAATCATCGGAATCAATTTCACCCGATTAAATTACTTGCAGAATTTGTTGCTCCTCTTAAAATAGTTCCAACAACCCTCTTTTGAATCCCTGCATGTGCAGTGGATCAATTAAGTATGTACATTTGGAATGCTTAAAAATATGGTTGAGGATGAAGTTAGAAAGTCGACAAAGTGATAATTGCTTAGTTTATTTATGGAAGAACTTGGAGTGTGAGTTATGCAAATATAATTATCCTTCAAAGTTTAAGAGTGATGATACATATTACGATTTAGTAGAATTATGTAAACCCAATGATTACCCTTATTTGATGATGGAATTTAAGAAAAAATAAGTATTTAAATCCTATAACTATTAATAGGGATAACAGTTAGATTGCCACAAAAATTCTGGAGTTTATATTTTGAAGTTTTAAAATGTATCAGAATTAAGAGTTGGTAGGTCAAATGATGCTGACATAATAATAAATGATATATCGGTCAGTCGAAATCATGCTAAATTAGTTATTATTGATAAAAAAGTGTATCTTTTTGATAATCACTCAAAATTTGGAACCTTGAATTTAATAAGATCTGAAAGGATGTAAATATAGAGAGGAATGGAAGTTTAGATCGGAAGAAGTCTAATTTCATTTTCATGATTTTTTAATTAGATTTGAAACTTTTTTATACTTTAAAAATAATTGACAAATTGAATATTAATTGATAAACTCTATGAGTTTTGATGATTTTAATTATAGTAAATGAATTATTATAGTTTTGTTTAATTTTTGAGTTCTGGCCTTTAAGCATTCTTGTTAAATTGGGCATTATTTAGATTCTAAAATTAGATCTATTCTATCAGATAAGAATTAATATTTATCAATTAATAATTTTATTATGATTTAAATGATTAGTGATAAGCCATCATAGTTGTTAATTGATTCTTACACATATTCAGCAACAATAAAATTACATCTATGTTTGGTTGAATACAATAACAAGTATTTTAAGAATCTACCATTTCAATTGAATTCAACGTTACGATGAGTCGTTTAAAAATTATATGACAAATTGATAATGCTTCATGTTAATATACTATTCCAATTTTATGAAATCATGGTAAGCTTATTATATATTTTAAATTAATAATGAATGTATTTCTTATCTAAACTAGAATTGGATGTAAAGGACATTTCATGACAGAATAACCTAAAATCAAGGTGAAATTTGAACCCAAACTTAGAATTCTCATAAAAATGACTATATTTTAATACATAATTATAAAAGAATAAAATGAGGAGATAGATGAAAAGCTTATGGAGTAAAATTAACCTAAAGAAGTTGTGGATGAATAATTGGTTAAACAGGTTCATCAAATAGAACAATAGAAAAAATAAAATAAGTATTTTAAATGATGGAAATGTCAGATTCAGATGATGAATAGCAACCTGAATAAAAAAATGAAGAAACTCAAACACAAGAATCGAACTAAACAATATAGCAATAAAACGATCAATCCAACCAAAATTAGAAACATAAAAAGAAGAAAGAAAAAAATAGCAATGAGAAGCAACTTAATACCCTTAAAAAAATCAAGATGATGATTTCGAATTTCTTGGTAAGGTTTAAGCAGAATTAACTCAATAACAACACTAATAATAATTAATATAATTTTAAGAATCATAAGAAAATGGACCTCTGGCAATTAATATCAAGAGATTAAACTACAATAAAGAATTGTAATAACACTTAAAAAATGCTAAAATTGCAGGTGGTCAATAAAAGAAAGGACACAAAAATGTCAAATAATCCTACCTCACTTATAATCCAGATGTTAATATACAATTGGCTGATAAATTTAATGTCAAATTTGGAAATTTAAATGATTAAGGTTTGCAAATATTTTTCTTGGTTGCGTCTTAATAATACGAAAGGCTTTAATAGGAATACACAATTGTTGAAGGTTTCTATGATCCTTAAGCTATATTTAATTTCTTATAAATGAATCCCTCTCATTGCGAGGCCTAATTTGATGTTAGTGAGTACTACAGATTAAAGGGAGATTATATATAAGCCTATGAGCCTCCAGAGAGACTGCTTTATATTTATGAAAGTAGTTTAGGTTATGGATTGAATAAATTCTTTGAGGATGCTTCAATCAATCTCGAAATTGAAGATAAATTCACAGCAAAGTATTTTTTATGGAATTGAAGACATTAATACCTATAATACTTAGATTTAAAATTTAGAAGTTGAATTTGTAAGATTTAGTAACTTCTTTAAATAAAATTAAACAATAATGTGCCTGTTGCTTAGTCTCCTTCAAATTAGTTGAAATCTAGTCATTGTTCGTGGGAATATTAAAAATTTATTGAAAAAGTGTTTTAAACTACAATATTTTGAATGTATTAGAAATAATAGAAAATAAATTAGAATTTTATAATTGAATCATTCACTTAATCAATATAATAACTAATCTAATTATATTATTAAGGGTATTTTTGTTTAGGAAAGTCTTATAAATTGTGTATAGAATTTTCATAATATCATAGAATTTTCATAATATCATAATAATGCTAAATCAATAACATAGATTTAAGGTTAAAGGCCAGTTGAATTTTCTATTTGGATCAAAGAGCTTAATAAATTCTCTTTGGAATCATTTTTGCTGTATTGAAAATTCTCATGATGCTGAATGGATTTGAGTAATTCAGATTCTTGAGTAATTTGAGCTTCCCAATTTCTTTCCAATTCTCTTATAGTGATTTAATTTTAACTAAATAGGTCTTGAATTTTAATGACTCTATTTTATGCAAATGCTCTTTAAAAGTAAGTTAAACCTAACGAATTGGTTTAATTGTCCTCTTTCATGTCTTCTAAAATATCTGGAACTGATACTGATTTTTAGTTAAGTTTTAAATTTATTTACTTCATTAAATTGCTGGGTTGTTTTTCTTCAGCTTATCTATTAGATTTCAATGAAGAACTATTTTTATTGATTGTACTATTATCATTCTCTTTGTTTTCATGATTCTAAGTTTTTACTTTTGTTTTGGTTGATGGAGTCTTTTATCTAAATATTCTTGACTTTTCTGGTGTCTTATAGATTGTTGGGACTATTTGTGCTTAAGAGGAATTAAGTCGTGTGGTTGTTAAAGGATGAGAGTGTTTTCTTCTAGAGATGGGGTTGCTATCAGAAGTAGTTAAAATGTTGTTCTTCATAGAGGACTAAATTTAATTAATAAAACACATTCATTAATTTAAATGAATTATAATTTATTAAAATCTTTTCTGAGAATGGATATCAAATCAATAATCTCCTTGTATATCTGTTTGAGAATGAACTGTTTATATGAAATTAGAAAATGTATTTTAATAATTATTTCGAGTCATATAATTTGGAACTTATCGTTAATTCTATATTATATGTAAAGAATTCTTTGCCTCCTTCATATGGATTGGTAATAAACCTCTAAATTATCAGAATGGAATATGAATGAATTTTGTTATTTTAATGAAATATTGGTTTATTTATAAATTAATCTCTTATGGGCAATTTATTCGAGAAACTAAAAAACTTTTTTTCGACATCCAAACTTGAAGTATGTATGGTTGGATTGGAAAATGTAGGAAAGACAACAATGCTTAATTAACTTTCAATGGGTGATCCTTCGTTCACTGTGCCCACAGTAGGATTGAATGTAAAGACTGTGAAAAAAGGAGGAGTGACAATGAAAGTATGAATAAAAACGATTAAAAGATATGGGACATTGGAGGATAAGTTTAATATCGACCAGAATGGGGTAATTATGCTCAGGGTTGTGATGCAATAATATTTCTTGTTGATACTTCAAATGTAAGTATTATATATTACAGATAAAGCAAGCAACGCTTGGAACATCAAAGAAAGAATTGCATAATCTATTAGATAATAAATCCCTGCGTAATATTCCACTTTTAGTGATTGGAAATAAAATAGATGTAAATCCACATTTGAATGAAAAGCAATTGATAGAAGGTACTTTATTGGTTAGAATTAAAGGTCTAAATTTGGATTACATAACATCTAATGGATGGGCAGTTGCTATGTGCAGTGCTTTGACTGGAAATAATATAACGTAAGTGGTCGATTGGTTAATAGCGAAGTCTAAGAAGCTATGAGTTATTTTAAAATATATCTATGTAAATATTTATATTCATATATCAGAATGTCCAGAGCAACTTCCACAATCCCTTTAAGTATATTTGAAATTCAGATGCCCCTAATTTCGATTCTCCAAAGATTCTTTCAACAAAAACAATTGGTACCTTTAATTATTTACTTCAAATATATACTTCCTCTACTGTATAACCATATTGTCTAGCTCTAATGATTATTTCCATTTGAAATGCATATCCTCTTGAAACTACATCTTTAATAACTTTCTCTAAAACTTCCCTTTTGTAGAGTCTGAAACTTCCTGTTAGATCAGAACACTTGACTCCCAATGTAGTGGATGCTAAGAAATTGGCACCTCTAGATGTAAGTTTTCTATCGAATCCCCAATTCATAACACCTCCTTTATCAATGTATCTTGATCCTGTCACAATGTCACAATTTGTTGTTTTCTATTTTTTGATGAAGTCCACCAAATATTTTGGATGGTGTGATAAATCTGCATCCATAATGACAATAAAATTGCCATGGCAAAGTTTGATCCCATCCATATAAGCAGACCCTAAACCCAACTTTTTCTCCCTAAAATGGATGATCAATTTATCCCCATATACTTTCTTCAACTCTTATGCTACTTGTAGAGTGCCATCAGGGGAGTTGTCCTCAATTATGATGATCTCAAAATCTAAATTGCTTTTGTTATATTCATGAGTACTTCTTTTTAGCCATCTCAAAGATCAAGTAAGTGATGATTGGTAAATTCTCTCTTTCATTGTAAGTGGGCAGAATTACAGAATATTTGGACATTATTAATTTAATAAAAAAATAGTTTTCCTTTTTTGAATTCAATCTGGAAAACAACGTAATCGTGTCATTTTATTAAACAAATTAGAATTCTATATAGTAATGCAGTATTTTAGTTATTCAAAAAGTATCTCAGTAACATGATAAATTAATTTAATAATTCAATAAATGTCTAAAAATCAAAGAGCAATGTCTCTCACATAGATTATTGAAGAGAAGTGACTGTAATTCTGGTGATTCAGTATAGAAACTTTCAGAGTTACCTTAAATAATTGAATTACTCAAACATTAAATTGTTTTATTATCCAAATGATAATTATGGCATGGAAAGATTGTTTATTCGTATTACTCCATTATATGATTGATTAATAAGCTCTTGAACTTATAATTACTAAATTTATCAAAAATTAGAAAAATAAGTGCTTAAGAAAACTATTAACAGTTTTTTATTGAAGCCCCAATTTACATTAGTTAAATTGATCTCTTAAGGTCTTCTAGTGGAAATCTGTTATCAGAGGTATTAATCTTCAAAATTATAATTCTATTTAAATTATTAAATTTATTATTAATTTTTATTAGACTACAGAATAAGTTTAGTATCTAATTTATGGTTTAATGACTTGTAATGATATACATTACAATTCTCTCTGGAACATATTAAGTAACAAGTTGAATTAACAACATGAGGCCAAACTATAAATCTTCACTTAAATATAAAGCTTTATTAGATTAAACATGAAGATCAATTGTCAGATAATTTTGTTGATTTAGTTAATTAAATATACATAGACGCCAAATTTCTACCCAAGGAGTTAAATAAGTAGGAGAAGGAAAAATAAAGAATATAGTAAAGCAAAAAAGAAAAGTACTCTAGTTAGAACGAGAAGGACAAAAAAAAAGAAATAGAAGTTAACCATGAGAAATGGCTAAATAAAAGGAATTGCTCAAGGAGGTAAAGGAAGAATTACAAAAACATAAGGGGATTTGGATAAAAAGACCTTGGCCAAAAATGTAACATATTTATAATAATATTTAAGAATGGTGAAATTCTTCAAAAATTTCTTACATCTAGTTTAAAGTACTCAAATTACCGAGAGTAGCAACACACTATGAATCTGCTTAAAATGGCATTTTATAAGGTCCCCACTCAAAAGGTCAAAATAATACATGCAACATATGAATTGTTGACATCATAAGATAACATACTTAGATAGAAAAAGGATAAATTGTTGAAATTTATTAACTCAAGATTAGAAGATCATATTTGTAGTTTAATCTATAATCGATGGAACTGTTTCAATTTTTGGATAGATAACAAAGAAACAATGAAAAGATTTTAAGCTTGTTTATTGGACATCTGGACAAACAGAAAATAAAAATAACTGAAGTAAAAGAAATTTTGATTTTGAGAGCATTGGGCATGGCATTTATTAAGAATAGCCATTTTTCTTGTGAGGTTACAGGCACATTTGTAAGAATACTTATTTAACTGGCTAATAATTCAGAGATTATAAAATTCATATATGCATTATGTTACTGCATTAAATTAGTGAAATAGAAGTATTGGAAAACATAAAAGGTGTTGAAAGAAGATGATAATGGTCTAGGGATGAATTCTTACAATATGAAATGTGATGATCCATCTTGTCCAAATGCTTTAAATTCTTAGAATTTTGAAGAAGTGAAGGAGATGAAGAATGTATTTTGCCCTATAATTAAGACTAGACTACAAAAATTCGCTAAAATTGATAACCATTGTATGAAAACTACTAAAAAATGAGCCAGTGCTAAGCACATGCTGAACAAAAGTGTTTATGATGTATATATATAATGATATTGATTAATCACATGTTAGTAAAATAGTCTCCAACTTCTTCTCCTTCAAAATTATCATCTCCAAAGGCATCTAATCTAATGGAGAATATTGATTTTCTAGTTTAGCTGATAACTTCTTGATTGACCATTAATGGGGAACTTTGAGGAGTATGGGACGGAGTTCTACGAGATTTAATTGAATTCGAAGAGATTTCCAATTGCTTACTACTAGAAACTTCGAATTGTGCTGTGTTGGACTTAATGAATTACTGTTTTCTTTTTGAGTGGAAAAGTTCTTATTTGATTGTAGGATCAGTTTTCATTTAGATTCCGAGGGATCTGAGATAGTTGACAATCTCTATCTCTTTTAAGAGAAAAGAGTTGTTAGGATTTTGTTTACACAATATATCTAATTCGAAAGAATCGTCCATGAAGTAATTAAAATGCTGTAAAAAAGAATTTAATAATGCTTTGGTTAAATTGTAAAGTAGTAGATTTAAAAGGCAGAATCTCTTAAACAGATGTTGGACCCCAAGTTAGAGAAACCGACGATTGTGACTGAGTAAGACAAAGATCATAAATATGTCTAAGATTACACGAAATCATCATCCAAAATGGAATTTGTGGAAGAAGACCCTTTATCGAATGTAATAACAGCTAAAATAGTGAATGATGATGGCAAAGAGATCACCTACACAACAAATACAAAAACTACAATCGAAATGAAACATAATCCCCTTGCACTTAAAGCGATGACAGAAAGTTAGGTAGCTATCGATGAAGTGAATGTTGTTTCTATGAAATCTAATGTAATTGGATAGCAATTCAGATAAGCTGATTTAGGGAGTGTTTTTGTGATGCCAGAAAACACAATTCACATTAGCGAAGTTGATGTCAACAATATACCAGCAGATAAAGACATCCAATTAGATAGAGAGGAGAAAGTGCTCTATGCTATTGGTACAAAGAGCAATGAAGCAAGTTATTCGGATAAACTAGCACTAAATAATACAATCATTGAAGATGTCACTTTTTAAGAATACAAAGATAAGTACCTCTATAAAATTGAACAACCTTTTGCTTATTTGAGCAGAGCAAAAGCTCTTAAAAGATTTGTTAGGTGGTTGCCTATCTACTTTGTAATGTTCTGTTTTTTAGAAACATGGTGGGAATTGCACCATCTCAAAAAGTATATTTACAGTCTTGAGGTTTAGGAATTGGATCAAACTAAAGAAGTCCTACATGCAATGTAAATCGAAATGCTGCTCAATGATCCTTTATTTAAGAGATTCTGAATATTATTAGGATGTATATTAAATTAAGGACAAATTAAATATATATATATAGTAAGGATTATACTAATAATAATAATTAATAAAATCTATAAATGTAAATCATGATTGGCTATGATCGTTGAACTTCTAATGCAAATATACAAATTGTAAATGTTGTCAAAAACCATATTATATTATTGATTTTCTTAAATCTGAATTAAAATATATACACTATAAAAATAAGAGGTATGTATCTATTTATGTTCGATTAATATAACTATAATTAACAAACGATATTTTCATTTATTAAATTAATCTATCATTTAAGTAGTAGAAACAACTTTAAATAAATCTCCATATCTGTCTTCCAAATCAACCTTCAAAATGTACTCAATTTTCTAAATTATTATCATCATATAAAATTACACTTCTGCATAAATAACAAACCATTTTCTATTTCCAAATATCAATAGCACATTGATAACAAGTACCTCCATGGCCACAATTCATAAAAACTGCATTGGGTCCTCTTTCGTAACACACAATACAAATGTTGCTGGTTTGACTCAGGCTCATTTCGTGATTCTTATTTTAAATGCTTTCCTCTTGGCCAATCTTAAATATTAATATTAAAACTTACTGTTACTAATTGAGAATTACATCTCTTTTTATCAATTTAAGGTTTAGCTTCGTTTTTAGAATTTTTATTTAATATATTAGATTGCTACTTATCAATAACAATTTAATCCATTTCTTAAAACATCTATGAAGCTACTCCTTGACTAGAAAATGCTCGTTTATGTCCTTTAGATGGTTTCTTAAGTACAGGTGAACCACTTATTGAATCTTAATTCCCTCCCTTCTTGACTCTAGTGGGAATTCCAAAATAGGTTTTTGATATCTTTTACACAACCGAAGGAATCTAAGTTCTCGAGGATGTTGGATTGATTTATTACAATGTTTGATTGCTACCTTACATATTCACAGAAAATTATTATTAGTTAACTGGTTCATCATCTTGGAGTGTTATGTATATTTATTCGCAGATATCAATACGAAAATATATGGAATAAATGAAAATGATGAAGAATTCAGCAATTATGAAATATTGTTGAACAACGAAATTGTGAGAATAGTTTGATTGATTTTCTAAATACTCTAAATATCCAAAAGAACTTAATGTTATGGAAACACTCCCAAATATGAGCAGTTGAGTTAACCAGATGTAGGAAATTACTAATAATTGTAATAGTAATACATTCTGATTTCTATAGATTTTATCTGTCAAACAGATATTGTATTATCTTGCTAAATGTGACTATCAGACAACCTGCACTAATGCCAATAAAACAAATTAAGCCGACCCAAACACCCCATAAGGTTTGAGTCCAATTCCAAATTATGATATTATCAATTTTCAAAGTTATAAATATCGAACATATTGCTACGTAGATCCTGGTCAATAAGGATAGTTTATTTAACATTTTTAATGATTCTAATAAAGCTCTATCTTGGTAGAGGGAGTAAAAGTTCATTAAAATTGCAATTACTAAAAATGCATTACTGTAAACAACATATTGGTAACCCACTTTTGTTAGCAACAATAAGCATATTAAATAAAAGAGATCAAATATTGTGGCTCCAAGATAGCACAATAACTTTTTCTTCTTGCTGTATAAATTAAGAATGTTTACAATCGAATTTACAATTTTTTCATCATAAAATGATAGTAAAAGGCATTCAAAAAGTCAATCAGATGGTACATTAGAAAAAGCACGAAAATGGAAATAACATCCAGGTGATATTAGATCTGGAGACTGAGCAGTAAAAATAGCAAAGCGGCAAAGAAGAATTTAATAATTGTTGATATGAACAATTTTCTCGATCTGATGCGATTTCCGAGACTACTTATAATAACGTAATTACTTGGGATCTTAATTTGGATTAGTTAAATTCTGTTATGTTTGATTGACATGATTAGACATGTTGTTATAATTATATATTTATTGTTAATAATAAATCAATGATGTTCATCAATACGATAAAAGCCGTATGTCCAATCTACTTATAGAGATGTAAAGTACCATAAACTGCCAAACAAGCTAAACCAAATAGTATGGGTTTGATGGGTCTAGTGGATTTCAAGACTAATCAAATTCATAATACTTTATACAATTCGATTTGTCCAAAGTGTTGAATCTCCATCTATTGACTCTTGTCAGAAACAGTTTCTATTCATTTTACTATTGAATGCTTTGATCGATGTAGTATCTGAATAATTTCCTCTAACTCATCTATTTTATAAATTAAAATTAATATCAAAATGGGAGCAAAATGTTGTGCTCAACAACCAATACTGAGTAATCAAGTTATCAGCAATTCTCAAACTGCTGCATTTATTGAATAGTTACAATATGTTACTACGGACAATTAAAAAATAATAGCCTAAGAAGTTTCCGCTGAAATAACAGATGAAAAGAAGTAGGAGTTGGACCAAAGGAAAGGCGACGAAGATCCAAATATTTTCAAATCCCTCTAATAACAATCACAAAAACAAGACGTATAATAGCCAACTGAGGTTCCCTAGCAACTTCAACATCCTGATTTGAGGCTTTATGAATAAACAATTGAAATTACTAACAATAACATCAAGAGAACTCTAGAAAGAATTGGAAAGTATATTCCGATCTAATAAATGTAAATTGGTGGTTAAATTCAACCTCCTTATTAAATAAAGGGAGAAGTCATATACGTAGGAACTTGGGAGGGCATAAAGAGAGAAGGTTATGGTAAATAATTTTGGTAGGACGGGTCCTTTTATGAAGGCTAATGGTAAAATGACATGATTTGTGGACATGGTAGAATAATTTACGCAGATGGAGATGCATATGAAGGGTTTTGGATGAATGGAAATGCTAAGGGATTTGGAATATATTACCATTTCGATGGAGCTCGATATGAAGGGTAATGGTACGATAATCTACAAGATGGTGAAGGTAAAGAGTATTGGCCAGATAATTCATATTTTGAAGGATAATATAAATAAGGTAAAAAGAACGGAAATGGTACTTTTACTTGGAATGACGGTGCCAAATATCAAGGATAGTTTCTTGATAACTAAATTCATGGCTAAGGAGAATACACTTGGGCTGATAAAAGAAGATATCAAGGAGAGTGGAAGGAAAATAAAATGGATGGGAAAGGTACCTTTGTTTGGCCTGATGGTAAGAAATATCTAGGTATGTAGATTTTATAACCATTTTTAGGAGATTATAAAGAGGATAAAAAGTGTGGATATGGTGAATTTTATTGGCAAGATGGAAAAATATATAAAGGTTATTGGAAGGATGGAAAGTAACATGGCAAAGGTGAAGTCATCGATCCAAGTGGTAATAAATAAACAGGAGAGTGGTTGGACGGCAAGAAAATTTGAATTTATTATGTTTTTTAATCATGTTCTAGGATTTTTTAACATTAATTTATGATTCACAAGAATAATAGGGCAGTTATATTTGAATTTATTTTATCTAACTTATAATTACTAATGTATTATATAATCATTTATTCTTTCAATCTAATAGAATTAATCTAAAATTCCATCTTATTTTAAATAAAATGAAAGAGTTTACATTAATATCCCTAACATTAGTACGTAATGAACTATTTAATCTTCGATAAGAAAATCAAGATTTCTAAAATAAAAAGAGTTAATAAAATTGTGTTTTTTTACTTCTTTTAAGAAAGTTAATGATGAAATGATGTATCACTGCCATCAGGATAAATATTTTGATATATTTCATCGAAAAGTGGATTCAACCAAATAATTGTTTCATGTTTCTTGAAGAATTTTATGATAAAGAAAAGTATTATTAAAATAATGCTATATGATAAAATGCTATTATCAACTCAAAATATTTTTTCGCAATTCGATAATTGTTAATAGAAATAGTTGCTTCTAGCTTTAATCTTTTCAGTATTGTTGGGAATCTTAATACTGTTCCTCTGCTATAATTCAAAAAAAAAGCTGATTTATAGAAAAAAATTAATCATGATTGGACAACCAGGAGGTGGGAAAACAATACTATTTAATATTGCAACAGAGAAGAAAATTAAGAGATAAAAATGTATTTCAGATGTAGATTAGATTTATGAATTTCCTATAAATGATCATTATGATTTAGTGGATACACCTTCTATAGAATTTGAGGATTCATTAGATAAAAGAGAAGCTATTATAAGTTAATTCAATAGATATTTCAAATTACATTCCTAAGATATTGAAAAATTTTACTTAATTGTTAATTTTGAAAGAACAGACTTAATGAAAGCTAACTGTTTGAAAACTTATAAGTACTTTAAAAAGTTTGATAATATTATTGACATAGTAATTACTAACTTTTAATTAAGTGAGGATGAAATTAAAGACAAAGAACATTTATTGTAGGCATTATACATCTACACTAAGGATACACTGAGAATTCATTTTGTTAGAAATGATATTCAAAGTGAAGAACTAAGGCAGATGTTCATTCAAAGTGCAAATCAAGTTGATTTATAAGATGTTGATTTTGAGAAGGCTGAAGATAAGGAAAGTAAGAAGAGCTAATAAAATTAAACAAAATAAATATTGAATGGAAAATAATATTAATGCATTGAAGAATGTAATGACTCCTGAATATAATTTTATTCATAATCATAATTATTCTAATTTTGTTATAAAAATGCTAATTTTATGATTATTCAATGATCAATCTTCAGAACAAACCCTAAAATGTTTCTTATACTAGGTTATGATTAATCTATTGGTTTGTGAGATGATGCATAGTTCCAAAGGGATTAATCATCTATTATATAGCCTTCTCCTGGTTCCAGACTCATTTCAAAAAATAGTTTTGTTTTGTTAGAACTGTAAATTTAACTTTCTGCCCCTTAACAATTGAATTTATTGACTACTCCAATTATTTCCAAATCGTTTCCACTCTATTTGGTCCTTCAGGAGTAGGTGAAGCAGGTTAATCAACGTAGGGTATCTAATATTTTAGAGAGTGTGATACAGTTCGCACAGCATGAACTGAGATTTATGCTTTTTGAAACTGTTTCAATTGGCAAGTGATTTGAAGAGTATTATACAGAAATCTTTATAAATTTGATCTTGTTTCATCTCCTTTGTTAGTTCTTCATACACATTTGCATGTTGTAAGCACTTAGTTTCGTCATAGTTATCTAGACTGTATTCTTCATGGAATCTTGTCATGTTTCCTTCTTTATCAAATTTCAATATGATAATTCATCATTCTTCTCTTTCTCATTACTTGATTTGATGGCAATTTTAGTCACAAAGTGATGTTTTTGAAATTGAAAGTCAGATTTAACATCTCTACTAGTAAATGAAGCAAAGGGAAATTTCGTGGATTTTTGAGAGCTTAAACAACTTTCATTTTGAAATAATAAATTAATTTTTAATTCTTTTTATATTCTAATAAGATATTGTACATAAAGCAAATATACATAGAGTGATTTAATAGAAAATAATATAGGAATATTTATATTAAGAATTTTTTAAGTGATTTCTTAGTTTATAAAATAAAGATAGAGAATTTATGATTATCTTTATAAACTATTTGAACTTCCATTTTAGTATTTTACTTTACATTCATATTTAATAAAGAGCTCAGCTTGAGCTTTTTCTACTTCTTCTTATTTTTGTAAATCATGATATTAGCCTTTAAAATTATCCAAAAAAATTCTCTTACAAGCTTCGTAAAATCTCCCTAACTCCGAATTGGATTCTTCATATTCTATATTCAATTTATATTTACTCTTTCAACTAATAAATTCCATTATTTTTTCTTGAAGTTGTTTAATAAGTTTTAATGATATGCCAACGTTGTTATGTATTATACTCAGATTTTCTAATTTAAATACTCAATCTTAAATAGAGAACTATTGCAATCCAGACTATTGAACTATATTTTAACTCTGAAGTCTTTAATCTTTTCCCTGTATTTGAATACTTATTCAACTCTTTTTTCAAGCCAAAGTTAGAATTAGAATCAAAATTATGATTCAATTTATTATTAGTATTAAATAGCAATAGAACAACCTTATTTTAGAGATTTTAATAAACTATTAGAGTCTTTTTCATTAGATTTAGTAATATCAATGATTAATGATATTGGATGGGTTGCTATATTAGATTTCTATGATTCTGAATTAATGTTTAGTATTCTCATAAAGAGAATTTCGATTTGGCAATCCACGAAAAAAGATTTCATAGCAGCTATAATAAGGTTGAGAGGCATTAGGTATTGAATTTGATTTTGAGGTGTATTTTTGTTGAGATTTGTTGATAATTGTATTGCATTATATATAATATTTAATGGAATCAAACATCTTCGAATCTAAATCGCTGAAGCATAGAGGGAAGGATGAGAAGATGACGATTAGAATGAATCAGAATCAAATTATTGTAGTATTAGAGCCATCAGATTTATAATCAGCAATGAAATTCTAGATCGAATAGATAAAGGATAAGGCAGCTAACAAAAATTATAATTGGGAAATCTTTGATATAAAGCAGGTAAAATGGGTATCATAACTAAGGAAATTGGAGCAGGTACCTTTGGGTAAGTATTTGCATCATTGGATTAAAAGACAGGAAAGAAATACGCTCTAAAATTTATTGGCTATAACGATGAAAGTGATTAAGACCCAGAATTCAAGGCAGCTGTCAGAGAAATTGTTATTATGCAGACATTATCATAAACTAATTGTTATGGGTTGCTAAAAATTTATG
Source organism: Paramecium tetraurelia (assembly GCF_000165425.1). Classification (NCBI taxonomy): domain Eukaryota; phylum Ciliophora; class Oligohymenophorea; order Peniculida; family Parameciidae; genus Paramecium; species Paramecium tetraurelia. The sequence continues at coordinate 14,835 of NW_001799544.1, read as the reverse complement.
ATATCTATCCTTGCATAAAGGATGATAATAAGTATCTAGTGATTGTGATGGAATTGTGTGATTGTAATCTAATGGAGCTCTTGAAAGTACATTTCAATTTATAATTCAAGGTGAGAATAGAAGAGAATAAAACCAAATGGACAGATGAAGAGTTGCTGTACATCTTACATTAATTAGTTGAAGGTTTTGTAATTATGAAGAAACACAATGTTACTCATCGTGATATAAAACCTTAAAATATCCTATATTGTTAAGCAGACAAATCTTACAAAATTGCTGATTTGGGAGGTGCAAAATTTCTGAAACCAAAATAAACTTAATTAAATACAGTTCGTGGGTCTCCAGCTTATTGGGCTCGTATTTAATAATTAATTATTTCCTTTAGCTGAGATTTATTTTTTTTGTGATTTGTAAAAGGACAAGGAAGGTCGTTTTTTTGTAGGTAAATAACATTTAAATTATGATCCTTATACATCTGATGTCTATTCAGTTGGGATAACCTTTTTGTTAATGCGCAAATTAATTCCAAGATTAGATAGAGAATCTCTGAAAATTGAAGTTGAATTGCTTAGGAAATTGAAATCACCATCTATTTTTGAATAGATAATCATTAAAATGCTAGAATATGATGATCAAAAGCGTCTTTCTTTTGAAGACTTATTATAACTCATCTCCTCTTATAAAGATCTATTTAAGAAACCTAATGAAGATGTATTCGTTAACTGTTTGAAAACTTAATAGGATAAAAAAGTAAATGATGCTTTTAATGTTAGAATTTGAGTGTTTAAGATTTGATGATGAGGGAGGTCAAATTAGGTGAAGCATATGAAAAGTTGAATTTGCCTGAACATGCTAAATCTCATTATGAATTAGCATTGAAATATGCCATCAAATTATCCAAAGATAGTGCCAAGGCAGATATTATGAATAGTTTAGGAACTGTCAATTGTGATTTGGAGCAGTACGATGAGGCTGAGAAGAACTTTTGTGAATCGGTTGCTCTATACAAAAAGCTGAATGGAGATAAACATTCTTCAGTGGCAGATGGGTATAATAATTTGGGAATTGTTAAACGAAAAAAAGGAGAGTTTGAGAAAGCCATTAAGCATTATGAATAAGCGTATCAAATCAAAGAATAGATATTTGGAGAAAACAACTTAGGAGGTGCAGTCATTTTATAAAACATAGCCATGGCACATAAGAAATTGAAGAACTATGATCAAGCTATCAAATATTTTAAAAGTGCCTTGCAGATCAAAAAACTATTATGTGGAGATCGCAGCCCAATCCTTTGCTCAACTTATGATAATTTGGCGAGAGTTTATTATGAAAAACAACAGTTTGATATGGCAATCTCATTCTATTCTATTACTGCTGAAATCTATAGGAAACACCAATAATCTAATTAATAGAGATTATCTGATACTCTATTTGAAATAGCCTTATGTTTCTAGAAAATAGGTAGATATGCAGAAACAATAAAAGCAGCACAAGAATCCTATAATTTGAGGAAGCTAATATATGGATAATATGCGAAACAGACTGTGAAAAGCCAAGAATTACTATCTCAAAGCTTTCTAGAAGAAGGTAGGTATGAAGAGGCATTGTAACACTATACTTAACTGAAATAATTTTACCTCGATAATTTAGTCAAATGCACTGTTGATGAGAGATTCGATAGCATGGCAGATATTCTTAAGAATTTAGGAGCCTCTTATATGGGAGTTCAGAAATATGATAAGGCTTTGGAGCATTATAAAGAAGGAATAGAGTTCCTTATGAAGAGAAACGATAATGAAAGTACAAGAATGGCCAAAATATATTATAATATGGGATTAGTCTACAGAAAGATGAAGGATTTTAAATCTGCTGAGTAGTATTATTAAACTGCAGCAAGTTTAATTGCTGCTAGTAAATCGGCTTCGGATCTGATTACCTTAGGAGATATTTACAACAATTTCGGAGTGTTGTTTGGAACTTAGGATAAATTTGTTTAGGCAAAGAAATATTTTCAAATGTCATTGGAAAATTATCAAAAGGTTTTAGGACCCAATCATAGTATATGTAAAGAAGTTTAAATAAACATCAAGGAATTATAGAAGTGGATATCGAAATGAGTGTTTTTATATTTAATTATGTCTATAAATATTGAATTTATATTATGTTCAAATTTAAACTATTCATTATATTAAATAAAATCTTTAATGCAAGTAAATTATATTAATGTAACGTCGTATAGTCTTATAAGTTAATGTTGTATTTGAAAATGAGAGAATAACATCTTTCCTTTTTATCACTATCGTCAAAGCCAATCTTGGAATATTAGAGGGCTTTTTGTTGACAAAGTACATTTGGAAGTTAAAATTGATCATCAATGTGTCTCTTTAATGGCAACATCTGTAATTTGCAACAGAAATACACGCGTGTTAGCCGTTTCTTATTGATTCTATCTTAAGGGCCGAAGTTTATTGGGCATCATAAATTATATTTTTATGAGAAAGAAGTAACAATTGATAAAGATGGAAAAAGAGAACGACTCTTCTTTACCTACAACAGCAATTGCATCTTAAAAAAGTAAAGATATCAGCCAATATTTTGAAAGAGTTTCCCAATAAGGAATTGGAGAATGATCTATTTGAGTACAAAGCCAAAATGATCAACCATATTGAGAATAGAATATTGCAATCATAAAAGAAGTTAGAAGACTCCATACGAGAGGAAATGGAACAATTTGAATAATAGATTTCCAAAACTATTCATGAATTAAGAGATGATCAATTTGACCACAAAGTAAGTTCAACAAATCATGAGGAAAAATAAATGGAGAAAGTGTTTAGGTATGAATTGAATCAAAATTAAATAGATATAAACCATCTCTTTTGTCTGAAATGATGAAATAGTCTGATTATAAAACTCTTTACCATATGATAATGGCTAGTATGTTTATTTTGATGGGAAACCTATGGATATAAGACTATTTGGAGAGAGGTATCATATTTGACATGGATACATTCTTCTGGTGCTTTTAGACTCCATTGTTAGTAGCAGAAATTTGGTTTGCTTTAGTTTTATCCAGTTATTTGACTGTATATTGGGTGATCTACTGTAACTAAAATAAGATAAAACCATTCACAGCTATTCTTGTATTCAGTCTTCATTAGATAATAAGCATTATGGCAGCTTGTTATATGACAACTGCTTGGGTGGTAAATAAGTTTAATTAATATAGAATGGATTTGGTTCAAGGATGATTGTGATGTGTGAAGCAGTCAGAATGATGATGAAAAACTATTCTTATGCTCGTAATAAGATGCTTTATGGTACAGAAAATAAATATAAATATTTCATTCTGTAATCTTTCGAAAAGAAAGGAATAACTAAACAAAATGCTTTGCTTCCAGACATCAATATTCAATCGCTTTCTTAAGAACTCAAGAGGTACACTTATTTCTCCTTGGCTCCAACCTTGTTATACCGAGACTACTACGTGAAGGCTCCAAATTACTCTAGAAAAAAAGTGATCATAGAATTCGCCAATTTCTTTTTGTGCATTTATTATGGGTTTATTCTATTCAGATCTTTCTGCAAAGAGCCAATACTTTAATTGAGGTATTGTATAAAATAATCTGTAGAGAAAACTTGACTTTGATGAATTTCATAGTAACTTTGTACAAGTTGATGATGCCGTCTACTTTTTCACTCGTTCTGGTCTTCTTTGGATTACTTCACAGTTGGTTTAATGGATGGGCAGAACTATTGAGATTTCCAGACAGAACATTCTATCATGATTGGTGGACAGCCTCAGAATTTGGATAATATTATAGAAAATGGAATGTTATAGTTCACGAATTCCTCTACTATTATGTTTATTTGGATAGCGAGAAATTAAGTTAAGGAAAAAGAAGCCGACTTTTTAGATAATTGATCACTTTTGGCTGCTCTGCCGTCATACATGAGATTATACTTACTTTTGCCTTAGGTTTTTTCTACCCGATATGTTTTCTTTTATTTACTGGGCCAGGTATTTTATTCATTTAGGCCAAGGAAATCTTTAAATAGGTATTTCTCATTATTATAGAAGGGCTGGTTTAACATTTTATTTTGGGTTTTGATGTATATAGGAACTTCTGTGATGATCACCTTATATTTGACTGAATATTACGCTAGGATTCTCATTAATGACAGCTTAGTTGAGCAGAAATGGGGAATCATCCAATATCTGATTCCAAGAACATTTTATTTAATCACAGGAATATGATAGGTTTTATAGCAATTTTAGTAAAATTATTATTAATTAAATGTATAAACTCTTTCAACACTATGAGCAATTCAAAAGAAAGACTTATTAAGTGCAATATTCATCCTTAATTTCAGCTGCATTTCAGGAAAGGCGAGGTCATCAGGCTTGACGGATACTCTACTTATTCCAATCGCATTAATAGAACATCCTCCATTTTGTCTATAGTTGTATTTGCTCCTTTTAGAATTGCAAGGAATAACATCATTTATATCACTCTGTCTATTATTTCTTTGATTATACTTGCTTCTATATGGTCAATGTAATTATCTTAATATTGTAGAGATTCACCACAATATGAATTTTATTTCATCTTCTCCTTTTAAATATTAGCCCATATAAGTGTTGAGTTGTACAATAAATTCAAAATTAATGGGCTAGACAATAAACTTAACAATCAAGAAAATAAAATATTGAAATAATGGGATGAATGTATAAGCAATAAAGAGATCTTAAAGCGAATCAAATAAAAGGCATCATAAAAACCTAAGAATGATGAAATTAAAGAAAAGGACCGTGTTATTCAAATAATGAATGATCAGTTATAACGTCAGTAAAGTTGGAAAAGCAGGTCTTCTGGTAATTTTATCCTTATATTTTAATAGTTCAATCCTAATTTTCTAGGCAATCAATCAATTAAGGGAGACCTGCAGGATCTCCAAGGTAAGATAGAATGGATAGGATGGGATCAAGAGTATCAATGATGAGTCCACTCATTCATGAAGACATGATTATTAAAAATGAATTAAAAATCAAATTTGTATAGGATCCAGCTATTAGAAAGTTCATGCAATAAGTACCTTGTATTTTTGAGAAAAATACTTCGCGTTCAAAAAAGATAATCGATTTGAAAGCTGCTAATACTGCTGACAAAATTGATCTCATTAAATCTATCACAGCTGCCGAAATTAAAATAGGAGATGTTATCATAGTAGAAAGGAATCAAATAGCTTCTTGTGATATTCTAGTCTTGTATTGTAATGATGAAAACTTTGCCATTTCCAATTAACTATGCGAATATTCAAACACTACCATTAGAAAACCCTTGGTTCAAAATAAATGTATATATAAAATTTTATTTATTATTAGTTGACTCTCATAATCTTGTCTTATTCAAAAAGTCCTTCACTGGCAACATTCAGCTAAATGAAAATGCTAATAATATTTCAGGATATTTCTAACTCAAAAAAGATCCATAATCCAAAGTTATTGAGGATCAAAATTTTATTTTTGCTCAAGAAAAATTATTAAACACTCCTTGGGTAATCGGGATTGTAATCTAAGTTGGATTGAATTGTCGTTGTTATAAACAATTTAAAATTAAACCTCAAGTTCCTAATTATTCATCAAGATTGATTATGTCAATGATTTTGCTCTACTTTGCCTTTTTAATAGTAAATTATTCATAATCTATTAGAGTCTATGTACATCATCACCTATTAGAATAGATTTGTAAATAAATATTAAGATATGATATCCTACCTAGTTTAAGATTTAGTTTACTTATTATTTTTATTGCCTCATAGTTTCAAATTATACTATGACCTAATTTAAATATTCTAATAACGTATTATTAATAAGATTAGTTAATTGGAAATTAAGCAGATCAAAGCCTTTCATCCAGAATACTATCAATAATATAAGCGTTTGACTATGAATTTAGATTCATTATTAGAGGGAACATTTGAATTAAGGGCTATTATTTGCAATTAAAGAATTTGTCATTGTAGAGAACATGACTTAATGATGTAAGCTTAAGTCTATGCAACTTCAATCTCTAGCTAAAATATCTTTAAGTCTGCTGATTCTAAAGATGAGTCCAAAATTGTTGATATTTAAGCATCTTATACTAATTAAAACTAAAATACTAAACTATAAAATAATTCATAAAATTCTGGCAGATATTTAGAAGATGAAATTTTTAGTTATGAAGCACAAGAAGAAATGGTTCTTAATATCCCTTAATCTGTTGGTTTTAGACTAATAAGCAATTTTACTATCAACGATAACACTCAATAAGAATGCAATGGACTGATATAGCATTAAAGTATTAATCCAGATAAAAGCGAGTATTAAGCGAAATCCAGCACTAACAAAGTTCATCTTTCGATGTAAAGCAAAAGTGTAAGGTAGATGACTCTAAAGGATAGCAGATATGATAAGAAATCTGTATTGTTAAATGATATAATCAAAATAATTATAAGCGAAGGCGAAATCTATAATGTTATATTGCTGTAATTAGCAATGAATCATATTTCCTATTCCAAACTCACATATGGTTAGACAGGAGAAGAAAAAGTTAAAAATACATAGGTAAATTTGTTGGATGAAAAACAAATCTACATTGCCAAAGCGTTTGGATTTGAATTCATTTGTGTAAATAATGTTTAGTAAAATATTAAATTATCAACTTTAGGAATATTTCAGCATATGTTGTTTAAATAAATTAAAAACTTTACTCATTTAAGTTAATTGATTTTCAAATTCACCACCATACTCAGAGGCTCTATATGCTATTTGAATTAGATCCTGATTTTGAAAAGCCATTAAATGCTGAATATATTTTATTAGTAAGAGAAGCAAATTATAAGAAATCTGACAGCTAAGATGAAAACAAACTTAGCTAAAAGTCGTCAATCAATTTTTTTAGTTAAGTAGATTTGGAGTAACTTCATTAAATTCATTACTACTCATGCCTCCTTAATCATGAAGATGCTGCATATTATGTTAATTAATAATAGCTCTAATATTAGAACACTTACGAAAGTGAAGAATTTATTTATAGTTATTTGGAGCCCTTTTTGCAATTTAACATCACCTTAGGCTTTAAATATAACTTAAAACCAAAAGCTTAAGAATTCATAAGAAATTTTGAAAAATCAGAATTATCATTATTCTTTTATACTGAGCAACACTTTTCTTATGCTTACTCAACTATTCAATAGACAGATATATAGACTCATTTTAAATTAATTTTTGATCAAGAGAATGATGATGATTTAAAAGCTTACTTAAAGAAATCTTTATCATAATTTACATAATTATTCTCTGAGTAAAATAATGTATCAAATTCTTAAGTGCAATCGTTTAATAAATTAGTCAACCCCATATCCTCTTAACTTTCAAACAAGAAAGTTTAGGAAGATCTCAATACAACCACTCCAATTACAATAATGCTGAACAGTTAAGCATGTAAAATTATTGAAAATAGCAACTATATGGCGAACCATATGAAATTGCTATTTTCCTTGTCAAAAGTAATTCTCTTGTATGGTGCAAATAATAAATCTTTGAATTTCATATAAAACTTGTTTGATGAACCAAATTTAACATTAAATTTGATTTTTGAAAATCAAACATTATTAAAATGCCATCTAGGATAACATTTATAAATCGCTTTATTACAAGAATTCAGTTACTTTCAAAAAGTAAAATATGAAAATATTAATAAACAAACCTTTTTCAAAAATATGATACAATCCCTGAAAGTTAGATTAATTTATGAAAGATGTAATAAATTTGGATTATCAAATTAGGTCTCTTTAACGAATTATTAATTTATCACAATTCTGATGCAATATTACAAGGATTTAATGAACTAAATGATCTCTTGTTTTATTAAGTTCCTTTATTGAACATATTAACAAAGTATTAGTTTTTGATTGCTTTTCAGAGAACTATGTATTTTTCATCATTTGCTATTACTGTTTATATAACCACGGTTTGGTTTTTTAACAATTAAAAGAATTTAATCTTGGAATTTCTATTTTATTCTTATGTGTACTCCTTAATCATTTATATCGTTACTTCAATATAATTTATTAAATAGTAAGGTCTAAATACTAAAAGAGACCAATATCAATTGAAAATTATAAAATCAATAATTAATTAATCGAAAAATAAGTCCTATTATATTTAAATTGGAATTAAATGTAAATTATTAGTTTATTTTTAGCAATTATTCAAGGCATAATGACTTAACTGATATTTATCTATTAAAGTTAAATCTAATCAGTAGATGTTGTTATTGTTTATTGTTTTCTTTCAATAACACTAAATGATTTAATTAGTTTGCTACTTTAAATCGGTTATTAATTAAAGGTTGCTGCCTTTATAATTTACAGTTTATCATATTTATTTTATTTATTAATTCATTTTAACATTGTAGCTCAAAGCATAGAGTTTAAATTTGAAATTACAAACTTGTTTGAAATATTACTAGTAATATTTGTATTTTAAGTAAGTGAATCATTTTTTTAACATCTTTTTGTTTTATAATTACCTGAAATGAAAGAATTATTTCAAAAAATAGCAAATTCCATAACTCATTAAAAAGAATCTATCAACAAAAAACAAACATAAATTTTAAATTTGCAAAGAGAAATAAATAAAATCTTTGAGAATATTGAATAGGTGGATTTTAATCTATAAAAGCGTAATTAATTATGATAACTTTTAAGTCTTACTAAGTTAAAAGTAATTGTTTTAGAACTTAGGTTAATGGTAATCCTAAATATTTCAAAAAGCTCAATCAATAATGAAATGGAAAAATAAATCAAGAATCTAAGGATTATAATTAATTTTCTTTCATTGTTAGATGCTCATTATTATTTATTCTTAGTCTGCTACTAGTTACTATTTTCTCATCACCTACATTGTTTACTAAATATTTTTAATAGTGATATTTGTTTTTTAATTACTATATCATTTGAATTCAAGATAGATGTAATATTTAGAATTAGTTAAATACATGATGTCAGGAATAGCCACATTTATGGCAGTTTTTGGATTATCAATAACTGAAATGTCATCATATTATCATACATTTTCTGAAATCATTGTTACTTTTCAAATATCTAGTAAACTACATCCAATTTACGATAACAGATTATATTTAATCCCAATAATAATTGTATTAATTGCATATTTTGTCATGTAACATCAGTATTATTATAGATAGATTTTTATTGAATGTTGATATAAGTCCTTACTTTGTCATATTTAAGATATCCATAATTTTATTCTTTTCAATATAATAATACATAATCAAAAGCTATGTAATTAATATAAATATATAGTTTATTTTACTTGAAGAGGATTAAGCTACAAACTAAATAAATTTTATTGAAGAAAACAATAAAATAAATGATATTTTGGGAATTTTGTTGCCTAAATTTGTTAGACATCGTCTAAATGAAAGTAATTTAATTTAAAAATGCTTAGCTGATTAATATAACATCCATTAAAACTAGGGAAACGTAGCCATTGTATTTTGTGATATTTGCAACTTCGATTAAATTATAATGGAAGAGTAAGAAAATATAATATCATTTTTGGATGACTTGTTTCGAACGTTTGATAAATATTGTGAAATATGTGGTGTTTAGAAAATTGAAACTGTTGGTAAAACATATATGGCTGCAGCTGGGCTTAAAGCTTGCGAATAAGAATTAGCATATCTATCAGAAATTCAACCTGTTTAAAGAGCTCTAAACTTAGCAGAAATGATGATTACTTACATTAGATCAAAACTGTATATTTAAATAGTTATTATATTAGATGGGGCCATTAAAGTTAGCCTTTAATTGGTAAGATTGGGATTCATTATGGAAGAGCAATTTCTGGTGTTATAGGATTTCACAAACCATAATTTTCATTAATTGGAGATACAGTCAACACTACAAGTAGAGTATGTTCAACAGGTTAAGAAGATAGAATCATCTTATCAGAGAAGGCCTTTGAATAATTAAAAAATGAAAAAATAGAGTTTGAAGTGAGATATGTTGAAATGAAAGGTTTAGGATAAAGACCTACTTATGTTTACATTTAGAAAGGGAATACAAAAAATTATATTGCTAAAAATTCTATGAATAATAGTAACAGCAGATAAAATACAATTAACGTTGCAAATAGAGTGAGAACTTAATCATTTTAGAAAGGAGGGTTAAAAAAGAGATCTATTGCAATCCAAGATAATTTAAATCAACGCTCAAAATAATTATTACAATTCTAATTATCTTGGAACTTCCAACAATAAAATGCTTAATAAAATTCTCAATCGTTGTCTGAAGAAAATAGCATTAAAAATGGATTATAGAATTCCTTATCCTTATCCAATAATAATCTCAATCCCTTATAAAAAGACCATGATCATGATGATAGATTGAGTAGGAATATCAAAAAACCAGAACTTATTCAACAATTAGCATGTGTATTTCATCGCAAATTTCACTTAGAAGAGTATTAACCAGAAGTAGACCATTATATTGATTACGATTAATTATTAGTAATAATAATATAATTAATTTAGAATGTGATTTTACTAAAGAATGAGAATGGATTAGAAGAAACACTAATTCTGCAAAATTCGTTTCTATCTTTACTAAAAAGATCCTATAATTCAAATTAAAATAATTATTTGGAATATCATGAATACATTTATAAATAATCAGAATAAGTGACTAATAGAATAATTTAAATTTACTCATTCTATTACCTTATCAAACAGTTTTGCTTGATTGGAGAATATAATGATATTTCATTACCTTTAATAATACTGTAATGGATTGGATGCACGCTAAATATTATATCTTTAATGATTTATAAGAAAAGAATGATAGGTTATTGGGTATAATTGATTTATATAGGTTTGAGTTTTTAGCTTATCATAGCTGGCGTTTTTGTGATTGTTGATATGTCTTTGTTTTTAAGATATTCTCACATCATAGAAATGATATTTATTCAATCATTTTTTAGCAATATTTAATTATTGCATTTTTGGATTAAAATTTTGTTCTGCATTTGCTCCTTTATTTTTGAAGCCTTTGTCTTGATTTTTTCGAATGAACATCGTATATCACTTTTTTTTGCCTTCATAGTGATGATTTATAACATAAATTATTGTTACTTTTTGGAAGAGTAACAAGTGGCTTGTTTCAATTAGAAAAATATATTTTAAAGCCAACAAGCTAAAGAATCATAATTATTATAGTACCTACTTCCTAAGCATGTAAACCTATAATTAAATTTGATAGATTTTACAAACATTCCTTGATGATAATAATAGAACAAGATGTTTAAGTGACAAAATAGAGAATGTTACAATTTTATTTGCTGATATTGCCGGGTTCACTGAATATTCGAGTAAGGTTACACCTGAAGAAGTCTTGCTTATGCTTAAAAATCTGTTTGTTGAATTTGATCGAAAATGTTATGAATTGAATGTTTATAAATTATATACAATTGGCGATTGCTACGTGGCATTCGGCATGATTGATTATAATGAAAGAAATCCAACAGAAGAAGCTAAAAATATTGTAGACCTAGCATTTGAAATGATAAGAATTATAGAAGTTGTCAGGAAATAAATCAATTTTGATGGACTTGATATGAGGATAGGGATTCATACAGGGTGTGTTTTAGGCGGAGTGATGGGAACCGATATAGTGAGATACGATATCTATGGACCGGATGTGTTAATTGCAAATAAAATGGAATCCAATGGCAAAAAGGGATAGGTTCATGTTAGTGAAATTACTAAATAATTGCTGGAGTAAGATTATGAAGATGTTTATTCTTTTACCTTAAATACCAAAGTTACACTTAATGCAATTAATAAAAGTATAGATGGCTACATCATTGAAAATTTGGCAGAAGATGATTTTCCATCAGATTAGATTAATTCTTAATAAATTTAAGTTTAATCTTTGCATTCAGAGCATTGATTTATGATGTTATTCTAGATTATCTTAATTTTAGTCTTTATTTCTAAATATAAACAAGCATTTAATAAGTTTAATGCAGTTTTTTTTATTTTTTTAAATTAAATATTATTAGAATTCATAACTAAAATAAATTAAACAAACGTCGAAAATCATCAGCATAGATAAAGTATTTCAAAAGTTATTAAGAAATTACTCAGTTTTTTTTATTTTTTTTATGCAAAGATAAAAATTGTAACTTCTCAAAATTTCATCTAATCATTAGGAACCTATCACTTTTAAAAAATTAAACTAATTAAGTGATTTACAAATTATTTTCTTCAATAGGCTAATAAAATTAAATAGATTTAGATTATTTATGATTTAAACTTAAAACCATTTTTTCATGATCTGATCGATGACTAATTTAAAAATCGAATATGATGTTATTTAGAATTGAAATTATTTCTATCCAAAATATATATGATAATATCAACTTTCCGTTTTTTTTACATTAAATCATCATCGAATAACTAATTAAATTAAATTTTTAATCAAATATAATGTTTATCTATTTGTAGTAGATTATTTGTTCATACAATAGTTTACATTTATATTGATTGCATATTTTGAAAAGTTTTATTCATCATAATTGATGATATATATTACTTTAAAGAATCTCCATGAGGTCATACTCCTTATTAGGTTTAAGATCAGAGGTAAATTATAATTAAGAGTTAAAAATTAATTAGAATCTAATACACTTAAATATTATAACATAATTATTATTCATTTGATTCATTCATTACATATAAAAGTATTTTAATTCTTAGGATGAAGTGTGATTATGCCTCCTTATGTTTATTTTTGGTAGAGTATAGGAAATTATGCTTTCCTGAACTCTTAATGTATTATTTTTCTTCTTTATTCAACAGAATTATTTTTATTTTTTCTTTTAACTTCCTCCTTCAGCCTTTCCATTCTTATAAATTCTCTCATCCTCTTTTGCATAGCATTTCTGATTCCTTTGAGTTTTAAATCATTTTATGTCAAATAAAAATGAAAGCTGAGCAAACTTCAAAAGAACCCTTTTTTTTTGACCAAGATTTGATCTTTAATCTTTGAAAGGGCCATTCTTGCCTCAGCAATTCTTGATGAAGAATCTAAATGCCATTATTATTCGGACATTTTTTTGAAGGCAATGTATTGACCTTGTAATAGTAGAGTGGATTAATGATAATTGATGATCCCACTTTTGAAGCTTATAAAGAAAGTTCATAATTAATCCTTCAATATTAGCAGTAAAAGTTTAATTGTTAATGAATGAAAAAATAGCAAAGACTTATCTTATCATTGTCAAATAATTTTCAAGGGTTGGCATTTTGCTTACTAAATACATATCTATAGTTCCGTTAAGAAAATGATTTCTTTTTTTTTTTCATCCTATTTGTATGATGAGATCAGAGTTTCTTCTACTAAAATAGTTAAATTCTATACTTATGAATAAACTCAGCAGAATTCTATATTTTATATTTATTACAATCGTTGAATCCTTGCTACTTGATACTCCTAAATTATCTTAAGTTAATCTTGGTAGGGATGCATCAAGTAGATGCTAAAGGCTTAATGCACCCTCGATTGAGTTCTTCTTAACAAAAGAAACTTCACTTATATAACAATAATTAAATTAATTACTGCATTCGTCCATAAATACCATGAATTCTCTTGCTTAATCAATAATCAGAATATTTATAATATTACTCTAAAACTGCAAGGTAATTATTGGTTTATTTCATCCAAGGTAAATATTTTTAGGCTGAAAAACTTAAAAAAAAGATACATCTTTTAGAAAAAGTAAAAACATACCTATAATTTTTCTTGCAGATTTGAAGGATTTTCAGGTCTCCTAACATTTAAATTATATCATTTCCAACTCTCCCCCTATGAAATCTTTGTGAAATGATCAGTACATAAGTAAGAACTTTGATAAAACATAAAGTAAAAATAAAAATGATAAATTACAAAAAACTTCACTTCTTTTAATTTCAGATAAAATGTGGGGGAAACTCTCAAGGACAGTTTAATAACCTGAGACCTACAGTGTTCAATTACAAAATTACAAACATTACGAGAATTAACAAATTTATTGCAAAAATTAAATATTTATCAATCTGACCGGTTTTAACTCTTCTATTAGAAGTGCAAATGCATTGTCTTGAAAGCATTTGAATAAATTAGAATGTTCTTATCGATGATTGAGATCACTTTCCACTCCTTATTCACTTTTTTATCAATTCTTCTATTTTTCTGCCTGAGCAGAGTTTAACACTTAGGAAATTTTTGAAAAAATGGCATTCAAAACTTCAATAAAAGTGAAGATAAATCTAATCTGCTTGAATACATGAATTATCTAACAGCAAAACGAGCATTTAGATTTAAAGAAAAAATGATTGTGTTTTTCATAAAGCAAATTAGAACTCAAAATGTACATTCTTTTTCTAATTCAATTCGACAAATATAATAAAAATATTAATTCGAAAAAATAGAAAAAATATAATAAAGATTCAAATTAAAAAAATGGAATTTTATGCAAGAAATCAATTACATTATTTGATTGTCAGATTGTGACTTGGTGAAGCAACTAATTCAAAGGTTTCTTAATTGATATTAACTAATAAATAATTACTAATGAATAATATTCAATCCAACTTATTACATATATAAATAAGTTCTTCGAATATTTAAGATCAAATAAGAAATTTTTAATTCCTTTTGTCATTATAAACTTAAACCATAATTTATGAAATAAAGCCTAAAATTATAAATAACATCATAACT